>CM041807.1:13058105-13134658 GCA_023376895.1 Aspiorhynchus laticeps
ATCTGCATGTCAACACTCTATATGCTGGGTTGTTTCAACACAACTTTGGGTCAGATATGGAGTAACCCAATTGTTGGGTTAAATTAAAAAAGAAAATGTTTTTAACTAACCCAAAAATAGTTGGGTTAGTCCATAATTGACCCAAAGTTGTGTTGAAACAACCCAGCATTTTATAGAGTAATGCGACCATTACCTGACATAGAGAAGTGTAAACATGTGAATGTGTCATTAAATTATTGAAATATTAACTGGAAATCAGCAGGGCTTTAAGTAAGAATCTTAGGTCAAAAGGTACACGGTAAAAAATTACCGTGATTTTAACGGTAAAACACTGTGAAAATGCTACAGTAAAAACCTATTAATGGTTAACTATAACTATGTTTCTTCTTAGTTTCTTCTTATCAGTTATGCTTATTAGGGTTGTATGTTACATCTAATGTTGTTAAATTAATGTTTATTGCATATTTCAGTTTATTGAGATCATCATGATGGTGATCAGTGTTTGTGTTAACGATCTTCTATATATGTTATTATTTAAAAGCTGCTTTGGTTCATCATGTGACTCTCATCACCTGCTTTTGGTGGTTATCAGTGTATTACAAAGATACAGATTACAGTACTTCAATAGATTGGTATATTAACATTATATGAGTTAATGAAATTACGGTATTTAACTGTGAATTTAAGTTAAAACCGTAAAACCTAAAATGTTACCGTATTTTTTACGGTAGAATTCCGGCGACCACAGCTGCCAGTTTTTTACCGTAAATATTACAGAATGTTTTTTACAGTGTAGAAGAAGTTTTCCCTGAAGAACGGCAGTGGTATGAGTTTGGCCCAGCGTGAGCGTGAGTCAATGATGAGATGAATATTAAAGGATCGTCACCTTTTGCGAGCGCTGGATGAGATCTGATCAGACTCTGCTGTAACCGGACTCTTCTTCTGATGGACAGTGATATGAACAGGTATCTGCAGATCTTCTGTCGAGCACCAGTACCATCCCGTGTTCCTCTTCTTCAGTCGGCTCATGCTCACAGTCGTGTTTCTCAGACCGTATCTGATCTCAACCGAGGCGCCGTCTAACGTCCCAGACGCTCCGGTAATGCACTGACCTCCAAACTTACACCATTTTACACCGCTTTGCCCCTGATGGTAGCAGGTGATGGTAACACTGCCATCCTCAGATCCCGTCACATTCTGAGAGTTCACCAGAAGTCTGGGAGACGCTGGAGAGTGTATAGAAAACATCAGTTTGACACGAAGAGTGCAAATGAGAATGTGCTGGAAATGTGTTCATCTGAGATCAGGATGAGTTTGTTTCTTCATCAGGTTTGTAGAAATGTGTCTCTGCATCAGTGTCTCAGCAATGGATGCTCTGCAGTGAATGGGTGCCGTCAGAATGAGAGTCTGATAAAAACATCACAATAATCCACACCACTCCAGTCCATCAGTTAACATCTGGAGAAGACAAAAGCTGAAACAAATCCAGCATTAAGAAATATGAGTCCATAATCCATAATAACTCTTCCTCCAGTGAAAAAGTGCATCTGCTGTTGTCTCTCACATCAAAATCCAGCCACATATTTGTTTACAGCTGTTTTGTCTTGTAAACACTGCTTGATCTGATGCAGATTTCTCTCCTGATTCAGACCAGAACACTTTTTCACTGGAGGAAGAGTTATTATGGATTATGGACTCATATTTTAGACATAAAAAATGTCTTAATGCTGGATTTGTTTCATCTTTTGTCTTCTCCAGATGTTAACTGATGGACTGGAGTGCTGTGGATTATTGTGATGTTTTTATCAGACTCTCATTCTGACGGCACCCATTCACTGCAGTGCATTCATTGCTGAAACACTGATGCAGAGACACATTTCTACAAACCTGATGAAGAAACAAACTCATCCTGATCTCAGATGAACCGAAGGTGAACACATGCTCATTTGTGGCTGAACTATTACTTCAGTAACAATAAAAATAATATTGTATTCATATTTTATTCTATGTCGTCTGTAGAGGACACTAGGACTCAGTTTTTCTAAAAAATAAAATGACATGAATAGACATCAAAAAGGCAAAAACAATGGGATTTTTTTTTTTTAAATCAATCAATTTTTAGGTTTCAGGATTTTTTTATACTAAACTTTGTTTAACGATGATTCTCAACTATGTTATAAAATATATAACAAAATGATTTGATATACCATTATGTTTTATGCAATGTGTGTAAAAACTGGTTTTCCCATTAAACACACTGTATATAATTTGCATATTAATGTGTTGCTGTTGGGACAGCATGTTGAAAAAAGAATTGTCATAATGGGAGTAATAATTGGACAGATTTTCATAATAATATCTAATATTTCATAACAAAATTGATATATAATTTATTTTCCTATTCAATTGTTATGTCTCCCAAAATGCACAATAAACATGCTTTTAGTCCTGGACGTGTATGAAATTATGTCCGGTTTCATAACAGCAAGTCATATTTGAATTTGAAAACCCATAACATTTTCCTGAGAGGTTTCTTTATGACAAACAATTAGAAAATGATTCAGATTTAAATGACAATTATAAAATATAATCATATGTAAAAATTGTCACTAAATTAATTTTAGCCATCTTTAAAGACCTAGTAGAGGGTGTGGTTATGATGAAACATCCAATCATTTAATATCTCTATAAAGCTCTGAATGTGCTCTGTACAGGCTTCAGACTTAACACTGTACATGTGAGGTCTCAGAGAAATACACTAACATATACTGTCCACTACAGAGACACAAACTCCTCAGCTGGGTCTCAGGACTCCTTTCTGTGAGTTTGTACAGTTTCAGCTTGACGTCAGAGCGGTTCAGATAACAGTAAGATGGTCTCACCTGCTGTGACGTTCAAGAAAAACCTCGCTCGTTTATCAAAAGATGAAGGAATATGAATGGCACACCAGTAATAGCCAGACTCCTGGACGTTATCCATGCGGACGGTGAAGCTGTGACGAGACGTGTCATCTGAGATAAATACAGTTTTGTGATGACGTCTCTGGAGCTCCACATAATCACTCAATAGCCATCCAGCGCTCAAGTATTTGAATGAAAATGCATATTTCTGATTATATAAACAAGGAATTATGACAGACTGTCCTCTCCGAACAGATATCTGCCTGACTGTAGTGATGTCCTGAGCACCTTCACAAAAGAAATATTGTATATTAAAATAACGAATGCATGAATTAATCCAAAAGTCTGTGGCTTTTTATGCCATTTTTGATTTTTTTTAACTTACATTTAATTTCATATTTATTTCAAAAAATAAAATATGAACAAATTTCTAAAATATTAATATATACATATATTAAAATAACAATTTGATCCAAAAACAGTGTCAAATATTTTATATCTTTAATAAAAAATAATTATTTTTATTTTTTATTAGTAATTATTATTATAATTATTTTTGGATATTTTATCAATTTTTTTAAATCCCAAATTTTCAATATAGTCTCAGACTTTTGGACCCTTCGGTTTACTCTTTATGCCAATATCATAATATTGTTGACTTTATACATTTAGTAATCTTGCATCTTTGCATAAACATGAAAATCTTAAGATTACTCATATAAGAAAACGATTCATATTTCACAGGACAATAAAGCAGGTGTATCTGTAAGTAAACAGTACGGATGCTTGTGTAGTGTCTCACCTGAGAGTCTGATGAAGCTGCAGATGAACAGAAGACAGAACAGATCCATGTCTGTGTCATTATGAAGATGTTTGATGGGAACGCATATGAAATCTGCTCTTTTCTCGTCTCTGGTTCCTGTTTTTCTGCCGCTCCGGCCTGACTCACCCCCCCCCACACACGATTTTGCAAGAGCATTTGTGGATGGTGTGACAAAACTGCTCATTTATTTATAACAGTTTTTCAAGTCAGGTGAAACCAATGTGACCGATTCCCTCCCAAACAACACTGAAAACAGCATTAACACTGACACGATGGCTTCTTCTCTACAAAGCCTTTCCAGTAATCATCAGAAACAAGCAATAAGCACTGTGTTTACACCCACAAACCCTCAGATCTCTGGCACTCGAGCACAAACTGAGACGGAGAAATCAACAGACCTGACAGAAACACTGGGTTACATGTCAAAGAAACGCTTCAGCTAAAAATATAACTGCTCATGTCTGTACAGTATATATGCATGCAATCTGGTTTGTATTTCTGTATGTAGAACACATTAGTACGTTACAATCATTATGTTCAAGGCCTCTAATTGGATTTGATAAAAATTTGATACAAAAAAAAGAAAGAAAATCAGTAAACATTCTCATATATTCATATATACTCATATACTTATACATTACAAAAAAGTAATTTTTTAAATTGTATTTAACAACTTTTGTTTTCACAAAATGTAACTGTATTTTTTATTATACAGTATCTCACAGAAGTGAGTACACCCCTCACATTTTTGTAAATATTTTATTATATATTTTCATGTGACAACACTGAAGAAATGACACTTTGCTACAATGTAAAGTAGTGAGTGTACAGCTTATATAACAGTGTAAATTTGCTGTCCCCTCAAAATAACTCAACACACAGCTATTAATGTCTAAACCGCTGGCCACAAAAGTGAGTACACCACTAAGTGAAAATGTCCAAATTGGGCCCAATTAGCCATTTTCTCTCCCCGGTGTCATGTGACTCGTTAGTGTCACAAGGTCTCAGGTGTGAATGGGGAGCAGGTGTGTTAAATTTGGTGTTATCGCTCTCACTCTCTCATACTGGTCACTGGAAGTTCAACATGGCACCTCATGGCAAAGAACTCTCTGAGGATCTGAAAAGAAGAATTGTTGCTCTACATAAGGATGGCGTAGGCTATAAAAAGATTGCCAAGACCCTGAAACTGGTGGTGGTTAAGGAGAGACCCCCCCCCCCACATGATTGTAAAGCGCTTTGTACAGCAATACACAATAAAGCGCTATATAAATGCATCATTCATTCATTCATTCAAACTGAGCTGCAGCACGGTGGCCAAGACCATACAGCGGTTTAACAGGACAGGTTCCACTCAGAACAGGCCTCGCCATGGTCGACCAAAGAAGTTGAGTGCACGTGCTCAGTGTCATATCCAGAGGTTGTGTTTGGGAAATAGACGTATGAGTGCTGCCAGCATTGCTGCAGAGGTGAAAGTGAAGTGAAAGTGACATGACATACGGCCAAGTATGGTGACCCATACTCAGAATTTGTGCTCTGCATTTAACCCATCCAAAGTGCACATACACAGCAGTGAACACACACACAGCAGTGCACACACACAGCAGTGAACACACACACACACACCGTGAACACACATCCGGAGCAGTGGGCAGCCATTTATGTTGCGGCGCCCGGGGAGCAGTTGGGGTTTCGGTACCTTGCTCAAGGGCACCTCAGTCGTGGTATTGAGGGTGGAGAGAGCACTGTACATCTTCACTCCCCCACACCTACAATTCCTGCCGGACCTGAGACTTCGAACTCACAACCTTTGGATTACAAGTCCAACTCTCTAACCATTAGGCCACGACTTCCCCTTGAGGGGGGGGGGGGGGCAGCCTGTCAGTGCTCAGACCATACGCCGCACACTGCATCAAATTGGTCTGCATTGCTGCCGTCCCAGAAGGAAGCCTCTTCTAAAGATGATGCACAAGAAAGCCCACAAACAGTTTGCTGAAGACAAGCAGACTAAGGACATGGATTACTGAAACCATGTCCTGTGGTCTAATGAGACCATAGATAAACTTATTTGGTTCAGATGGTATCAAGCGTGTGTGCCAGCAACCAGGTGAGGAGTACAAAGACAAGTGTGTCTTGCCTACAGTCAAGCATGGTGGTGGGAGTGTCATGGTCTGGGGCTGCATGAGTGCTGCCAGCACTGGGGAGCTACAGTTCATTGAGGGAACCATGAATGCCAACATGTACTGTGACATACTGAAGCAGAGACTGGGCCGCAGGGCAGTATTCCAACATGATATTGACCCCAAACACACCTCCAAGACGACCACTGCCTTGCTAAAGAAGCTGAGGGTAAAGGTGATGGACTGGCCAAGCATGTCTCCAGACCTAAACCCTATTGAGCATCTGTGGGGTCTCTAACATCCACCAGCTCCGTGATGCCGTCATGGAGGAGTGGAAGAGGACTCCAGTGGCAACCTGTGAAGCTCTGGTGAACTCCATGCCCAAGAGGGTTAAGACAGTGCTGGAAAATAATGGTGACCACACAAAATATTGACATTTTGGGCCCAATTTGGATATTTTCACTTAGGGGTGTACTCACTTTTGTGGCCAGTGGTTTAGACATTAATGGCTGTGTGTTGAGTTATTTTGAGAGGACAGCAAATTTACACTGTTATACAAGCTGTACACTCACTACTTTACATTGTAGCAAAGTGTAATTTCTTCAGTGTTGTCACATGAGAATATATAATAAAATATTTACAAAAATGTGAGGGGTGTACTCACTTCGGTGAGATACTGTATATGTATATATATATTATATTTCTTAAATTTTTTTTAATGTGCTAATGTTCAAACTATACAGCATGTCTCTAGCAACACTACAATCTTACAACATATAGCTTTTTATTGGCATCAATGGTTCCATGAAGAAACTTTCACATCTACTAATCTTTCCATTCCACAAAAGGTTCTTTAGAGTGAAAAAAATTCACTTAAAGGTGCTTTGAGGAACTAAAAATGGAATGAAATTAACATCACTATTGTAATATGAATTTCATACACACGTTCCACACACCTCGGAGTGTTGAGACTTATGTTCATCACCATAAAACAGTCACACAACTTCCAGAAAAGCATCTGAGGTTAACCAATATTTCCCAAAAAACTCAAAAAAATGGTCACAGGTCACACTGACCCAGAACATTATATAAGGGTTAAAAAAATAAAATAATAATCTTCACATTACTTCAATCATAGAGTTGACAGACTGAATAAAACTAACGCTATTCATTTACTTGAGTTACACACATCTGATTTTTATAAAACTGCATCACTCTCATTAACATAAAGAACAAACAAACATTATAAAAACCCAAAGCCTGTTTATCTCTTCATTTTTTCACTTTTCTGACTATAGATGCATATATGTTTTTATTATCTGTTGCAGTCATCTAGCACAAGAACACAGACAAAACAAGACAAAAATACAGTTAGACTGACATGAACCCATATTAATACATTGTAAGAAAGATATAAAGATATCTCTATAAAAAAAATAATGAATAACTGAAAGTACCTGAGTGTTTCGCTTAATTCCATTCATAATTTCATAGAGATCTTCACATGCAACCTCATCGTTTTTCCCAATTCCCTAAAAAAAATAAAACGAGTATATGAATAAATTTAATAATAATGACAACAGTTTATAGTGCAAGTTTATGAATGCTACAGATGTGATAAAAGTACCTGAGTGTTTGGTTTATTTCCAGTCATGAATTCATAGAGATTTTCACATGCAACCTCATTGTTTTTTCCATTTTCCTATAAAGAATGAGCATATGAATAAGTTAATAAAAACAACAACAGTTTATAGTGCAAGTTTATGAATGCTACAGATGTGATAAAAGTACCTGAGTGTTTGGTTTATTTCCAGTCATGAATTCATAGAGATTTTCACATGCAACCTCATTGTTTTTTCCATTTCCCTATTAAAAATTAGTATATTAATAAATAATAAAAACAACAACAGTTTATAAGTGCACAGAAGTAATGAACCATCTGCAACATGCAGATAAAAGTGGCTTTCACATCGTAGCTCAAGATAGTAGAGCATGGCACTAGCAGATCGCCGGAAGATCACTGGTTCAGATTCCCAGCGGAAAGCAAGAGCTGATCAAAATGTAACAACTGTAACTTGAATGCATTACGTAAGTCGACTTTGGATAAAAGCGTCTGAACTAAATGCATATAATGTAATGTATAATGATCAAAAGTACCTGAGTGATTGTGACGTTTATTTCCAGTCTTGGATTCACAGATGATTTTCACACGTAACCTCACATGTTCTTTCCCGAGTTTCCTAATGAAAATAATATTCAATAGTCGCATGGATAGTGATCAACAATGTTGATAGTATGGTGAATGTAAACACCTGTGTTTCACCAACTTAGGGCAGTTGCTGTTTGCACTCAAGGCTCATCATGGGAAGCTTTGAGCTTTCATGCTCTTATGTTCTGCACATACATCACACACATCACATCACACACACATGCATGCACACACAGACACACACACTGCATGTAATACTGGACAAATGCTGTAATCTCTAGTGACTTAATATATGCAAGATGCATTGGAAATACACTCACTATCTCTATGAGTTCCTTGGCTTTAGATCAGAACTCACAGCTCCACAGACTGTAGTGGGAAGTATAGCTCCCAGAATGAGCAGCCACAGCATAAGCTGCCTATAAATCAAGTCTGGTGAATGAGAGAACCAATGCAATGATCACGTCTGCTAACGAGTGCTTTGAATTAGATTACAGAGCACAATCGCTTACCTGTCTGCACTGAGTGGCGTGAGTGGCTCATAAGCAGGGGTTCAGCTTGTAATACTGTGTGAATATCTAGAGGCCTGCCATCACAGTAATATGAACAGGCATCTGTGAATAGACCATCATTAGAGGCAGTAGTACCATCCACTGTCCTCTAATGTCTGCATGCATATGCCACAGCATCACACTCAGAGACAATCATCGGCTCAATCATCATGCACTGCAGTTCATCTCTAGAGATCCAGTCTATCTCTCCAAACACATGATCCCCTAGATCTTGCACCATATGTGAAGCTCCGTGACAGCAGATGGTGACGTTACCACCCTCATAACCCGACACTCTCTGACTGGAGACACGGAGCCTTGCTTCAACTAGACAAAGGTCAATTGAGCAAAAAGTCATTTAAAGTCATCAAGAAAATCCAATGACTGGATGTGGTTTATAAAGCTTGCACAGATATTAAATGATTACTCTTCTGTAATCCTGCAGGTACATTTGATGTGTGCCAGCATCGTATCCTAATGGTTTTTTGGAATACTAGCACGACCAGTATTTGCCAATGTGGTCGTCACTTCAGCTTCTCTCAGTGTCTGCCGTGAAACACATTCTCTGTTTGATGTATTTCCATAAATAGACATTCTGTTGTGATGTTACGTGTATGACTGAAGACCAAAAAGCCTCCTGAACACATGTATTTTGGGTAATTAGACGTTATTTTTGATCATATAAGCAAGGAGATTGATTGATCGAATATGTGTTGTTTTTGAACAGCAATATTTTGACTGACTGTATGGATGTCTTGAGTTCCTTGTAAAGAGAAATAACATCAAGAATTCATACATCGCATACATAGAAATACAATGTGTTGTCATTAAATGGGAATAAATAGTATTTCTTGTTGATCCAACAGACATGAGATGTGCATCCAAGGCTCAATACTTGGGACCACAGCTTCATGTATACCTTCAGTCTAAATATGTGAATGGACATTTACCAATAATCTTAAACCTTACAGACAGAACCTTGTGCAAAATCCAGACTGGTGAGACATGACATATATGTATAGACTAAATCCTGTTTTCACTATTCTTTATGATGATCATTTACAACATTCAGCTTATCATCGCTTCAGTACACGATATTAATGTATTGTGCCAAGCATTGCGCTATTGGATAATAAACCTTAGTCCTATATTAATGAGCTTTGCTGGTTCTTAGGATAGAAACTTAATGCCACAACAGTTGGAACAACGATGGGAACCGCATGAATTCAATGTATTGTGCAACAATTAGTCATTTCATCTCTGTACCGTCAACAGTGATAATCATGTAAGTGTCTAGCAAATGCCACTGAACCCATATGTACAACGCCATCTGCGAGCTTTGGTGATGACGTCTGTGGTCTGACAAGCTCTGCATTATACAGTCACATGCCAGAGGGTGCTTAGAACTGGGATTAGGACTTGGTATTTATGCAGACCAGTCAAGTGTGGAGCTTCCAGCACTGACTGCAATCAATCATTTTCTTTTTGAATCCTTGTCTTATACACCGATGAGACATTGTCATGTTAGACATAGACAAAGACGTACCAAAACATGACTTGTACTATAATATATAGAAGCACACAAGTATTGGCCCCTTACAGAATATCATTCATATGCTGTGTCACAACGATGGGAAGATTCATGTACTCATAGAAGATTACTCTAAACCTGTTCATTAGAAGGCTAAAGGCTGACCCAAGTACATATTTGGCAGATGATGAGTGTATGTGCTAAGTCATCCAGTGAACAGACGAAATCAAACTCAAAATGACAGAGAGCTTAAATACACAAATTTCCATCATAAGTCACGTAAAAAAAATTCACATCCTTGAAAAATGACATCTTATTTAAGATGCACCTGTTCGGTTTCAGCTGAAAACTCAGTCATACGTTACAGTAGATAAAAGAGACATTCGACCATTAAACTTTAACACTGATAGTTCTATGCAAAGTTGATAATAACATAATCCAGTATATATACAATACACAGTCAGAGAAAACATCAGTGTATTTCGTACCTGCAGCGTGTGTGAGGAGGAACATCAGCAGCAGAGTCTCCTTCATCATTGTGGCAGAGTGAAAAAGAGCTGATCTTAGTATGACTTTATATATTTCACCACATTCGATACACAACATTTGTGTCACTGCATTTAATATGCAATCATATCATGCACTTCACATCATCTCCACAATGCACATTATAATAGTTAATATTTTAATGCTGAATGTTAGGTTAATGTAAAAATATAATAATGCAAGACTATATTCTTATATTTGATGTGATGTGTTGTTATCTGCTTCCTGCTGTAGTGAAGATGCTGCTGATAAAGCTGTGTTTGTGAGAATGGAAACACATTGAGACCTCCTGCAGAGCTGAACAAAGTTCACACCATACTGTTTATAGATCTAACAGATCTGTAGATGACACTGGCTTTGAAATATTTAGCCACAACACTTAAGAGGAAAATTCTTTTTAAGCATATATATACTGTATGTGTGATAGTGATAAAACATGCATTGTGATATATAACCATAAACTCTAGCACAAAACCAGTTTTTGTTCCTCATGCAACTTTCACTCCAGCATCAGGTCTGTTCTGCCAGAAAATGATCTTCAGCTGCTCACGCATCATTCATTTGTACTCTTATCATCAAGTTTTCCTCTTTCATAACTACCTCAAAATCTTTCAAATGTACACAAAGTGGTCCTTCACCTCAGTTGACTCTCGAGGGAGCCTGTAATTAGGTCTAGGTTGTATTTTCTAGACTGTATTAACTTGGTTTCATCTCAAAGGCCCAGTGCTCGACTAGCTTCTGGTTGCTCTGTTGCCATCTGTGGTGGCATTCTCTTAAGAGCTAGATGTTCACTTCCTGTTTTGGCATCTCACTACAGTTAACCCACTTACGGTGATCGGCAGACTGATCTAAAAATGAAATATCGGTCGACCAAACAGGAAGATGACTTTTAAACACACCGGTGCTTTAGACCAGAGAGGAGAAGCAGTGCATTTACATGATAGAAAGTGTTCTGAAACAGCAAAGTAGAAATAAATATACAGATAGAGATAAAAAGTATAGTATTTTATTAACATTTTAACATGCAATATTTATCAGACAGACACAACTATAGAATATTGTCTTATTAATTGATTATATCCTATTAGTGTTTTTACAGAGCACAGCTATCAAACAAACAGGACAATATATATATACAGATAGGCATTCAGATTGGTTTGTCACGTTTTATGATGTCTGTTTGTGGTAATCCAGTTTTTGCTCCTGTCACATGAAACCTGGCCATGAACTTTCCTTCACTCAGCCACGTAGAGGTCACTCTCCCTTTATGCACATGGATCTGTTCACACAGTTAATGTGCAGATCACTCTTAGACTCACATTTCTTCATCAATTCTGTGAACCCACACAGACTGTTCACTATAATTACGCTTGCACCTGTTCGACCATCGTCTCAATCACCATCGATCCAATCGACACTTCACACACTAGTTTAAACTCTCGGACTTTCTGCCACTCGATCTGCCGCAGTATTAAGTTGGCTCCGTCTGCATTCACATAAGCGTACTTTCCCAGTCAATCCCTAGTTTGATTTCCTGTGTTCTGATTCCTGCCGTGTTCCCGTTTATTCAATCTCTGCCTAGCCCTCTGGATATAGTTCGCCGATCGGCCGTTCCCCACGTCTTTCCCTGGCCATTCCCATTCTTGATGTCTTGCCCCTGCCATACCTGTTATGCTAACTGTCCGTAGCCGTTCCCTGTAGTTGTACCATGTATCATCAATCCAAAGCTTCGCAGATGGATCCGCCTGTCTCACGTCTAGTCAGCTCCATAACAGAATACTCGGCCACAAAAGGATCCAGCGGCTTTTCATGTCGGTATAGCGTTGGCCAGTGAGTACGGACATTGCACGTGATGCGTTCCCGTTACATCCTCGAGCAGTGGCTTTCGCTACCACTCGAGGAGGACTATGAAACAAGACTATTATCAGACCTCACCATTTCTCTGAACTGCCAGTGGGACTAGTGTACTCACCAGACTTCTTTTGTGACGGGCATTATTCAACCCTTAGAAGTCTCAGCTAATCCAGTGAGGGTCCCACGTTCATCTCTCAGTCAGTTCCTGGACTATGCTTTGCTATGTGTTGGCTCTTCGTTCACTGCTCAGGTGGCTCGCGGAGTGAACGAGACACCGCACCCAAGTTCGTGTGGACTACAGCCACGCTAGATCACGCTCACAAAATGGCGGCCAAGTTCAACAACACCCCGTAGCGCTCCAGTTGTCGGCCAATCACAAGCCAGTTCGCTCAGTGTCTCCAGCTGATGTTAAAGAGTCAGAGTTGCAAGCCTCACCAGCATGATGTTAAAGAGTCAAGTCCAAGTCACCGCTGATGTTAAAAAGCTCAAGTCCCAAATCACCGCTGATGTTAAGGAGTCAAGTCCAAGTCACCGCTGATGTTAAAGAGTCAAGTCAGGTCACCGCTTGATGCCTTGAAGAACTCGTAAGTCCAAGTCACTTGTCCTATGTTAAAAGGTCAAGTCAAGCTACAGTTGATCGTCAGGCAAGTCAAGCCAAGCTCACCAGATGATCATCCGTGAGTCAAGCCAAGCTCACAGTTGCATCGACACCGAAGTCAAGCCAAAGCATTTCAGTTGATCATCACAAGTCATAGCCAAGCCACAGTTGTATCGTCACAAGTCCAACCAAAGCAACAGTTGATCGTCACAAGTCATAGCCAAGCCACCAGTGATCTCCGTGAAGGCTAATGCCAAGCCACAGTTGATCGTCACAACGTCAAGCCAAGCCACCTGTGATCTCCGTGAGTCAAGCCAAGCCACAGTTGATCGTCACGAGTCATCGCCAAGCCACAGTTGATCGTCACGAGTCAACCACGTCTCAGCTCTCCAGCCAGAGTCTACACCACTGTCTCAGCTCTCCAGCCAAGAGTCACACCAAGACCACTGTGTGATCATCATGATACTCACCCAACTCACAGCTTGACCAGCCAGAGTCACGCCACGTCACAGCTGACCATCCAGAGTCACGCCACGTCACAGCTGATCCAGCCAGAGTCACGCTCACGTCACAAGCTGAACCAGCCAGAGTCACGCCACGTCTACAGCTGACCAGCTCAGAGTCTCGCCATCGTCACAGCTGACCAGCCAGAGTCAGACCACGTCACAGCTCTTCAGCCAGAGCCTCTTCACGTCTCAGCTCCTAAGCCAGAGCCTCTTCACGTCTCAGCTCCTCAGTCAGAGCCTCTTCACGTCTCAGCTCCTCAGCCAGAACCTCTTCACGTCTCAGCTCCTCAGCCAGAGCCTCTTCACGTCTCAGCTCCTCAGCCAGAGCCTCTTCACGTCTCAGCTCCTCAGCCAGCACCTATCCCACCCAGAGACTCAAGGTCAGTCCTTCAAGTTCTCCGGTTGATATCCAGCGTGAGGGATGCACAGCTGGTGTCTGTACGCACTGCTGGTATCCCCAAATCCACTCACTTCGGTCCTCCTGCTTCTGAACTGATTTCCCTGTCTGAAGCGCTTCCCATGATAGGGATCGCACTATGTTGCATTTGGGCCACATACACCACCACTGTACTGCCCCAGGGGAAGGCATCTGCTGCAGAACCTCCCCAAGCGGTGGTGCGAGCCTCAGCCCCTGGCAAGGTGGTGGCGCCCAGCAATATACTCTCACCCGGTCAGGTTACCACCGTAGAACCTCCAGAGGTGGCGGCGTTAGCTGCAGAACCTCCAGAGGTGTCGGTGGTATCCTCCTGTAAACTCTCACCCCGTCCTGTCACGGCTATGGAGGCTGTCTGTGAGCTCTCATCCTGTCCTGTCACGGCTATGGAGGCCGTCTGTAAACTCTCACCCCGTCCTGTCACGGCTATGAAGGCCGTCTGTGAACTCTCGCCCTGTCCTGTCACTGCTATGGAGGCCGTCTGTGAGCTCTCACCCTGTCCTGTCACGGCTAAGAAGGCTGCCTGTGAGCTCTCGCCCTGTCCTGTCCCGGCCATGGAGGCCGTCTATGAACTCTCACCCTGTCCTGTCACGGCAAGGAAGGCTGTCTATGAACTCACGCCCTGTCCTGCTCCGGCCATGGAGGCCGTCTATGAACTCTCGCCCTGTCCTGACACGGCTAAGGAGGCCGTCGGTGATTCCCTGTCCGGCCCTGTCATGGCTATGGAGGCCGTCTGGGATTTCCTGTCCTGCCCTGGCACGGCCCCTGAGATCGGGAAGGCTCTCCCTGTGTTGTCTGTCTCTGTTCTCCCAGTGTTGTCTGTCTCTGCTCTCCCTGTGTTGTTTGTCCTTGTTCTCCTCTGCTTCCAGGTTCTGTCAGGGCTACCTCCCCAGTCTGCTTCCCTGCGGTGGTCTCTGGTCCCGTCTGCCCTACCCTGGTGGGCTCCAGGTCCATCTGCTCCGCCCTGGTGGGCTCCGGGTCTGTCTGCCCTACCCTGGTGGGCCCCAGGTCCATCTACTCTGCCCTGGGGGGCTCTGGTCCCGTCTGCTCCGCCCTGGGGGGCTCTGGTCCCGTCTGCTCCGCCCTGGGGGGCTCTGGTCCCATCTGCTCCGCCCTGGGGTCTCTGGTCCCGTCTGCTCCACCCTGGTGGGCTCCGGGTCCGTCTGCTCCGCCCTGGGGGGCTCTAGTTCCATCCTCTCCGCCCTGGCTTCCACATGGACCTGGCCCTCCGTCCCTCCCCCTGTTCCGCCTCCGCTCCTCCGCCCACCTAGAATTGTTTAGGAGCGTCTGGAAGCCGCTCCTTGGGATTTCCTGTCCTTGTTTAGGAGTCCTTGTTTAGGTCCTTGTCCTTGTTTAGGAGCGTCTGGAAGCCGCTCCTTGGGGGGGGGGGCTATGTCACGAATCCTGGCCATGAACTTTCCTTCACTCACCACTAGAGGTCACTCTCCCAGCACATGGACTTTCACACAGTTACAGATCACTCTTAGACTACATTTCCCATCATTCACTGCACCCACACAGCTGTTCACTATAATTACGCTTGCACCTGTTCACCATCTCTCAATCACCATCATCCAATCACACACACACACACACACACACACACTATGTTCCATGAAGATATTTTGTGAATTACCTACCATAAATATATCAAAACTTAATTTCTGATTAGTAATATGCATTGCTAAGACTTCTTTGACGGCAAGGAAGGCTGTCTATGAACTCACGCCCTGTCCTGCTCCGCCAGATCCGTTTTAAATATTGTCCTGATCATAACAAACCATACATCAATGGAAAGATTATTTATTCAGCTTTCAGATGAGGCATAAATCTGAATTTCAAAAAATTGACCCTTATGACTGGTTTTGTGGTCACAACCTCCTCTGGTTGGAGGTTGTCTCAGGTGTGGTGGTGCAGGTGGTTGTGGTTTCTTCTCTTGTGGAGACAGTGATATGAACAGGTATATGTAGATCCCTCACTGAGCACCAGTACCATCCCGTGTTCTCCTTCTTCAGTCGGCTCATGGTTACAGTAACTACTCCATTACTGTTCCTGATCTCCACTGACGCTCCATCCAGCCCGCCTGACTCTAACACACAGTTCCCCCTGAAGCTTACACCATTTTATACCAGTTTTCCAGGGTAAATGATAATGGCAGGAGACAGTAACACTACCAGCCTCAAAACCAGCCAACATCTGATCATGAACATAGAGACCAGCAATACCTAGATTTGAGAGAACGAACAAGAAGATGCTATTATCTTCATTGAAGTTGGGTGAAAAAGTCAATCAAAAGAATGTCGAGTCATTTTCACCTGCTGTGACCTTTAAGTTGAATTCATTTTTAATATCAGGTCCATCAATCCCACACCAGTATGTTCCACTTTGGCTCTGCTGAATATTCCTCATGTCAATAGTCACAATATTAATAGTTTTGTTATCTGAAACAGAAACTGTCTCATGTTTCTTTCTCCCATCTGAGAACTCAACGTGTTTACTAAAGACCCAGTGATCTCCAACACTCAGATATTTAACATTATTAACATAAGCACGATTATACCAACAAGGGATTATGATAGATCTTCCTTCTTGAATTTCTGATGTTCGGATCTTGCACCTGCATGGTTATCTTTTGAAATACCTCTGTATAGTTCGATTTGCCACCAGCATCCTTGGATATCTTTCGCCACCTAATGTTGAAGCATGATAAGGAGAGAGAGAATCATTGTTGTTGACGTGTGAGTATAACGAGGTCAGCGGCTGAAACGAGCATTTCCTTCGTCATTACAGAAGATGTCACCTGTGTTTCTAGTTCAGGAAGCTATCTGTAATGACTTCTCTGATTATTGTAAAGCTATTTCACATTGAAATTTTCAGAACCTTGATGTCATTTTTCACAACTCTAGACACAACACTCACAACCAATGATCAAAATGCACATTTTTCAAAACTCTAACCCTTTTCTCAATTGCTTGGATACAATACACATAAAACTTAGATCATTTGTTCATTCAACAAAAATCACCTGTTCAATATGACACTAACTTAACATCAAAGTACTACTATTTCAAAAGGCAATTCACACATTACATTTCAAATGAGTGTCTATTCATTTACACTTACATATGCATCTACACTTTATCCAATTGATCACAACATGCACTTTCAAAATGACTAACTTCAATTGTAACTGTTGCATTACTCTTAATGCATAGTTGTATGGAAACAGACAAACAATCTTCCATGTTTACAGTAAATCATGAAAGTTTCAAGATAACGAGATTCATTGTCACCAATTAGCGTGGAGCATGAACCAATTAGACTACAATATCCATGGATGTAGCCTAATATTTTATCATAATGCATCATCAGACACTGTGTCTATGGTCCCAAATACTGTACCACCTTTTCAGACTATTTACAGTATTGACAGTACTGCACTGTATAGGTGCAGGCCCTTGTAATTGCTTGTCCAATTCTGCCAACTCGTTACTGATGATTGAGTGCACATTGTGGAATGAGTATATAAAGAGTTGATTGGGATTACTGTAAATTGCAAGAGCATAGTGATACGTAACATGGAGCCAGCAGGTGATCCAGGTCACAATGGAGGTCAAGCAGTGGTGGGAGGAAGACGAGGAAGACGTGTTGGTCAAAGGAATGGCAGGGGACAGGCACCCCTTCTGAGAGGTGGTCATGGGCCTCGTTTGAGAGGTGTGGGAGAACGTGGTAGAGGACAGGCACCCCTTCTGAGAGGTGGTCTGGGCCTCGTTTGAGAGGTGTGGGAGAACGTGGTAGAGGACAAGGCCACGGACCAAGACAGTGGCAGCAACAGCATAGAGTGTCCAATGAAATTCGGGCAATAGTTGTAGACCATGTCATAAATCATGGCATGACAATGACTGAGGCGGCTACAATGATACAACCAAACCTCAGAAGGTCAACCGTGACCTCAATAATCAGAACTTTCCGCAATGAGAACCGGTAAGTTATCAGCATGCACTAAACATTATGCTACTCTCAATTGTCAAATGACTGCATACCAATGTGTATCACAGAATAGGTGATGTGACCAAGTGTCTTCTTACTCTAATGTTCCCTGTAGAATTGTGACCAGGCCAAATAGTGGAGGCAGAGGCAAAATTCTAACTGACCAACAAGAGCAGGCTGTGGTCGATTTGGTTCGCGCCAGAAATGATATTCGCCTTACAAAAATTCGCCAGCATATCTTGGACAATGAAGACATGTTCAACAATGTGGGATCCATAAGTTTGCCGACTATTGCACGCATACTGAAAAGGCACCAGGTATCTATAAAACAACTATACCATGTGCCTTTCGAAAGAAATGCAGACAGAGTGAAGCAAATGAGGACTGAGTATGTTCAGGTAAGTTCAGTTTCAAGATAGCTGTTGTAAAAACATTCCCAAAAATTCTACATTGTACAGTAATCTCTAAATCTCTTTCCAAAATTTATTTTAGAGGGTGATGGAGCTGGATGCTGATGACGACCATCACAAATTCATATATTTGGATGAGGCAGGTTTTAATCTGGCCAAGACAAGGAGGAGAGGTCGGAATTTCATTGGCCAGCGGGCAACCATCCAAGTACCTGGACAACGTGGGGCCAACATTACCATGTGTGCGGCTATATCAGAAGATGGTGTGGTGGGACGCAGACCTCATATTGGACCATATAATGCAGCTCTCCTTGTCACCTTTCTTGATGAGCTCGATCAGGTTTGTAGAGCTGAAGGTGTGACCTATGTCATTGTGTGGGACAATGTCAGGTTCCATCATGCTCATGTGGTGCAAGCATGGTTTCAGGCCCATGCGCAATTTACCACCCTGTATTTACCCCCATACTCTCCCTTCCTTAACCCGATTGAGGATTTTTTGGAGATGGAAGGTTCATGATAGGCACCCTCATGAACAAGTCCCTCTTCTCCAGGCCATGGATGACGCCTGCAGTGACATCCCAGCAGACCAGTGTCAGGCCTGGATTCGCCATGCCCGAAGGTTTTTTCCAAGATGTTTGGCTAATGAAAACATCCATTGTGATGTAGATGAGAACCTGTGGCCAAATCCACAACACCGAGTTGATGACAATGTAGAAGTACAGTAATCACTCCTGTTTTGTTTCTTACAGTACAAGCAACTTGAGGAACACTGCATTTGATGTTTTACAGTACTGTCTTTTCTTTTCTATTTCATAGATAATTATTTTTGCTTTGATTCAAATAAACCTATGTTGTGATTGTACTGTAGTGTTTTGCATCAATATATTACAAACTTTGTTCAATGATTCCACTGTGTCTGTCGTATTCTCTCTACTACTGCAGTACTTTTACAGAGATGTATTTACTGTACATGTAGTACCATAATGAAACCTGTATCACCTATTTTGTTCTACAATATTTAATGATTGTACGAACAATGACACAGTGAAACTATCGGTTGCTTGTGTGTGGGTGATCTATAGTTATGTTTCAATGGTATTTCACAGTAAATTTGTTTTTTGAACCAATGATTGTGCAAGTGCAAGATTTCTTTAAAGATGTGAATGCACAATGCAGTGTTTTGAACATTAGACACCCTGTGTTACAAGTGATAACCGTTTTGTGTCTAGAGATGTGAAAAATGACATCAAGCTTCTGAAAATAGTAGCAAAGTGATTGTAAAAAACTGTAAAATCACAACTGCATTGAGAATTACTTGATGTAGATGCAATTTTCACCAACAATTACAAAGAAACCCCATACAACACATAAAATTTAACATGGACTATAAAAACTGAAATGTATTTTCTTGTGAAATGTATTTCAATAATCTGTCCTATTCATATATTTATGTGTGTGTGTGTGTGAGTGTGTGTGTGTGTTTGTGCTAGAGAGAGTGTGTGTGTGTGTGTGCGTGTGTGAGAGAGAGTGAGTGAGTGAGTGTGTGTGTGTGTGTTTGTGAGAGAGTGTGTGTGTGTGTGTGTGTGTGTGTGCGACCTGGTATTTATCACGTCCTGGGGACCAAATGTCCTCACATAGATAGTAATACCAGTAAATCTTTATCTTGTGGGGACATTTTTTGGTCCCCATGAGGAAACAAGCTTATAAATCATACAGCATAAAGGTTTTTGAAAATCTAAAAATGCACACAGTCTCCTGTGAGGGCTAAGTTTAGGTGTAGGGTAGGTGTAGGGCAATAGCACACACAGTTTGTTCAGTATAAAAACCATTACGCCTATGGAGAGTCCCCATAAACCATGGAAACACAACATGTGGTGTGTGTGTGTGTGTGTGTGAGTGTGTGTGTGTGTGTCTCTGTGTGTGTGTGTGTGTGTGTGTCTCTGTGTGTGTGTGTGTGTGTGTGTGTGTGTGTGAGTGTGTGTGTGTGTGTGTGTCTCTCTGTGTGTGTGTGTGTGTGTGTGTGTGTGTGTGTGTGTGTGTGTCTCTCTGTGTGTGTGTGTGAGTCTGTGTGTGTGTGTGTGTGTGTGTGTGTGTGTGTGTGTGTGTGTGTGTGTGTGACCAAATGTCCCCACAAGGATAGTAAAACCTGACATTTTTGACATTATGAGGTGCCTGGGGTCCCCATGAGGGGAAAAATGATTAAAAATAGTAAATGATGTTTATCTGAAAGTGTAAGAATGCAAGCAGGTTTCTGTAAGGGGTAGGGTGGGTTTTTCTACAATGATAAAACAGGAAACCACATTTTTTTCTATTTAGATTCTTGTGGCTCTAAGATGTTGTGCGCAAACTGTTCTTATAAACCGACTGATTCAGTTCAGACTAAACAACTCAATGCTGAATTTAGCTCTGAATTTTTACTTTTTTGCCACACTAAGCTATAATGACTTCAGAAGACTGGAATATTTCCAGGGAATGTGAGTTTATGAGCTCCTTTAATGATCCAGTATGAGCTGCATGGTAAACTCTGAATCTGTGTAACACAGAAAAAACTAAATGAGAGTAAATAATGACAGAATCTTCCTTTTGCAGGTCTGACGTTTTCCTTTAAACCACTGTATAAGTAAAGCACCGTATTTGACTAAATACACCATATTTGGAACTAAGCTTTTGCTATTAATGATGAACAATGAATGTGTCATAGATGCATGATGGTGTGCCACATGACGTTTGTGTTTCCCATGATTTCTTAAACGCTCATCTACAGGGAAATTAGTCAAAAAGGGAACAATAACACTCGACATAAAGGGTGAATATGAGTTTTGGTATGAAGCAAGCGGTGTGTTAGGTGTTAAATCAGTAGTAGTGATGGTGTGAGCGTGGGAACGTTCAGCTGGACTGTTTACATGACCACAGCTCACCACTTAATGCTTGCGGTCACTGAGCTTCCTTCACAATGTGTGTTGCATTGCAGCATTTGTGATAAATGATGCACGCTCCTCTGCAAACGTCATATTTCAATGCATTTCATTCAGATGTAAGTCTGTCTCATCCGGTCAAGGTTAATGGAGAAAATCATAGATGGGTAATATCAGATGCTGTAATTAGATTCCCATTATACACTATATTACCAAAAGTATTGGCACCCCTTCTAATGAACAGGTTTGACTACTTTAGTAATTTCTATGAGTACAAATCTTAATGTTAAAGCATATAATGATATTCTAGGAAATTGTGTGCTTCTAATATTATAGCAACAGTTTGGACTCTTTTCTATTCTAACATGACAATGTCTCTGTGTATAAGACAAGGTTCAAAAAGAAAATGATTGATTGAGTCAGTGTGGAAGAACTTGACTGGTCTGCATAAAACCAAGTCCTAATCCCAGTTTAACACCTCTGGTGTGACTGTAAATGCAGACCTTGAGCCAAAAACTCATCACCAAACACCAATGACTTGTACATACACTAGTATAGACAAAAGTATTGGCACCCTTTTTAGAACAGATGCTTTCCAAAATCTGTTGCAACAAGATGAAATAATTCAATGTATTTAAAAATTGATTATTTCCCATCTCTGTTGCCAACAGTTTTGTAAGTTTTGTTCTAAAAAGGGTGCAACTTTGAACCCATATGTACAAGTCATTGGTGTTTGGTGATGAGTTTTTGGCTCAAGGTCTGCATTTACAGTCACACCAGAGGTGTTAAACTGGGATTAGGACTTGGTTTTATGCAGACCAGTCAAGTTCTTCCACACTGACTCAATCAATCATTTTCTTTTTGAACCTTGTCTTATACACAGAGACATTGTCATGTTAGAATAGAAAAGAGTCCAAACTGTTGCTATAATATTAGAAGCACACAATTTCCTAGAATATCATTATATGCTTTAACATTAAGATTTGTACTCATAGAAATTACTAAAAACTGTTCATTAGAAGGGGTGCCAATACTTTTGGCAATATAGTGTATTTGGATCACCAAAGCCTGCTGAGATTCAATAAGATGGGAGTGTATCACAATTTTAGCTCATATTTAATTGCACATCTGCAGCCAAGCTTGTGTTAACAACTGCACTTTTTTTTCTTCTCAAGTACAGTAGCTTCAGAAATCAACCAGAGTGGCACCTACAGAGATATTTCCTTATTTTGCACCCCAGACCTGCACGGTTGGTGTGTTTCTCTAGTTAGACCATCTTATTAGTATTAAAGACATATGTCCTCCAGCACCTGTGCATGTTCCCCGGTGACGTCTGAAGGAGGATGATGAAAGATCTCAGATGTTTGTGCAAAGGATGGAAATTCAGTCCTGAGTGAAGGAGACAGAGCTGCAGACTTAATAAGATCTTACACACTTTAGTCCTGAAGCACTTAACCGTCTTTCTTCCTGATGTATAGAGTTCTGCAGCTCTGACGTCTAAACCTGCAAACTAACTCAACACTGGTTCCCTCGAGAGTTTCTTACGGGTTTTAATAAACGAGGTTTTCAATTCATGACTAAAACAAGCTCTGTGCGAACATAAAATGACAATACTCAGGGTTTCCGCAGGTTTAAGGCTTTCTAAAGAGCTTTTAAGACCAAGTAAAGCATATTTAATATAAAACAGGGAATAAAAGGGAACAAAATGTAAACGTCTAGGGAACACAATGAGTTAAATTAGCAACACTTCAAATATTAAAAATACATCTTCCATCAGATCTCCATACATAGCTCAAGGATTAATCACTGTGTTCACAAACACTGGAATATTGAAATAATCATAACTTTCACTGTACCTGCAAAATGTGCTCTTCTTCT
This sequence comes from Aspiorhynchus laticeps, assembly GCA_023376895.1. Classification (NCBI taxonomy): domain Eukaryota; kingdom Metazoa; phylum Chordata; class Actinopteri; order Cypriniformes; family Cyprinidae; genus Aspiorhynchus; species Aspiorhynchus laticeps. The sequence continues at coordinate 13,081,367 of CM041807.1, forward strand.
CCATAATTTGTTCTTGTTTTCCAGCAAAAAATGCCTAAAGATTATTAAATCAATATACATTTACATTTACGAGAGAAGAAAAATGCTTTTTTTCAGAGAAAGTGATTAAAATCATTAAAGCAAACACAAATATTTGCTAAAAATCAACTTAATTCAAAGGGAAGATGAGGTTTTGACAGATATTTGTTCTTGTTTTAGGCATAAATGTACAGTACAGTACAGTATCTTGATTTAAGGATTTGTTTTTAAGAAAAAGACTCACAAAACGTTTATTTTCAGAGCATGAATGCCACGACTTTATGATTTTAATACTTTCTGCTCTGATTTAAGCCTTAATTTGTGGTCATCTGATGAAAGGGTTGTCTTAGTGTTTTGGTTAAAGTGACTCAAGCGAACATTAATTCATATCGCATAATGCAATCAAAGAAACTTAGTCAATATGATTTATTGGAAGTAAATATGAATCCTCTCATCATTTACTCACCCTCATGTCGTTCCAAACCCTTTCTTCTGTGGAACATGAAAGAAAATATTTTTGCATTTTTTTTCCATATTGATTTTTTTTATTAGTTTTATAACAACAACATACCAAGGACACGAAACAAAGTACATTAAAAAAAATCATTTTTTTTTTTTTTTTTTTTATAAATAAAGGGCAGACTACATTACAAATGACATAAGTGCCTAGAATAGTTACAAAGGAGAAAGATAAAAAATTGGAGATGATATCAGCATGGATACCACAGTATAATATTTGTGCATTTTAATAAGGATGTCATTGTTTTGTTCTTTGGGGTCACATTCTTTCTTAATAAAACTAAAAGAAAAGCTGTATTTATGAAGCACAGACAGAGCGAGCGTGATGTGTGCAGCGTGTAATTATGTCTTGTGCAGAAACACAGCTTTGATGAGCGATCGCTGTGTTCGAGGTCAGGTACTAAAGAGCTGGTCTCCTCGTTCTGTGCGTCAGATCAATCTAAAGAGAGGACTCGCCGGGTTCAGACCCCGATCAACTTATTCAGCTTCTGTGCGGCTTTCAGTGACTTCAGACTGTCATCAATATAAAGCTGCTACCGCTGCTTCTTACGTGATCTGTGTATAGTGCTGTGCGATATTGAACACAAATGATATCTTTTTGATAACGATAATCAGACGATATTTAGCCGAGTGTGATGATATCTATCTACCGTGGACAGCTGCAGTTTCTGATATTCTTCATATTCTGTGTTTTCAGTTCACATCAGTGATAGAAATTAATCTTTTCATATAAGTTTAAATTGATTTTTATCTATTTCACCTTTAATAAAGCCATTTTTTCTAAAAGTGTGCATATTTTGAGTCAAATTGTTAAATGTAATCAGTCAATTATAAAAATGAGACATTCAGGCTGTTACCAAACAAATGAAACCAGTATCAGCAAAATTAATCTTTGCATCTGAATGTGTTTATATGTATTTACACACTGTTTAATGCAGATCTGAGTGCTTTAACCTGCACTTACAAATGCATAATGTTTTAATATTTAAACATAAAACATTGAATACTGAAATTATTTTAAAATGAACAGATGCTTTAAATGTGAAATTAAACCCGCCAGCAGGTGGCAGTGAGTCACTGTTAATAAGTGAGTCATTGTGAGTGAACCGAGTCATTGTGAGTGAACCGAGTCATTGTGAGTGAACAGAGTCATTGCGATTGAACCGAGTCATTGTGACTGAACCGAGTCATTGTGATTTAACCGAATCATTTAAACGAGTGAATCATTCAGGAACGAATCACTGAGACACAGAACAGTGCTGTAGCGGTGTTTGGAATTAATTTTTGTTATTGAAGTAGAGCAAAAACAGCCAATATGGTTTCTAAAACGTAAGTCTCTTAATATTAACTTATTGTTTATTGACCTGTTGTATAAAATCAGTATCATATTTGTAATCATGCTTATTTTTGAAGAAAAATCGGCACTCTTTGTGTGATATTAACTATATGAAATATATATATATATAAATTTGCTGCCCTCATATCTTGAATTTTGTGATCATTCTTAATGCATTTTATTAGACTGAATCATGCAGTGATTGTGATGCACACTAATAGTCTAGACTTCATCATGTAACGTAGGTGTGTGAGTGTGTGTGTGTGTGTGTGTGTGTGTGTGTGTGAGGAGTGTGTGTGTGTGTGTGTGTGTGTGTGTGTGTGTGTGTGTGTGTGTGTGAGTGTGTGTGTGTGTGTGCGGGTTTATGTGGTTTATGAGGACACAAATTTGTATAATAACATGGGTATGACAGAGGTATTACAATTTGAAGGTGGTTTATGAGGACACTGCCTATGTCCCCGTAATTCAAAAGGCTTAAAAAACATACTAAATGGTGTTTTTTTGAAAATCTAAAAATGCACACAGTCTCCTGTGAGGGCTAAGTTTAGGTGTAGGGTAGGTGTAGGGCAATAGCACACACAGTTTGTTCAGTATAAAAACCATTACGCCTATGGAGAGTCCCCATAAACCACAAAAACCAACATGTGTGTGTGTGTGTGTGTGTGCTTCAGTATGACCTGTGATCACCATCACTCTGTCTGTAGATATTTTAATAAATCATGTACTGTTCTGAGTGTAATTGAATGAAGAGTTGGAGAGTCGTGTGATTGTTTATATGATGAGTTCATCTTCACATCTCATGAAGTAAATGTGGTGATAAGAGCAGTTTTACTGTGTAAGTCAGAGCTTTAGTATTTGTACCCTTGTGTTAAGAGAAGTGCGCTTAACTGTAGCACCTGTAGTGGACTTCAGATCTTAAAAAACTCAATAATATTAATGAAATAAAAACACAAAGAGAGACTCTCATTACAGTTTCTTAATACACTTAAGTAGACTTTTAAATAGTGACATTTGTAATAATGTCAAATGAAAAGTTTGACTTTAAAGTACATTTGAAACATTATACTTTAATAATCTTTTATTGTGCTTTAAGACATACACTTATTTTAATGTGTTGACTAACATACTAAAGCACATGGAAAGTACATTATAATTGAATTATAATAACATAATTAAACTTTTCTTCTAACATGATCATTGTTATCAGGCTCCTGTGTGTAGGTTCAGATTAATTCACATTAATGGCAATGAATAGGTTATTTTTTTATTGCTATGAAAGTGAAATAACTGAACATAAACACAGGAGCCTGAGAAAAATGCTCATTTTAGAAGAAAATTTAAGATGGCCCTCAGAGTCTTTAGCATCTGAACTCTTTATATATATATAGATATATAGATAGATTTACATTTAGTCATTTAGCAGATACTTTTATCGTATTGTATGTCTTTATAGTCATTGTACAAGAGTGTGTTCACATCTCAATCAAACCTGACTGCTGTGTTAAAGAGCCTGTATGAAGCAAGCAGAGATGTTTTATTTATATTTATTGCTATTTTTCTCTCTTTGTAATGTGACTTTTCAGGGTTTTCAAAGCTCAAAGCTACAACATATCTGCAGTTTATTACAACACCTTCATTAATTACCATCATTGGCTTGATTGCCAGGGAATGCGTGAACTAAAAACATTCATATATTCATCAAAACTGGATGATTTCAGTCATAGCCTCCGTGTTCGGTTAGGTCTGAGAGACACTGAGGCTCTGACCGATTATGAACAATAACGTGTTAATAACATGCATCAAACGTCCTTTAATGTTACAATAATTTAGTTTGAAGCTCATTTCCATAACAAAATAAAAATCAAATAAATAAAACAGGTAATTGCCACTTTTTATCTCACAGTTTTGACTTATTTTCCTCATAAATCTGAGTCACAATTACTTTTTGTTTTACTTTTTGGTGGAAAAAAGTTTGTATTGGGAGATAAAAAGTCGCATTTACACACACACACACACACACACACACACACACACACACACACACACACACACACTGAAAGAGCTGCTCGTACCTTCTGTGTGCTGGATCCTGGATCCAAAGAACAGGGCTAAAAACTAGGGATGTGCGCTACGACTAATTTGACTGTCGTTTAAACGGAAGTTTTGTATCCGACTAGTCGACTAGTCTAAAAGCTAGAAATCCCCCAAAAATGGCAAAAAAAAAAAAACCTGTGCGTGTGTCTATATAACAGCATACAGTTGAAATACTTAATCTTTGAATCACACTGTCAAATCCCCATGATTATGCCGTATGCTTGCCTCGCATTATCATCATTTAATTTTAGGCGGTCGTTAAACAGGAAAAAAAGGCGCATAAACCAGTGCATAGCTTATTTATTCAGATCGGCTGGAGCAATGCAGAAATGGAAAATCAATCAATAGACTGACAGAATTCTTCATTTTCATATAACGTTAGCCAACATATTAAAACAAAAGTAAAAAACAATAGGAAAGTTTATCAAGGAATAGCATTAAAACGGCTTTTAAAAATGTACTTCATGTTGGCTATATTGTCTAAAAACAGAAAGTTCATTTTATTTACTCAGACCGTGCGCATTTGTTCAGTGAATTTAACATGTTAACGTGGTCTGGCGAAAGACGGGACTAGAGGCGATTCTGCAAAAACAGCGCTCGGCAGGAACTGAAGTCACAGGCACACAGAGAGATAACTACAAGCAAGCAGACAGTTTCGAGAAGATCCTGTAAATCCCGCAGCACCACCGAAGTGGGTCTTCGTTTAGAGGAATAGACAGCGCGGATAGGATCGCGGACCGCAGCGGCAGGTTGTAGTGTATGACATGATTCACATTTGGCTTTGGCTAGCCTCCAAGCTAACACATGCCTGTATTGAATATGATTACGCATAGCTCCAGTAAAGTTATTGTAAGCCAATTTGACATTACACAGTTTACAAAAAACGTTTCCATTTCCTTCTAATTCAAAATAATCCCACACCCTCACCTTCCAAAATAATCCCTCGCTTCCGCTTCCGGCGCTGCTGTGTTCAGTCGACGTTAAAGGATGGCTCTGCTCAATTTGTGTTTTTATATACTCTTTTACGTATTTTTACTTTCTCTTTTTACACGATTAACGTCTGCACTATTTACCTATGACAAAAGAACACTTTTGGACATTGGACACCGCTGCACTAACCTGCTTCAGGACACTTTATTCACGGATCCAGCGTGGCCAGTGAAGATTCTTCGGAACGCCGAGGCTAACAAAGGCCACCCGAATAATCCCAGAAGGCGAAAGAAACACCGCGGACGACGCGCTGGAATCCGTGACAGACTAAGAAACAAAGCTCACAGCCCTCCTCTCCCCAGTATTCTGCTCGCAAATGTCCAATCCTTGGAAAATAAGATGGACGATCTTAGAGCCAGGACAAGTTTCCAACGGGACATTAGGGACTGTAACATCCTTTGTCTGTCTGAAACATGGCTCACTCCCTCGGTCCTGGACACCGCTGTAACACTGTCTGATAACTTTTCTGTTTTACGGATGGACAGAACAGCTGAGGCCGGGAAAATCAAGGGCGGTGGAGTGTGTTTCATGATTAACAAGAAATGGTGCGACCCCAGGAATATCTCCTCTCTGTCGCGTTCCTGCTCGCCTCATCTGGAACATCTCTCCATTATTTGCCGCCCATTCTATTTACCCCACGAGTTCTCCGCGGTCATCGCTACTGCCGTTTATATTCCACCACAGGCAGACACCGGCGTGGCTTTGTCCAAACTCCACGAGGAGATCAGCGGCTACATCAACAAACACCCTGATGCAGCCTCTATCATCACAGGGGACTTTAACAAAGCCAACCTCAGGAAGGTCATGCCGAACTTCCATCAGCATGTATCCTGTCCAACCAGAGGACCGAATACACTGGATCATTGCTACACTCAGTTCAAGAATGCCTACAAAGCTCGTCCCTTGCCACCCTTCGGTAAGTCTGAACACGCGGCCATTTTTCTCACACCGGAATATAAACAAAGGATCGTTCAGGAATCCCCGGGGGTGAGGGAAGTGACGCGCTGGTCCTCCCACTCTGAAGCTATGCTGCAGGCGTCTCTTGATGACGTCGACTGGGACATGTTCCGGGCGAGTTCAGCTGACGTCAGCGAGTTCACGGATGTAGCATTAAGCTTTGTTTACATGCTAACTGACCAAGCCACTGAAACGATAACAATAAGGACATTCTCTAATCAGAAACCGTGGGTGGACAGAACAATCCGTGCTGCGGTTAACCAACGCACTGCCGCATACAACGCTGGTCTTCTGTCAGGAAACATGGACGAGTACAAAGCATCATGTTATGCTCTCCGACGGGCAGTTAGAGCTGCTAAACTCCGATACAGAGAGAGAATTGAGTCACACTTTCAGCTCAATGACTCTCGACGCATGTGGCAGGGACTGAAGACCATCTGTTCCTCTGGAAATAACCCCTCCGCCGAGGTGAGAGCAGATCCATTGCTGGCCGAAGAGCTAAACACCTTCTACGGCCGCTTCGAACGCAACGGCGGCGCGACTCTGCCGATCAGCGCGTCAGGAAGCAGCAGACAGAGCAGCGATGTTGATCATGTTATCACCGTGACGGAGGACGAGGTCCGGAGAGAATTAAGGAGAGTAAACATCAGGAAAGCCGCCGGACCTGATGGGATTACCGGACGCGTCCTGAGATCGTGAGCCGATCAGCTTGCTGGTTTGTTTACTTCCATCTTTAATGAGTCCCTTGCTACCTCTGTGATTCCCACCTCATTTAAGAAATCTGTCATCATCCCTGTGCCTAAGAACAGTAAACCCTCTTGCCTGAATGACTATCGTCCAGTTGCCCTCACATCAACAGTCATGAAGGTTTTTGAGAGACTTTTAAAGAAACACATTAGCTCCTCCATCCCTGCTACCTTGGACCCTCTTCAGTTTGCCTATCGCCCAAATAGGTCTACTGATGATGCCATCTCTCAGGTACTGCACTCCTCCCTCACTCATATTGACAGCAAAAATGGCAACTATGTCAGACTGTTATTCATTGACTATAGCTCAGCTTTCAACACTATAGTCCCCTCCAAGCTAGCTGTGAAACTCTCAGACCTCGGCCTAAACACTTCACTCTGTGACTGGATCCAAGACTTCCTCACCGGCAGACCACAAGTGGTGAAAATGGGCCAGTTCACCTCCAACTCCATCACCCTGATCGTAGGAGCCCCACAGGGCTGCGTTCTGAGTCCCCTGCTCTACTCTCTCTACACACACGACTGTGTGTCCTCTCACAGCTCCACTTCTATTGTTAAATTTGCTGATGATACTGTGGTTCTGGGCCTCATTTCCAACAATGATGAGACCGCATACTTGGGTGAGGTAGAGAGACTCACATCATGGTGCCAGGACAACTGTCTCTCTCTGAACGTGAGCAAAACCAAAGAGCTGATTGTAGACTTCAGGAAGAGACAGCAGCGGCCCTACACTCCTCTTATGATCAGCGGGACCCCTGTGGAGAGGGTGAGCAGCTTCAAGTACCTCGGTGTAAACATCTCCGAGGACCTGACTTAGACTGCACACATTTCAACACAGGTCAAGAAAGCCAGGCAAAGACTGTACCATCTGCGACAGCTGAGGAAATTCAGGGTCTCTCCAGCAATCCTGAAAACTTTCTATTCAGGGGCCATAGAAAGTGTATTGACTCAGTGCATCTCAGTGCTTTTAAAAATATGTATGTATTTAAATATTTCGATATGTATTCTTTTTCAAAAGTTTTATTTTAACTGTTCTTTAAAATGTTTTAAATGTTACGTTAAGATGATGGTAATTTGAATGATAAAATCATCTCTTTTTTCTCTCTCGTGTAGTCGACTATTGTTTTCAGTGTGGACTAGTAGGAGCTGTACCGTTTAGTTGACTAGACCCGCACATCCCTACTAAAAACACGAGACGACACGGTATAGCATCCATCCTCATCATCCTCATCCTCCGCGCTCGCGCTTATTCTGCGAGACTCCAGCAGTTGAGAGAGAGAGAGAGAGAGGGGGGGGGGAGAGCAGCGGCGCACTGATTGGCTGAACGCAGCGCCCCAAGCCCCGCCCAGCGGAGTAAACGCGACGCGACGCGTCTGGAGAATAAAAGGCACACACACACACACACACACACACACACACATAACTATATGAATAGGACAGATTATTGAAATACATTTCACAAGAAAATACCTTTTCAGTTTTTATAGTCCATGTTAAATTTTATGTGTTGTATGGGGTTTCTTTGTAATTGTTGGTGAAATTTGAAAATTGCATCTTTATTATGTATTTCTCAATGCAGTTGTGATTTTAATGATCTAATCTGTGAAATTCAGAACATCCTTTGAGCTGCTTTAACACTAACCAGGACTTCCGAGACTGTATACCAGGAATATACTGGGTCATATATTTGAATCCTGTTAATATAAATGTAAATGCAATGTGAAATAGCTTTACAATAATCAGAGAAGTCATTACAGATAGCTTCCTGAACTAGAAACACAGGTGACATCTTCTGTAATGATGAAGGAAATGCTAGTGAAGCTCGTTTCAGCCGCTGACCTCATTATACTCGCACGTCAACAACAATGATTCTCTCTCTCCTTATTTGCATGCTTTTCAACATCTTAGGTGAGTCGATTATGATTTTCCTTCATCTTATTGATTGCTGTTTGAAGCTAAATAACTATAAAATGTAGCTGTATTTTCAAACAGTATTTATCTCATTGCTTTAGGTGCACAAGATGTCCGAACAGTCAGTAAAGTGTCTGTTCAAGAAGGAAGATCTATCATAATCCCTTGTTGGTATAATCGTGCTTATGTTAATAATGTTAAATATCTGAGTGTTGGAGATCACTGGGTCTTTAGTAAACACGTTGAGTTCTCAGATGGGAGAAAGAAACATGAGACAGTTTCTGTTTCAGATAACAAAACTATTAATATTGTGACTATTGGCATGAGGAATATTCAGCAGAGCCAAAGTGGAACATACTGGTGTGGGATTGATGGACCTGATATTAAAAATGAATTCAACTTAAAGGTCACAGCAAGTGAAATTGACTCGACATTCTTTTGATTGACTTTTTCACCCAACTTCAATGAAGATAATAGCATCTTCTTGTTCGTTCTCTCAAATCTAGGTATTGCTGGTCTCTATGTTCATGATCAGATGTTGGCTGGTTTTGAGGCTGGTAGTGTTACTGTCTCCTGCCATTATCATTTACCCTGGAAAACTGGTATAAAATGGTGTAAGCTTGCGGGGAACTGTGTGTTAGAGTCAGGCGGGCTGGATGGAGCGTCAGTGGAGATCAGGAACAGTAATGGAGTAGTTACTGTAACCATGAGCCGACTGAAGAAGGAGAACACGGGATGGTACTGGTGCTCAGTGAGGGATCTACATATACCTGTTCATATCACTGTCTCCACAAGAGAAGAAACCACAACCACCTGCACCACCACACCTGAGACAACCTCCAACCAGAGGATGTACTTACGGTAGGAGATTTACAAAATATCTTCATGGAACATGATCTTTTCTTAATATCCTAATGATTTTTGGCATAAAAGAAAAATGTATAATTTTGACCCATACAATGCATTGTTGGCTATTGCTACAAATATACCTGTGTTACTTATGACTGCTTTTGTGCTCCAGGGACACATTTGAAATTATAGCTATTGTTTGTTTTGTCTGAACTCTAAATGATCCTTTAGGTCCACCGGCTCTGTGAAATCCACAGGAATCTTCACATCTGCTCAAACGCCTCAGTAAGAATCTGTTCATCTAAGTTTGTAAAGTCTTATGGTATATTTTGACCATTAAAATAGTTTCCATTATCTCAGAATGTTTGAGTTAGTGTTTTTTCAACATGACTAACACTGATTCTTGAGAAGTGGGACAAAATACGGTGAAATATTGAAAAAATAAAACCTTGTACTCAGACAAATGAAACTATATTTTTGTATCTTACACCATCTGCTATGGTAACACGGTAACTTTCAAAAATAGTTAAATGAAGAAATAAAACAATTAGTTGTTGTCCATTTACATTCACCAGGATCTTGATATTCACATTTAAACAACAAATGATCCAAAAATTATTTGAACACATATGATCAGAATACAAACGAACTGTATTATGTATAGATAAGTTTTATCCAGTGTTCCCTTATGCTCCCTCAACCCTAACTAGCTACTAAGTGATGGCTGTATATTTAGTAATTATACATTATTAGAAAAATTAAACACTATTTTGTATTTAATGTAATTAAAAATGACTTGGATTCAAGATTCAAGATTTTTCGCTATTTTTAAGTTCAGAAAACCTACTTTTTCAATCTTGTCCTAGACGGTTTGTCTGATTTTCACCAAAATTGGCACGGATCATCTTCAGACCATGCTGGCATAAAGTTATGGAATTCAAGTTGATTATTCAAACCGTTCTCGAATAATACATGAACGAATTTGACGAAGATCATGCAAAAAATGGATGTGAGGCTATATCTCCGCAACAGTTTTGCCACACGTTATAAAGAAATTTCCAAAAATGCTAATAAAGTTTTAATAAATTGGGCTATTGTAATAAAACTGATCTCAATATATTCCTTGGGTCATACCGAGAACATAAATACCAATTTTACCATAGTCAGCCAAACTTCCTATATGCCATTTCTATTTATGTTGAAAACCTATCGAACTCCTCCTAGACCGTTCGTCCAATTTTCATCAAATTTGGTACAGATCATCTTCAGAACATGCTGGCAAAAATGTATGGATTTCGTGTCAACACACAAAACGGTTTTCGTTTAACACATCAACAAATTTGCTGGAATGATGCCAAACTGCATCTGAGGCTGTATCTCTGCAAAGCTTTGGCATATTGACACCAAACTTTATATGTGCTTTTGTCACCTCACATTGACCAAACAACATCAATTTGGTAACAGCGCCACCTATTGGTCATAAGTGATAAGCCATTAAATAATATTACTAGTGGTTGTATTTAGGGATGTGCGCTACGACTAATTTGACTGTCGTTTAAACGGAAGTTTTGTATCCGACTAGTCGACTAGTCTAAAAGCTAGAAACCCCCCAAAAACGGCAAAAAAACAACAACAAAACTGTGCGCGTGTCTATATAACAGCAAACAGTTGAAATACTTAATCTTTGAATCACACTGTCAAATCCCTCAATGAATTCTGCTAAAAATAGGTCATGATTATGCCGTATGCTTGCCTCGCGTTATCATCAATTAATTTTAGGCGGTCGTTAAACAGAAAAAAAGGGAGAGCATACACTTCATAAACCAGTGCGTAGCTTATTTATTCAGATCGCCTGGAGCAATGCAGAAATGGAAAATCAATCAATAGACTGACAGAATTCTTCATTTTCATATAACGTTAGCCAACATATTAAAACGCATAGTTTAACAAAAGTTTAAAACAATAGGAAAGTTTATCAAGGAATAGCATTAAAACGGCTTTTAAAAATGTACTTCATGTTGGCTATATTGTCTAAAAACAAAACAAAGCTCGTTTTACTTACTCAGATCGTGCGCATTTGTTCAGTGAATTTAACATGTTAACGTGGTCTGGAGAAACACGGGACTAGAGGCGATTCTGCAAAACGCGCTCGCGCTCGAAGTCACAGGCACACAAAGAGATAACTACAAGCAAGCAGACAGTTTCGAAAAGAGCCTGGAAATCCCGCAGCACCACCGAAGTGGGTCTTCGTTTAGAGGAATAGACAGCGCGGATAGGATCGCGGACCGCAGCGACAGGTTGTAGTCTATGACATGATTCACATTTGGCTTTGGCTAGACTCCAAGCTAACACATGCCTGTATTGAATATGATTACGCATAGCTCCAGTAAAGTTATTGTTAGCCAATTTGACATTACACAGTTTACAAAAAACGTTTCCATTTCCTTCTAATTCAAAATAATCCACACCTTGCTGGTCTTTCGCGTGGAGCTCGCCGCAACTGACATGAAGAAAACGCATGTGAGGTAAAATTATAGTTCCCGCCCAGATACGTTTTTAAAAATATTTAAATATTTTGATATGTATTCTTTTTCAAAAGTTTTATTTTAAGTGTTCTTTAAAATGTTTTAAATGTAATGTTAAAATGATGGTAATTTGAATGATAAAATCATCTTTTTTTTTTCTCTCTCGTGTAGTCGACTATTGTTTTCAGTGTCGACTAGTAGGAGCTGTACCGTTTAGTCGACTAGTCGACTAGACCCGCACATCCCTAGTTGTATTTATGATTTTTCAGCCATTTTGACTAAAATTTATTTTATTTGTTACTGATTTACTGTTTCAAGAAACAATTTGTTTATGGTTTAAATTGTAGTTAACTATGATTTTATATCATTGATGTTACTAAATTAATCAGAAAAAAAAACAATGTATGAGAAATATGAACTGAAACCATATTATGAATGTATTACTAATTCTTCTTGCAGCTCCATTGAGAGACACTCATTGTTTTGGCTGATCATAGTGTTTACTGTGATAATGAGCTGTAGTGCAGGGATTGCGATCAAGCTGTGCAAAACCAGTAAGTCATTCAGCCAATTATTATGTACAGGATATTGTACATATTAATTGTACGTTACTAATACAATACAATTAATGTGAAATTATCAATTCATATTCTTGCCTTTTTTAACAACAACAAATCAACAGAGCGAGTGTTGCTGAGAAATACCAGCCTAAGGAATCTCAGAGTAAATGAGTTTTTATTATATCTCACCATAACTTATATTCAAATAATTTATTGCCTTCTTTTAGATGCTCTAAAGAGTGATGTCTGGCTTATGTTGGTTCTGGTTAAGGATGCTCAAGGATGTGTATGTGCTTTAGATGTTATGTAACATTTTTGTTGCTTTCCACAGCAGTCACAGACTGAGATTACACATGAAGGACCGCTGGCACAGGTACTATCCTTCAAAACTGCTTTTAAACAAAGAGAAGAGTAAGATAACACACAAACACAAAGCACTGGAATCTGCATTGCTTCTGTTCTCTTAGGTTATACTTGGGCTCATTCCTGCATAATATGGAATATTTTACATGGATTTTCAGTGCATGTGACCAGGCTTGTATTTAACGTTTGCTACAGGCAGCTCCCAGAGATGATGAAGTGATTTACTCCACAGTCTCGTTAGGAAATCTCTATCAGGTGAACTCACTATTGGCTCTTGCAACCAGCTTTTGAATCAGTATATGTTAGTCAGGTTAGATGTCATGTTTAATCTCACGTGGATAGACAGTGATGCTGCGAGGGACAGTCTTTACAGCAGTGTGTGGTCCATAAAGGTCCCTCACAGCCTCGTTTTCATTCCTCTTAAACATTAAATATTTTTCATATATCATAGAAACACCAGCATAATTTCAACATATTGTCTCTGCTTTTCTAGACTCACTCATCATTGGACTCATCATTGGACTGAAATAATAATGAAATAAAGAGAAATGTTTATTTTTGAAAACGTTTGTTTCTAATAAGTAGCTACATAAGAATGTCTAGGGTGTTATTGTGTGCATTTTATATTGTAGAAAAAAATCTCATGCTTGGTTTTACTCATAGATTGTAATTCCCCATTATAAATCGTTTTACTTAAAACTTTTACTTTTTAAATTATTTAATTTTGTAATGTATATTATATATATTTCATACATATATATATTATATTATATAATATATATATACCCAATTGTAGAGTTATACATAGATTTACAGGCCTATCTGGATTTTTTTTTAAATGTATTTATTTTTTGTACATGTCTTAAAAACACTATAGGATTAATAAATTGATAAGACAATATTCTAATAATGTGTTCTCTGATAAATATTGCATATTAAAATGTTAATAAAATACTACTTTTTATCTATATCTGTATATTTATTTCTACTTTGCTGTTTCAGAACACTTTCTATCATGTAAATGCACTGCTTCTCCTCTCTGGTCTAAAGCACCGGTGTTTTTAAAAGTCATCTTCCTTTTTGGTTGACCGTATTTCATTTTTAGATCAGTCTGCCGATCACCGTAAGTGGGTTAACTGTAGTGAGATGCCAAAACAGGAAGTGAACATCTAGCTCTTAAGAAAATGCCACCACAGACAGCAATATAGCGACCAGAAGCTAGTCGAGCACTGGGCCTTTGAGATGAAACCAAGTTAAAACAGTCTAGAAAATACAACCTAGACCTAATTACAGGCTCCCTCGAGAGTCAACTGAGGTGAAGGACCACTTGTGTACTTTTGAAAGATTTTGAGTTAGTTATGAAAGAGGAAAACTTGATGATAAGAGTACAAATGAATGATGCGTGAGCAGCTGAAGATCATTTTCTGGCAGAACAGACCTGATGCTGGAGTGAAAGTTGCATGAGGAACAAAGACGGGACGGGAAACTGGTTTTATGCTAGAGTTTATGGCTGTACATAATACATTTTTTTATCACTGGAACATATATATATATATATATACTTAAAAATAAATTTCACCCTTAAGTGTCATCTACAGATCTGTTAGATCTATGATGTGAACTTTATCAGCAGCATCTTCACAAGCGCGGGTTACTGCGATACAGCAGGAAGCAGATAACAACACATCACATCAAATACAAGAATACAGTCTTGCATTATTATATTTTTACAGTAACCTAACATTCAGCATTAAAATATTAACTATTATAATGTGCATTGTGGAGATGATGTGAAGTGCATGATATGATTGCATATTAAATGCAGTGACACAAATGCTGTGTATCGAATGTGGTGAAATATATAAAGTCATACTAAGATCAGCTCATTCTCACTCTGCCACAATGATGAAGGAGACTCTGCTGCTGATGTTCCTCCTCACACATGCTGCAGGTACGAAATACACTCAATTCTGCATGTTTACTCAGCAGACTGGGATTTTTGCACATGTTCTGTGTACATATGGATTTATACATTGTGTTAATTTTGCATTTTGTGCATATGCACAATTGTAGAATGTAATCTATGCAATGTTTTAAGTGTGAGACTCTGGTTAGGTCAGGTTTCAGAGAAAATCCTGCAGGCGCTACTGATAATGCGTAAATTCATATTTTCAAAACAAAATGCTTACAGATGCTTATGTTGTATGTAAATTCTTTTTCAAATGTTTTTCGTACGGTAAACAGTGTGTCTCTGTAGCACTATGAAAATATTGCTCCATTTGATGAGTCATTATTTTTGAGTTTTCATTCATTTGCTGACATTTTTAAAATTAATAGTTCACCAAATAATGAAATTGTGATGTAAATGTACTCACCCCCAGGTGAGTTTGTTTCTTCATTCCATGCTACATTTGTACAAATCTGACAAAGAAACAAACTCATCTTTATTTTGGTTGGCCTGGGGGTGAGTACATTACAGCACATTTTCATTTTTTCACAACTATTCGCTTTTTAGTGGAATTATTAGGTTTATTGTGATTTTTATTATTATTATTATATTTTTTTTATAATATTATTATTCCCATTTAAGACAACACATTGTTTTCTATTATGCAAGTATGAATTTTAATGTTTCTTTTACAGGAACTCAAGACATCCATACAGTCAGTAAAATATCTGTTCAAAAACAACAAACGATCACAATCCCTTGCTTATATGATCAGAAATACGTCAATTATCCAAAATATATGAGTTCTGGAGTTGCTTGGATGTTCAGTCGTAACGTAACACACAACAGAATGTCTATTGTGGATAATCACAAAGAAAATGTGTTTACGGCGACACTGAGAGAAGCTGAAGTGAGTGACTCTGGCACATACTGGTGTGTTGTTTCCTTACCTGGAAAAGATGCTGGCACACATCTGTACCTGCAGGTTACAGAAGGTATCTTTTATTCTGTGCAGCTTTATAAACCCATCCAGCTGTTTTCTTGATGACTTTAAATGACTTTGTCTCTGACCTTTGTCTAGCTGAAGCAAGGCTCCGTGTCTCCAGTCAGAGAGTGTCGGGTTATGAGGGTGGTAACGTCACCATCTGCTGTCACGGAGCTTCACGCTGGTGCAAGATCAGGGGATCATGTGTTGGGAGAGATGGAGGATCTCTAGAGAGAACTGCAGTGCATGATGATGGTGATGATGTTCTGAAAGTGATGCTGTGGCAGCTGCAGAAAGAGGACAGTGGATGGTACTACTGCTCTAATGAGGATTCACAGATGCCTGTTCATATTACTGTGATGGAGGCCCTAGATATTACACAGTTTAACTCCTCTATAAGAGGTGCACTGACCTCATCTGATCAAGCTTTCATTCGTTATTGTGTCACTTGATTTCAGGTGGTACCTGTGCAGTGGTGGACAGTAACTGTACTTAGCACTTTCCCTGCCATTAAAGGAATTTTCCAGCTTTCCTTTTTTTTTCAATGTTATATGGTAGGAGGATCTATTATACATCTTCTGGAACAGTACAGTGGTCTGAATCAAAACATGGTGAAGAAGAAGCAGAAACAAGCAATTATGTAAGTAAGCAGATGAATATGTAAAATAATGCAACCATCAAACATTAAACAGCATATAAATCAAAACTAACTAACGTTACTGTATGAAATAATAACACAGGAAGTGGTTTAAAACTGTGAATCTTTGGGGGTGCTCTGAATCCATTTGAAACAAAGTCTTTGATAAAAATGCCATTTTCACAGCTTTTTGTTCAAAATGTAGCTTTTTGTATGAAGCCACATTCAAATGTTGATTAAAAGAATAAATAAAGCTAGAATAGAACAGTTTTTTTCTTTGTTTGTTCATTTAAAGGCAGAGGCTCTGTTTTTTCTTCTTCACTACATTCCAATGCATAAATAATGTACATTTTACTCCACTACATTTCTTACAAAAAATTTCGCTCCTTTTAATTTTAAACTGGAAAATTCATCACCAGTCCAAGACTTGATAGCAGTGTACAATTCTTGAACAAGCTTATTCTTTTGAATGAGCTTGTTAAATTAGTCTCCAGTTAACAATTCAGTGAATTAACTAGTCTGAAGTATGTTACTAAACGAAAAGGAAAAGTACAGCCAAAAGTTTAATAGTTGGGTGAAGGGATGAGATGAGGACTCAATGATGCAGGAAGTCTGGGCTCTTTATTAATAGAAAAACAAAACAAAACTAAGAAAAGCTACCCAGAGGGGGAAACAGGCAGGCAGGCCAGGACAGGGCACAACACGGCAAGGCAGGATCAAGACAGGTAGGACAGACAGTACCATCAACACTACATAAAACAACAAACAACAACGAACTAGCACAGGACTGCAAACACAAGGAGAATAAATTGGGAACAAACAAGGAGGGTAACGAAGGAGACACAGGTGGAGCAACTGAACCAATAAATAGATAACAAGAAGGGCGGGATTAAGACACTAGACAGGAGCACAAATGAAACAAACAAACACACGACAAGCCATGTGCTCAATCAAAGACACAGGAGATCTCTGGTGGCCATCTAGGGCACACCAGCTGATGACAGTGACAGAACTCTTGGAACGGAGCGGATTCATGGGTTGAAGTGAGCTCTGGGGCAAACTCATGGACTGGAGCAGGCCCTGGAGCAGAATCTTGGAACAGATTGGGCTCTGGAGTGGACTGATGGACTGGAGTGGGCCCTGGAGTGGACTCATGGACTGGAGCGAACTCTGGAGTGAACTCATGGATTGGAGCAGGCTCTGGAGTGGACTCATAGACTGAAGCAGGCCCTGGAGTGGACTCATAGGTTGGAGCAGGCTCTGGAGCAGACTCATGGACTGGAACGGGCTCTGGAGCAGACTCATGGACTGGAGCGGGGTCTGGAGCAGACTCTCGGAATGCCGCGTGATCTGGAGCAGGCCCTTGGAACGGAGTAGGCTCTGGAGCGGACTCATGGACTGGAGTGGGCTCTGGAATGAACTCATGGACTTGAGTGGGATCTGGAGTAAATTTATGGGTTGGAGCAGTCTCTAGAGCCTATTCATGGACATGAGCGGGCTCTGGAGTGGACTCATTAAATGGAGCAGGCTCTGGAGTTACTCTTGGAACAGAGCAGGCTCTGGAGCAGACTCATGGGTTGGAGCAGGCTCTGGAGCAGACTCATGGGTTGGAGCAGGCTCTGGAGCAGACTCATGGAGTGGAGCGGGCTCTGGAGAAAACTCATGGAATGGAGCGGGCTCTGGAGCAGACTCATGGAGTGGAGCGGGCTCTGGAGAAAACTCATGGAATGGAGCGGGCTCTGGAGCAGACTCATGGGTTGGAGCAGGCTCTGGAGCAGACTCATGGGTTGGAGCAGGCTCTGGAGCAGACTCATGGAGTGGAGCGGGCTCTGGAGAAAACTCATGGAATGGAGCGGGCTCTGGAGCAGACTCATGGGTTGGAGCAGGCTCTGGAGCAGACTCATGGGTTGGAGCAGGCTCTGGAGCAGACTCATGGGTTGGAGCAGGCTCTGGAGCAGACTCATGGAGTGGAGCGGGCTCTGGAGCAGACTCATGGAGTGGAGCGGGCTCTGGAGCAGACTCATGGGTTGGAGCAGGCTCTGGAGCAGACTCATGGGTTGGAGCAGGCTCTGGAGCAGACTCATGGAGTGGAGCGGGCTCTGGAGAAAACTCATGGACTGGAGTGGGCTCTGGAGCAGACTCATAGACTGGAGCAGACACTGAAGCGGACTCATAGACTGGAGCAGGATCTTGAGTGGACTCTTGGAACGGCGCAGACTCTAGAGCAGATCCTTTGAACGGAGCGGGCTCTGGAGTGGACTCATGGACTGGAGCGGGCTCTGGAGTGGGCTCATGGACTGGAGCGGGCTCTGGAGCGGGCTCTGGAGTGGACTCATGGACTGGAGCGGGCTCTGGAGTGGGCTCTGGAGGGGACTCTTGGAACTGGGCAGGCTGGTTCTGGAGCGGACTCATGGACTGGGGCAGGCTCTGGATCAGACTCTTGGAACGGAGCAGGCTCTTGAGTGCACTCATGAACTTTGTTGGCATTAGTGGAAGTGCATTGGGATGATTCAAATCGTACTTATCTGACTGCCATCAATTCGTAGCAGTGAATGAAGAGATCATATCGATCACAAGTGGAGCATGGAGTACATCAAGGCTCAGTACTAGGGCCATTACTTTTCACTCTTTACATGTTACCCTTGGGAGATATCATCAGGAAACACGGTGTTAGCTTTCATTGTTATGATGATGATACTCAGATCTATATTTCTTTGCGGCTCGGCAAAACATACCAATTTGAAAAACTAACGGAATGCACAGTTGATATAAAAGACTGGATGACGAGTAATTTCTTACTGCTAAATTCTGAGAAAAACAGAGGTGTTAATTATTGGACCTAAAACCTCCGCATGTAATAATCTAGAATACTGTCTAACACTTGATGGCTGCTCTGCCAATTCTTCGTCATCAGTTAGGAACCTAGGTGTGCTATTTGATAGCAATCTTTCCTTTAAAACCCAGGTTTCTAGCATTTGTAAAACTGCATTTTTTCATCTAAAAAATGTATCTAAACTGCAACCTATGCTCTCAATGTCAAATGCAGAAATGTTAATTCATGCGTTCATGACATCAAGGATAGATTATTGTAATGCTTATTGGGCGGTTGTTCTGCACGCTTAATAAACAAACTACAGTTGTGGCAAAATGCAGCAGCTAGAGTTCTTACTAGAACCAAAATCTCAAAAATCTCATATAAATGTTATTTTGCTGGGCATTTCAGATAGCTCTAAAAAGGAAACTCCCTGTTACCACAGACGAGTTTCACTTCAGATTGATAGTAGACTACCTCAGGTTGTCACTCACCAAAAATCGGGCAAGTCTGAAATTGCATTACAAAATAAAAGCCCTCCAAAATCTCATATCCAACCTGTTTTGCTTGGCATTTCAGATAGCTTTAAAAAGGAAAGTCCCTGTTACCAAAGACTAGTTTCACTTCAGATTGATAGTAGACCTTCTCAGGTTGTCACTCACCAAAAAACCAGGCAAGTCTGATGTTGCATTACGAAATAAAAGCCCTCCAAAATCTCATATACAGGTTATTTTGCTGGGCATTTCAGATAGCTCTAAAAAGGAAAGTCACTGTTACCACAGACTTTTATATTGTAATGCAACATCAGACTTACCTGACTTTGGGTGAGTGACAACCTGAGAAGGTCTACTTTCAATCTGAAGTGAAACTAGTCTGTGGTAACAGGGACTTTCCTTTTTAAAGCTATCTGAAATGCCAAGCAAAACTGGTTGGATATGAGATTTTGGAGGGCTTTTATTTTGTAATGCAACATCAGACTTGCCCGATTTTTGGTGAGTGACAACCTGAGGTAGTCTACTATCAATCTGAAGTGAAACTCGTCTGTGGTAACAGGGACTTTCCTTTTTAGAGCTGTCTGAAATGCCCAGCAAAATAACCTTTAAATGAGATTTTGGAGGGCTTTTATTTTGTAATGCAACATCAGACTTGCCTGGTTTTTGGTGAGTGACAACCTGAGAAGGCCTACTATCAATCTGAAGTGAAACTCGTCTGTGGTAACAGGGACTTTCCTTTTTAGAGCTATCTGAAATGCCAAGCAAAATACACCCTTTATATGAGATTTTGGAGGGCTTTTATTTTGTAATGCAACATCAGACTTGCCTGTTTTTGGTGAGTGACAACCTGAGAAGGTCTACTATCAATCTGAAGTGAAACTAGTCTGTGGTAACAGGGACTTTCCTTTTTAGAGCTATCTGAAATGCCTAAGAAAACACCCTTTATATGAATTTTGGAGGGCTTTTATTTTGTAATGCAACATCAGACTTACCTGATTTTTTGGTGAGTGACAACCTGAGGTGGTCTACTATCAATCTGAAGTGAAACTAGTCTGTGGTAACAGGGACTTTCCTTTTTAGAGCTATCTGAAATGCCAAGCAAAACACCCTTTATATGATATTTTGGAGGGCTTTTATTTTGTAATGCAACATCAGACTTACCTGATTTTGGTTGAGTGACAACCTGAGGTGGTCTACTATCAATCTGAAGTGAAACTCAGTCTGTGGTAACAGGGACTGGTCCTTTTTAGAGCTATCTGAAATGCCACAGCAAACATTGGAACCTTAATATTAATTAGTTTTGGAGGGCTTTTATTTTGTAATGCAACATCAGACTTACCTGATTTTGGTGAGTGACAACCTGAGAAGGTCTACTATCAATCTGAAGTGAAACTCGTCTGTGGTAACAGGGACTTTCCTTTTTAGAGCTATCTGAAATGCCAAGCAAAACATTTATATGAGATTTTGGAGGGCTTTTATTTTGTAATGCAACATCAGACTTGCCTGGTTTTTGGTGAGTGACAACCTGAGGTGTCTACTATCAATCTGAAGTGAAACTAGTCTGTGGTAACAGGGACTGTCCTTTTTAGAGCTATCTGAAATGCCAAGAAAAACAGGTTGGATATGAGATTTTTTTTGGGGGGGGGGGGGGGGGCTTTTATTTTGTAATTCAACATCAGTTATTTTGATATCATTTTGTTTGAACCTTAATTATTAGGCTGTTACTTAATAATTTTAGGCAATTTAATTTTATAAGGGCTATTTTAAATAATTTTTTTAGAGATTATTACAATAATATTACAGACAGTTAATCTGATATTACTTTATTAATTAGTATAGTTAATTTGCTTAATATACATACAAACAAGAACAGGGAGATAAGAGTAAGGTTAATATATAAGTTAAGCAGTAAAAAAAAAAAAAAATTGGCTTAGTGAACGCAGGCGAAAGACCGGCGGAAGATCGCCGTAATGCACTGTATATACCAGCACAACAAAACAGCGCGGCGGCTAGATTGACCATGCATTTCAGAGTGGCGGCTGGCTTGACCGCAGTGCCATAACAGGGTGCTTCTCCTCTCTGGTCTAAAGCACCAGAGTTTTTAAAAGTCATCTTCCTCTTTGGTCGACCATATTTCATTTTTAGATCAGTCTGCCGATCACCGTAAGTGGGTTAACTGTAGTGAGATGCCAAAACAGGAAGTGAACATCTAGCTCTTAAGAAAATGCCACCACAGACAGCAATATAGCGACCAGAAGCTAGTCGAGCACTGGGCCTTTGAGATGAAACCAAGTTAAAACAGTCTAGAAAATACAACCTAGACCTAATTACAGGCTCCCTCGAGAGTCAACTGAGTTGAAGGACCACTTGTGTACATTTGAAAGATTTTGAGGTAGTTATGAAAGAGGAAAGCTTGATGATAAGAGTACAAATGAATGATGCGTGAGCAGCTGAAGATCATTTTCTGGCAGAACAGACCTGATGCTGGAGTGAAAGTTGCATGAGGAACAAAAACTGGTTTTGTGCTAGAGTTTATGGTTATATATCACAATGCATGTTTTATCACTATCACACACACAGTATATATACATATATACTTAAAAAGAAATTTCCCCTTAAGTGTTGTGGCTAAATATTTCAAAGTCAGTGTCTTCTACAGATCTGTTAGATCTATAAAGAGTATGGTGTGAACTTTGGTCAGCTCTGCAGGAGGTCTCAAGGTGTTTCCATTCTCACAAACACAGCTTTATCAGCAGCATCTTCACTACAGCAGGAAGCAGATAACAACACATCACATCAAATACAAGAATACAGTCTTGCATTATTATATTTTTACATTAACCTAACATTCAGCATTAAAATATTAACTATTATAATGTGCATTGTGGAGATGATGTGAAGTGCATGATATGATTGCATATTAAATGCAGTGACACAAATGCTGTGTATCGAATGTGGTGAAATATATAAAGTCATACTAAGATCAGCTCATTCTCACTCTGCCACAATGATGAAGGAGACTCTGCTGCTGATGTTCCTCCTCACACACGCTGCAGGTACGAAATACACTGATGTTTTCTCTGACTGTGTATTGTATATATACTGGATTATGTTATTATCAACTTTGCATAGAACTATCAGTGTTAAAGTTTAATGGTCGAATGTCTCTTTTATCTTCTGTAACGTATGACTGAGTTTTTAGCTGAAACCGAACAGGTGCATCTTAAATAAGATGTCAAGATATTATATCTTATGAGGAGCCTCTATTTTGGTTATTTCATCACTGGATGATTAGCACATACACTATATTGCCAAAAGTATTGGCACCCCCTTCTAATGAACAGGTTTGGCTACTTTAGTAATTTCTATGAGTACAAATCTTAATGTTAAAGCATATAATGATATTCTAGGAAATTGTGTGCTTCTAATATTATAGCAACAGTTTGGACTCTTTTCTATTCTAACATGACAATGTCTCTGTGTATAAGACAAGGTTCAAAAAGACAACATAACAACATAAGTGTCATTTCACTTAGGGGTGTACTCACTTTTGCGTCCAGCGGTTTAGACATTAATAGCTGTGTGTTGAGTTATACTGAGGGGACAGCAAATTTACACTGTTATACAAGCTGTACACTCACTACTTTACATTGTAGCAAAGTGTCATTTCTTCAGTGTTGTCACATGAGAATATATAATAAAATATTTACATAAATGTGAGGGGTGTACTCACTTCTGTGAGATACTGTATAATAAAAAATACAGTTACATTTTGTGAAAGCAAAAGTTGTTAAATACAATTTTAGAAATTACTTTTTTGTAATATATAAGTATATGAGTATATATGAATATATGAGAATGTTTACTGATTTTCTTTCTTTTTTTTGTATCAAATTTTTATCAAATCCAATTAGAGGCCTTGGACATAATGATTGTAACGTACTAATGTGTTCTACATACAAAAATACAAACCAGATTGCATGCATATATACTGTACAGACATGAGCAGTTATATTTTTAGCTGAAGCGTTTCTTTGACATGTAACCCAGTGTTTCTGTCAGGTCTGTTGATTTCTCCGTCTCAGTTTGTGCTCGAGTGCCAGAGATCTGAGGGTTTGTGGGTGTAAACACAGTGCTTATTGCTTGTTTCTGATGATTACTGGAAAGGCTTTGTAGAGAAGAAGCCATCGTGTCAGTGTTAATGCTGTTTTCAGTGTTGTTTCGGAGGGAATCGGTCACATTGGTTTCACCTGACTTGAAAAACTGTTATAAATAAATGAGCAGTTTTGTCACACCATCCACAAATGCTGTTGCAAAATCGTGTGGGGGGGTGAGTCAGGCCGGAGCGGTAGAAAAACAGGAACCAGAGACGAGAAAAGAGCAGATTTTATATGCGTTCCCATCAAACATCTTCATAATGACACAGACATGGATCTGTTCTGTCTTCTGTTCATCTGCAGCTTCATCAGACTCTCAGGTGAGACACTACACAAGCATCCGTACTGTTTACATACAGATACACCTGCGTACTTCGGACGTGATGGCGCCGCACATGGCTGCCTCGGTTTGTTGCTCGTTGGTACTTTTTCTGTTTTTGTTTGTTTGTCCTGTCTTAAGCAATGATTTTCCGATCAGTTTCACTAGAAACGAAAATAGCACACCAGATAACCTTTTGCCGACGTTTGAACATTCAGAAAGAAGATATAAAATATTTGACACTGTTTTTGGATCAAATTGTTATTTTAATATATGTATATATTAATATTTTAGAAATTTGTTCATATTTTATTTTTTTAAATAAATATGAAATTAAATGTAAGTTAAAAAAAATCAAAAATGGCATAAAAAGCCACAGACTTTTGGATTAATTCATGCATTTGTTATTTTAATATACAATATTTCTTTTGTGAAGGTGCTCAGGACATCACTACAGTCAGGCAGATATCTGTTCGGAGAGGACAGTCTGTCATAATTCCTTGTTTATATAATCAGAAATATGCATTTTCATTCAAATACTTGAGCGCTGGATACTTTTGGCTATTGAGTGATTATGTGGAGCTCCAGAGACGTCATCATAAAACTGTATTTATCTCAGATGACACGTCTCGTCACAGCTTCACCGTCCGCATGGATAACGTCCAGGAGTCTGGCTATTACTGGTGTGCCATTCATATTCCTTCAGCTTTTGATAAACGAGCAAGGTTTTTCATTAACTTTGCATAGAACTATCAGTGTTAATGTTTAATGGTCGAATGTCTCTTTTATCTACTGTAACGGATGACTGAGTTTTCAGCTGAAACCAAACAGGTGCATCTTAAATAAGATGTCAAGAATTAGATATTTTATCTCAAGAGGCACGAGGCTCTATTTTGGTTATTTCATCACTGGATGATTCATTTGCACATACAACCCCAAATCAGAAAAAGTTGGGACAGTATGGAAAACGCAAATAAAAAAAAAGTAGTGATTTCTAAATTTACTTTGACTTGTATTGCATTGCAGACAATATGAACACAAAATATTTCATGTTTTGTCTGGTCAACTTCATGTCATTTGTAAATATACATCCTTTCCTGTCATTCAGACCTGCAACACATTACAAAAAAAGTTGGGACAGTAAAGCATTTACCACTTTGTAATGCTGCAATTCCTTTTCACAACACTTAAAAGACGTTTAGGGACTGAAGACACCAAGTGATGAAGTGTTTCAGGTGTAATTTTGTCCCATTCTTCCTGCAAACAAGTCTTAAGGTGGGCAACAGTACGGGGTCTTCGTTGTTGCATTTTGCGCTTCAAAATGCGCCACACATTCTCTATTGGAGACAGGTCGGGACTGCAGGCAGGCCAGTCAAGTACCCGTACCCTCTTCCTCCACAGCCAGGACTTTGTAATATGTGCAGAATGTGGTTTTGCATTGTCTTGTTGAAATATGCATGGACGTCCCTGGAAAAGATGTCTTCTTGAAGGCAGCATATTGTGCTCCAAAATCTCTATGTACTTTTCAGCATTAATGGTGCCATCACAGAAGTGCAAGTTACCTTTGCCAAGGGCACTGACACAACCCCATACCTTGACAGACCCTGGCTTTTGGACTTGTTGCTGGTAACAGTCTGGATGATCCTTTTCTTCTTTGGTCCGGAGCACACGGCGTCCATTCCTCCCAAAAAATACCTGAAATACTGATTCATCTGACCACAGCATATGTTTCCACTGTGCGATGGTCCATCCCAGATGCCTCCAAGCCCAGAGAAGTCGACGGCGCTTCTGGACACTGTTAACATAGGGCATCCTTTTGGCACAGTACAGTTTTAACTGGCATTTGTGGATGTAACTACGTATTGTGGTAATTGACAAAGGTTTGCCAAAGTAGGCCTGAGCCCATGTGGTGATATCGCTTATAGATGAATGACGATTCTTGATGCAGTGCCGCCTGAGAGATCGGAGATCACGGTTGTTCAGCTTAGGCTTGAGCCCTTGTCCTTTACGCACTGAAATTCCTCCAGATTCCTTGAATCTTTTACATTTACATTTACATTTAATCATTTAGCAGACGCTTTTATCCAAAGCGACGTACAAATGAGGAGAACAATAGAAGCAATCAGACCATCGAGAGAGCAACAGAATACAAGTGCCATGACAAGTCTCAGTTAGTCTAGCACAGTACACGTAGCTAGGATTTTTTTTTTTTTTTTAAAGAATAGGTAAGTGTTAGTATTAGTTAGTCAGGTGCTGGCGAAAAAGATGTGTCTTTAGATGTTTTTTTGAAAATGGCTAATGACTCAGCTGTTCGAATTGAGATCGGGAGGTCATTCCACCAGCTGGGCACAGTCCAGGAAAAGGTCCGTGAGAGTGATTTGGTACCTCTTTGGGATGGCACCACAAGACGTCGTTCACTTGCAGAACGCAAGCTTCTGGAGGTCGCATAAGTTTGAACCAGCGAGTTTAGGTATATTGGTGCAGTGCCAGTTGTGGTCTTGTAGGCAAACATCAGTACCTTGAATTTGATGCGAGCGGCTATTGGTAGCCAGTGTAACCTGATGAAGAGAGGGGTAACGTGAGCTTTATTCGGCTCATTAAAGACCACTCTGGCTGCTGCATTCTGGATCAGTTGCAGAGGCTTGATAGTACATGCGAGAAGGCCCGCCAAGAGAGCATTACAATAGTCCAGTCTGGAGAGAACAAGAGCTTGGACAAGGAGTTGTGCAGCTTGCTCTTGCAGGAAGGGCCTAATCTTCCTAATGTTGTATAAGGCAAATCTGCAGGACCGGGCCGTTGTAGCAATATGGTCTGTGAAGCTTAACTGATCATCGATCACAACTCCAAGGTTCCTGGCAGTCCTGGAAGGAGTTATGGTTGACGAACCCAGCTGTATAGAGAAGTTGTGGTGAAGTGATGGGTTGGCGGAGAACACGAGCAGTTCTGTCTTAGCAAGATTGAGCTGAAGGTGATGGTCCATCATCCAGCTAGAAATGTCACTCAGACAGGCTGAAATGCGATCAGTTACCGTCGGATCATCTGGTTGGAATGAGAAGTAGAGTTGAGTGTCATCAGCATAGCAGTGGTAGGAAAAGCCATGCTTCTCAATAACCGATCCTAATGACGACATGTAAATGGAGAAGAGAAGTGGTCCAAGCACTGAGCCTTGAGGAACTCCAGTAGCAAGAAGTTGTGACTTTGAAACCTCACCCCTCCAAGACACCCTGAAGGACCTATCTGAGAGGTAAGACTCGAACCACAGGAGGGCGGTTCCTGAGATGCCCATCTTTCTGAGGATGGACATGAGGATCTGGTGGTTAACTGTGTCAAAGGCAGCAGACAGATCCAGCAAGATGAGTACAGAGGATTTGGAAGCTGCTCTTGCCAGTCTCAGGGCCTCTGTAACCGAGAGTAGGGCAGTCTCAGTTGAGTGTCCACTTCTGAAGCCAGATTGGTTGTTGTCCAGAATGTTGTTCTGTGCAAGAAACAGAGAGAGTTGGTTGAACACAACTCGCTCAAGTGACTTTGCAATGAATGGAAGAAGGGATACCGGTCTGTAGTTTTCTAAAAGTGCTGGATTTAGAGCAGGTTTTTTAAGCAGTGGGCTTACCCGAGCCTGCTTAAATGCTGTGGGAAATGTACCAGTGTGAAGCGAGGTGTTGATAATGTGAGTAAGCGCAGGTATGACCAAAGAAGAAATGGCTTGAAGGAGGTGAGTGGGGATAGATTTTAATTATGTTATGCACTGTTGAAGGTGAACTATCCAAATCTCTTCCTATCTTTCTTTGAGAAACATTGTTTTTAAACATTTCAATAATTTTCTCACGTATTTATTGGCAAACTGGCGATCCTCTGCCCATCTTTGCTCCTAAAGGACTAGACCTTTCTTGGATGCTGCTTTTGTACCAAATCATAATTGCAATCACCTGTTGACATCACATCATTATTTAACCAATTTACCTCATTACTAGCCCTAAATTGCTCCTGTCCCAACTTTTTTTGGAATGTGTTGCAGGTCTGAATGACAGGAAAGGATGTATATTTACAAATGACATGAAGTTGACCAGACAAAACATGAAATATTTTGTGTTCATATTGTCTGCAATGAAATACAAGTCAAAGTAAATTTAGAAATCACTACTTTCTTTTTTATTTGCGTTTTCCATACTGTCCCAACTTTTTCTGATTTGGGGTTGTATATTCTGTGCAATGCTGTGTGCAGACCACAGACGCATTTCTTTGAAAGCGTTTCAGCAGTATGGTCGGTTTCTGTAAGTTATGTAAAATGGCATAATGCTATGATTCATTCATGATTTATTCATTCTTTTTAGTCGGTTCTGTTCAGTGAATTGGATAATTGGGTTCACAAAGTGGTCAGAAGTGAAGTTTGATTCATTCATGAGCGGATTAACAGTTAATAAAACAGTATCTGGATGTTTTAACAAAGAACAAGCAGCAAAGGGTCTACAATTAATTTGATGAAGGATTGAAGGATTTTTAATGATTTTTAGTCATGCAATGCTTCGGCACAGATACCATTCTTCGTATTATCGTGTACTGATGCGTGTACTGATGATCTCATATGTGCTCATGCATATAGTGAAATAAGGTGTTGTCTATCCATACAGTATATAGATCATATAGTTCAGCAGACTGGTATTTTTGCACAGGTTCTGGTGCATGTAAGGTTTATAGATTTTGTGATATTTGTCCATAAGCACACTTTTAGACTGAAGTGTTATACATGAAGCTGTGGTCAAGTCAGGTTTCAGATCAAATTCTGCATGTCCCCTTTGATAATGAAGAACATCTCAGGTTACGTATGTAACCATGGTTCCCTGAGAGTAGGGAACGAGACACTGCGTCCTCTAGGGGTCGCTATGGGGAACGTCGTCAGCGTGACCCGTGTCTGAAGCATACATACAAAAACACCACTTGTTGGCCGGCGACAGCCTATGACGTCACTACTGGCGCGAACCACAGTATAAAGGGGCACCGGGAAAATACGTCATCCACTTCTTCGTCTGAAGCTTGCGTCCGAAGCATGGCACCGTGCCTAGAGGACGCAGTGTCTCGTTCCCTACTCTCAGGGAACCATGGTTACATACGTAACCTGAGACGTTCCCTTTCGAGGGAACTTCGAACTGCGTCCTCTAGGGGTCGCTATGGGGAACGGAATACCGACGCCACCATGCTGAGGGGAGTGCAAGCCAAGCACAAAAGGCGAGCACTAAGTACCAACTCTACCCGGCTACGGGAGTTGCCCCTGGGACGGTTAGACGGCTGTCAGTGACATTATCCCCTACGGCCAAAGACCCGAGCTGCATACCCTGAAACTTACCTGTTAAGGGCCGGGACTCCCGGACCCAGGGTAGAGCTCGAAGGCTTAGAATCATAAGAAAAGATTCCTTTTAAGATTTCCTTAAAAGGAAAAGATTCCTTTTAAGGGGATACGGCCAAGTGCCTAGGATAGTAGCTAGGTCCTGGCCTGTCACCCAGGGGCTACCACTTGCTCTGCATGAGCTCAATGAGGGAACTGTCTCAACAGACCCTTGGTAGCAATACCCTGTTCAAGTCAGTATCACTATGATACATAGGTAGAGTGGGCCCAAGGCGAAACCGGGGCCTGCCAACTCAAAGAAAGGGCACGAAGCTGCAGCGCGTAATCCCTACCATACAGGATTTTAGAAAGAACGCAAAACCACTTGATGTGCGATCTTACCACAATGTGGATTTTTAGAAAAGTGCCCAGAGACTAGCGTGCGCACTTACATAACATGGATTTCTTTTCCGTTCTGGGGAATCACAGAGGCTGTCATACACAGCGAGCAGCTTAACGGGGAGGCCGAGAGAGGCCTAACAACCTGAAGTTTGCTGATTCCGAGCTCTGGGGAGTGGAGAACCTAACTCTCAGCATGAGAGGGAACTCAGACGCTTCAGAAGGGAGTGGCATGCTCATATGTGACCCTCTACAGAGAGGGGAGCAATGCTAGCTCGACCAACCAGGAGAGCATAAGGCTGCTGTGACAGCTCTGGAGAGCGGATAACTCAACTCTCAGAATGAGAGGGAACTCAGACGCTCGGAAGGGAGCGGCATGCTCAAAGGTGACCCTCTATAGTGAGGGGAGCAATGCTAGCTCGACCATAGGAGAGCAACCTAGCAGGGAGACATAAAGAAGCCTAACAACCTGAGGCTACGGTGACAGCTCAGAAGGGAGCAGCATGCTCATAGGTGACCCTCTATAGTGAGGGGAGCAATACTAGCTCGACCAGCCAAGAGTGAGGCTGCTGTGACCGCACCGGAGAGCGGAGAACCCACTCTAACATTACAGGGAACTCAGAAGGGAGTGCTCGACCGACAAGGAGAGCAACCTAACAGGGAGGCAGAGAGAGGCCTATCAACCTGAGGCCGCTGCATCACAGCCTTCAGAAGGGAGCAGAGTGCTCATAGGTGACCCTCTCAATGAGGGGAGCAATACTGGCTCGACCGACCCGGAGAGCACCTGAGGCCGCTGAATCACAGCCCTTGGAAGGGAGCGGCATGTTCATAGGTGACCCTCTATGGTGAGGGGAACAATGCTAGCTCGACCGTACCGGGAGAGCAACGTCTAAATCACAGAGCTCCGGGCATCGGAGAGCTCCACTCTCAGCATGAGAGGGAACTCAACCGCTCAGAAGGGAGCGGCATGCTCATAGGTGACCCTCTATGGTGAGGGGAGCAATGCTAGCTCGACCGACAAGAAGAGCAACCTACCTGAGGCCACTGAATCACAGCGCTCGGCAGGGAGCAGTGTGCTCATAAACGACCCACTACGATGAGGGGCTTTATGCTCTATACATAGGTAGAGTGGGGCCCAAGGTGAAAACCGGGCCTGACCAACTCAAAGAAAGGGCACAAAGCCGCAGCTCATAACTCCTACCGTACAGAATTTTTAGAAAAGAACGCAAAACACTTGATGTGCGATCTTACCACAACGTGGGTTTTAGAAAAGTGCACAGAGACTTAGCGTGCACACTTACCATATGCTGTCAGAGCTCTGGGGAGCGGAGAACTTAACTCTCAGCATGAGAGGGAACTCAATCGCTCAGAAGGGAGCGGCATGCTCATAGGTGACCCTCTATGGTGAGGGGAGCAATGCTGGCTCGACCAACCAGGAGAGCATGAGGCTACTGTGACAGCTCTGGAGAGCGGGGAACTCAACTCTCAGCACGAGAGGGAACCCAGACGCTCAGAAGGGAGCGGCATGCTCATAGGTGACCCTCTATGGTGAGGGGAGCAATGCTAGCCACTACCTGAAACCTCAGTACCTGAAACCTCACTACCTGAAACCTCAGCCCTCCAGTAGCCACAATCCTAGCAGGGGAACACTCTAGGCAAGGGCTCAGGGAGATGCTACTTAAAACCCCCGAGAGGGGAGCAGTCCCTGAGCTAGTATATCGATATCCTCAGATAGCCATGCCTCAAAAGGCGGTGTCCCCCTTTGTCCAGAATTATATTTTAAAAAGACCTGCAGGTCCTGGAATTGCAGTGCTGGGGACCTGCTGACCAAGGAGGCTGTACAGAGACCTACGACTAGGCCACACGATCCAGGGGTCTCATCCCAGCCTGGATCTAGTATCGACGAGTGAGGTCATCACTGCACTGAGTCTAAACAAAAACCGACAGGTTTCCCAGAAATACTGCAAAGAATGGTTACACAATACCAGTTTTTCCGTAGAACTGGATCGTACTCACCCATCCATGGTTCCTGCGCATGAGATCAGTCCAGGAGGCGACGTCCGAAGAGTCGGGTCCGGACCATCAGTAAGGTAGTTTCTATGAAACATAGAACTCCACCAAAAACATCATAAGTCCAGCATAGAGACTGCAATGTTACAAGCACAGATTTCTAGGTTCCCACCTAACCTCGGTCAGGTGGAGTACAATGGTTGCAGGGGAATTAGAGAGGGGAAGATGAGGGCTTTAAAAATGTTTCACAGGCCCCCCGAGGGAAGCGAGTAGATGTTTCAATTCTTACTCCGGTCCGGACGAGAGCGTTGAGAACGCCTTGTCTGGATCACCTCCCTCAGGTCTTGCCTACCTCTCTTTGACCCGCGCCACCCTTTACCCCTACCCGCAGGCGGGGGAGGGGCACGAGCCGCGACACTAGCCTTCTGTGCCCATCTCTGATCCCCAGACGGAGATTGGCCAGGACCCCTGCGTTGTTCGGGCTCAGACCTGGACCTTCTTGGAAAGAAAGATTTGAAGGCTGCTGAGCGTGCCTTCGCCTCCCTAAACTTCTCAACCACTGTCTCAACGGAGGTACCGAAAAGCTCGGAAGGCGAGACCGGAGCATCGAGCAGAAAGCCCTTCTCTTTCTTCCCGATATCTGCCAGGTTCACCCACAGATGTCTCTGCGTTACCACCATGGCCGCCATAGACATGCCCATAGCAGTGGCGGCCTGCTTAGTGGCACGGAGAAGCCAAATCTGTGGTGCGGCGCAGCTCAGCCACTTCATCAGGTGACAAGCCCTGACCCTTATCCAGGTCTTTCTGCAGATCAGCCTGGTAAGCCTGAAGCACCGCCATCATGTGCAACGAAGCGACAGCCTGACCTGCTGCTGCATATGCCTTGCCATTTAAGGGAGATGTTTCCTGAAGGGGCTTAGATGGCAAGGAGGGAGCCTTAAGAGAGGATGTCTCGCCCACGGAGAGATAGCTGGCCAGCGTCTCTTCCACAGGGGGCATCCTCTCATAGCCGTTTTCACGCATCCCCTCCACGTTAGCATAACTAGTATGCTGAAGCCTGTGAATGTGTGCGGAAAATGGCTTTTTCCATTCCTTCTCAACCTCCGCATGGAGATCTGGAAGAAATGGGAGGCTCACTCGAGCTGGGCGGTTATGGCCAGAAAGATAACGCTCATTGAGACGACCCCGCGGCGCCACCATCTTGGCCCGCTTCCACGGCAAGTCAAGCCTCGCCGTGGCGTGTTCCGTAACCTCCAGTAACTCATCATACGCAGGGCAGGAGGATTGATCGGGCTCAGCCTCAGCTTCATCACCCTCAGACATCTCCTGCTCTTCCTGGGCATAACCCAGCAGAGCACCAGCCGCTGGATCAGATGATGTCAGCGAAATCGCATCATCATCCAGCCGCTCACCCTCGTTCGCGGCCGACGAGCGCGAGAGGGAAAGCCCCCTCTCTAACTCATCGGCCAGCTCCGCCTGCGAGCCCCACGAGATCATTCCCCTCAGTGCCTCGGCAACAGTGGGTCCTGAACCGTGGGAAGCAGATGGCTGCCCCTCCTTCCTCGAAAAGAGAGACAGACAAGAGCGGAGCTTTCTCATCGAGAAAAACTCACAGTGCACGCAGATCGCTCCCTCGAGAACATCGCGTGCGTGCTCCTCTCCCAAACAAAAAACGCAAAGATCATGTGTGTCATCAGGTGTCAAATAACGAGGACACAGATGCACACATCTCCTAAACGCCTTGCTAGTGCTCGGCATAGTAACAGTAAAAAATCGTTCTTACCAGTAGAATGCACACTTCAAACAGAACAGTCATTGAAGACAAAGAAGAAGATGACGTATTTTCCCCGTGCCCCTTTATACTGTGGTTCGCGCAAGTAGTGACGTCATAGGCTGTCGCCGGCCAACAAGTGGTGTTTTTGTATGTATGCTTCAGACACGGGTCACGCTGACGACGTTCCCCATAGTGACCCCTAGAGGACGCAGTTCGAAGTTCCCTCGAAAGGGAAATACATTTCAAAGTGAAATGTTTATTGATGCTTGTGTTGTGTGTAAATTCTTTCTTGATGATTAATTTCTCTTTAAAGTGTAAACACTGTCTCTGTAGTCAAAACATTGCTCCGTTTGATATCATCATTTTTTCCCTATTCATTTCAGTTCAATTCAATTAGGTTTGTTTATTAGGATTAACCCCTTGAGATATACAATCTCGTTTTCAAGAGGGTCCCAACATACAGTGTAAGACAATCACAACCAAATATCAACAAACAATATAAATGCAAATATCAATACAACAAACACATTAATACACAACACACATTAGAAAAGTACGCCACCAATTTGACAAAATGGCCAATAAATATCCAACAAAACACAATAATCAGTGACTAGAACTATATATAAACATCAAATAGAAACAAATAAAATAGAATGATGTAATGGATCTAATATCTACAAGTAAATTATTCCAATATGTTGGATTTTTCAACATAAAAGCCTTTTTGCCAATTGTTTTTCTTCAGTTGGGGGCGGGGTCTGATTTGGGGGAATGCCTAACTGGGTAATTTACTAAGAAAGGTACTGAATATTGTTTTAGGTAACTGGAGTTACTAAAATGAATGCATTTAAATATAAATTGTAGCCGATGAATATGTCTTCTTATTTGTAAAGATGGCAATTATAATGTATCATACATTATAAAGTGATGAGTTAAAAAGAACCTCCCCCAAAAAATCTATAAAGTCTATTATAAACCGATCATATTTTGGAGCAGTTTGATAAACAACATCAAAATAATTTAAGCCGGAAATTTTGTTGTGAAGCCAGTTTCTTACCAACACTTTATGAAAAACAATTTTGAGATCGATGTAAAATACTAATTCCAAAGTTAACTTTACGCAAAACATAATTAATATGTGATTTAAAGGAAGGTCCAGAATCAAGTCTTAGACCAATATATTTAATAGTGTCAACTTTATGCAAAGGACCATCTTTACATGATACAGCACACAAACCAGCTTTGGGCTTAAGTTTCTATCTAAAACCAAAACTCATAATATAGGACTAGTTTATTATCCGAAAGCCAATCTTGCAAAATATAAAATCACTGAAGAGATAACTGAATTTGTAAAAAAAAAAAAAAAAAAATCAGATTTAGATACTTATATGTCAGTCTCATCAGTTGGACATGACAATTTTAGAAAATTATTGGTAAATTATTCACATAAATAGAAAAAAAGCAGTGGTCTCAATATTGATCGGCACACCTCTTTGTTGGATAAAAATAAAACAGATTTATTTTCATTTAAGACAACACATTGTTTTCTATTATGCAAGTATGAATTTTAATGTTTCTTTTACAGGAACTCAAGACATCTATACAGTCAGTAAAATATCTGTTCAAAAACAACAAACAATCACAATCCCATGTTTATATGATCAGAAATACGTCAATTACCCAAAATATATGAGTTCTGGAGTTGCTTGGATGTTCAGTCGTAACGTAACACACAACAGAATGTCTATTGTGGATAATCACAAAGAAAATGTGTTTACGGCGACACTGAGAGAAGCTGAAGTGAGTGACTCCGGCACATACTGGTGTGCTGTTTCCTTACCTGGAAAAGATGACGGCACACGTCTGTACCTGCAGGTTACAGAAGGTATCATTTATTCTGTGCAGCTTTATAAACCCATTCAGCTGTTTTCTTGATGACTTTAAATGACTTTGTCTCTGACCTTTGTCTAGCTGAAGCAGGGCTCCGTGTCTCCAGTCAGAGAGTGTCGGGTTATGAGGGTGGTAACGTCACCATCTGCTGTCACGGAGCTTCACGCTGGTGCAAGATCAGGGGATCATGTGTTGGGAGAGATGGAGGATCTCTAGAGAGAACTGCAGGGGAGGAAGAACTTCGAAAAGATGGAACTTCAAATAGAACTGCAGTGCATGATGATGGTGATGATGTTCTGAGAGTGATGCTGTGGCAGCTGCAGAAAGAGGACAGTGGATGGTACTACTGCTCTAATGAGGATTCACAGATGCCTGTTCATATTACTGTGATGGAGGCCCTAGATATTACACAGTTTACAACTAACCCCTCTTATAGCACCACGCCACTCAGTGCAGACAGGTAAGCGATTGTGCTTGTATAATCAAAGCACTTGTTAGCAGCGGATCATTAATTGGTTCTTATTGCCAGACTTGATTTTAGGCAGATGCTGTGGCTGCTCATTCTGGGAGCTATACTTCCCATTACAGTCTGTGGAGCTGTGATGCTGATCAAAGCAAGGAACAAGAGAAGTGAGTGATTTAATGAGTTTATTATTAAGACAGAGATTACAGCATTTGTACAGTATTACATGAGTGTGTGTGTGTGTGTGTGTGTGTGTGTGTGTGTGTGTGTGTGTGTGTGCAGAACAAAGAGCTGAAAGCTCAAAGCTTCATGATGACATGAACAAACAGCAACTGCCCAAAGTAGGTGAAACACAGTTTACATTCACCATACTATCAACTTTTGATCACTATCCATCACTATCAATATTATTTTCATAGGAACCTGGGAAAAACAGTGAGGTTACGTGTGAAAATCTCTATGAATACATGACTGGAAATAAACCAAACACTCAGGTACTTTTATCACATCTGTAGCATTCATAAACTTGCACTATAAATGTCAGGGTTCTGTTGTGTGTGTCATCTGTTCCTGCCTCTTGTGTCCATATTTGGTTTGTTTCCTGTCCTTGTTTCATGTCATTATTAGTTAATTTGTGTCCAGGTGTGTTTATGTGATTATGTGTAAATTACCCTGTGTATTTAAGTCCTGTCTTTTGAGTTTGATTTCGTCTGGTCTACTTGTGACTTCCCGGTGTATTCTGTCTCTCTGCCTTGTCTTGTCCTGCCTTGATGTCCTGATTAAAGACTATTATTTGAGTTTACGTCCTCGTCTGCGTGTCCTTGTTCCTCCCTCGTGTGTGCACCGTGAAAATAAACTGTTGTTGTTTTTATTAATTTATTTATATACTCATTCTTTATAGGAAAATGGGAAAAACTATGAGGTTGCATGTGAAAATCTCTATGAATTCATGACTGGAAATAAACCAAACACTCAGGTACTTTTATCACATCTGTAGCATTCATAAA
Organism: Aspiorhynchus laticeps; assembly: GCA_023376895.1. Lineage (NCBI taxonomy): Eukaryota > Metazoa > Chordata > Actinopteri > Cypriniformes > Cyprinidae > Aspiorhynchus > Aspiorhynchus laticeps. Next base: position 13,118,453 of record CM041807.1, read on the forward strand.
CTTGCACTATAAACTGTTGTTGTTTTTATTAATTTATTCATATGCTCATTCTTTATAGGAAAATGGAAAAAACAATGAGGTTACATGTGAAAATCTCTATGAATCCATGACTGGAAATAAACCAAACACTCAGGTACTTTTATCACATCTGTAGCATTCATAAACTTGCACTATAAACTGTTGTTGTTTTTATTAATTTATTCATATACTCTTTTTATTTTTTTAGGGAATTGGGAAAAACGATGAGGTTGCATGTGAAGATCTCTATGAAATTATGAATGGAATTAAGCGAAACACTCAGGTACACTTTTAGTTATTCATTAATTTTTTTATAGGGATTTTATATCTTTCTTACAATGCATTAATATGGGTTCATGTCAGTCTAACTGTTTTTTGTCTTGTTTTGTCTGTGTTCTTTTGCTAGATGACTGCAACAGATAATAAAAACATATATGCATCTGCAGTCAGAAAAGTGAAAAAAATGAAGAGATAAACAGGCTTTGGGTTTTTATAATGTTTGTTTGTTATTTATGTTAATGAGAGTGATGCAGTTTTATAAAAATCAGATGTGTGTAACTCAAGTAAATGAATAGTGTTAGTTTTATTCAGTCTGTCAACTCTATGATTGAAGTAATGTGAAGAAGATTATTATTATTTTTTTTAACCCTTATATAATGTTCTGGGTCAGTATGACCTGTGACCATTTTTTTGAGTTGTGGGAAATATTGGTTAACCTCAGATGCTTTTCTCAAAGTTGTGTGACTGTTTTATGGTGATGAACATTAGTCTCAACACTCTGTGTGTGGAACGTGTGTATGAAATTTATATTACAATAGTGATGTTAATTTCATTCCATTTTTAGTTCCTCAAAGCACCTTTAAGTGAATTTTTTTCACTCTAAAGAACCTTTTGTGGAATGGAAAGATTAGTAGATGTGAAAGTTTCTTCATGGAACCATTGATGACAATAAAAAGCTATATGTTGTAAGATTGTAGTGTTGCTAGAGACATGCTGTATAGTTTGAACATTAGCACATTAAAAAAATTTAAGAAATATAATATATATATACAGTATCTCACCGAAGTGAGTACACCCCTCACATTTTTGTAAATACTTTATTATATATTTTCATTTGAAAACACTGAAGAAATTACACTTTGCTACAATGTAAAGTAGTGAGTGTACAGCTTGTATAACAGTGTAAATTTGCTGTCCTCTCAAAATAACTCAACACACAGCCATTAATGTCTAAACCGCTGGCCACAAAAGTGAGTACACCCCTAAGTGAAAATTTACATTTACATTTAGTCATTTGGCAGACGCTTTTATCCAAAGCGACTTACAATTGGGGAGTACATAAAGCGATTCATCTTGAAGAGGCAATCAGACAGAGCAAGTGCTCGTAACACCAAGTCTCAGTCATTGTTCAAATAAGTACAAGCTAGCAAGGGAAGGAGAGAAAGATAAAGGGAAAGTTTTTTTTTTTTTTTTATGAACAAGTTTAGGATGAAGTCAAGTAGTGCCGAAAGAAATGAGTTTTCAGTTGTTATACTGGGGAAGCCATGTGCCTGTATGATGGGTCCCAGTGATGTAGTGTATGTGGAGAAGAGGAGGGGTCCAAGAACCGATCCCTGAGGAACCCCAGTGACCAGTTGATGTGCTTTGGATACCTCCCCACCCCAAGCCACCCTGAAAGACCTACCGGTGAGATAGGATTCAAACCAGCGAAGTGGAATCCCAGTGATACCCAGCGATGAGAGGGTGGACAGGAGGATCTGATGATTGACAGTGTCAAAGGCAGCAGAAAGATCGAGCAGAATGAGGACTGATGATTTGGAATCTGCCTTTGCGACTCGCAGGGCTTCAGTGACTGAGAGTAGCGCAGTCTCTGTTGAATGGCCACTCCTGAAACCTGACTGTTTAGCATCCAGTTTGTTGTACTGTGAAAGAAACAGTGAGAGCTGGTTGAAGACAACTCGTTCGAGTGTTTTCGCTACGAATGGAAGGAGAGAGACAGGTCTGTAGTTTTCTAAAAGAGAAGTGTTTAATGTAGGTTTTTTGAGCAGTGGGGTTACCCGGGCCTGCTTGAACGCTGTGGGGAAGATGCCAGTGCAGAGAGATGTGTTGATAATGTGTGTGAGTGCCGGTAAGAGTGTGGGAGAGATTGTTTGGAGAAGGTGAGAGGGGATTGGGTCAAGAGGACATGTTGTAGGATGGCTGGAGAGGAGAAGTTTGGATACTTCCGCCTCGGTGAGGGGACAGAAGGAGAAGATGGGAGTTTGAGCAGTGGATGTGGTTGGTTGGAGGTCCTGTGTGTGTGGAGTTGTGAACTGGTTACCGATTGTTCTAGTTTTGTCGGTGAAAAAAGTGGCAAAGTGGTCAGCTGTTATAGAAGTGGTGGGCGGTGGTGGAGGGGGACAGAGGAGAGAATTAAATGTTCTGAAGAGATCACGCATGTCTGGAGCGCTGTTGATCTTGTTGTGGAAGTGTGAGGATTTGGCAGTGTGGACTTCAGTAGAGAAAGATATCAAGAGAGAAAATATCCAAAATATTTTCTTCAAGAGAGAAAATATCCAAATTGGGCCCAAAATGTCAATATTTTGTATGGCCACCATTATTTTCCAGCACTGCCTTAACCCTCTTGGGCATGGAGTTCACCAGAGCTTCACAGGTTGTTACTGGAGTCCTCTTCCACTCCTCCATGACGACATCACGGAGCTGGTGGATGTTAGAGACCCCACAGATGCTCAATAGGGTTTAGGTCTGGAGACATGCTTGGCCAGTCCATCACCTTTACCCTCAGCTTCTTTAGCAAGGTAGTGGTCGTCTTGGAGGTGTGTTTGGGGTCAATATCATGTTGGAATACAGCCCTGCGACCCAGTCTCTGCTTCAGTATGTCACAGTACATGTTGGCATTCATGGTTCCCTCAATGAACTGTAGCTCCCCAGCACTCATGCAGCCCCAGACCATAACATTCCCACCACCATGCTTGACTGTAGGCAAGACGCACTTGTCTTTGTACTCCTCACCTGGTTGCCGGCACACACGCTTGATACCATCTGAACCAAATAAGTTTATCATGGTCTCATTAGACCACAGGACATGGTTCCAGTAATTCATGTCCTTAGTCTGCTTGTCTTCAGCAAACTGTTTGTGGGCTTTCTTGGGCATCATCTTTAGAAGAGGCTTCCTTCTGGAATGACAGCAATGCAGACCAATTTGATGCAGTGTGCGGCGTATGGTCTGAGCACTGACAAGGGGAAGTCGTGGCCTAATGGTTAGAGAGTTGGACTTGTAATCCAAAGGTTGTGAGTTCGAGTCTCAGGTCCGGCAGGAATTGTAGGTGGGGGGAGTGAATGTACAGTGCTCTCTCCACCCTCAATACCACGACTGAGGTGCCCTTGAGCAAGGCACCGAAACCCCAACTGCTCCCCGGGCGCCGCAACATAAATGGCTGCCCACTGCTCCGGATGTGTGTTCACGGTGTGTGTGTGTGTGTTCACTGCTGTGTGTGTGCACTGCTGTGTGTGTGTTCACTGCTGTGGTGTGTGCACTTTGGATGGGTTAAATGCAGAGCACAAATTCTGAGTATGGGTCACCATACTTGGCCGTATGTCATGTCACTTTCACTTTCACCTCTGCAGAAATGCTGGCAGCACTCATACGTCTATTTCCCAAACACAACCTCTGGATATGACACTGAGCACGTGCACTCAACTTCTTTGGTCGACCATGGCGAGGCCTGTTCTGAGTGGAACCTGTCCTGTTAAACAGCTGTATGGTCTTGGCCACCGTGCTGCAGCTCAGTTTCAGGGTCTTGGCAATCTTCTTATAGTCTACGCCATCTTTATGTAGAGCAACAATCTTTTTTTCAGATCCTCAGAGAGTTCTTTGCCATGAGGTGCCATGTTGAACTTCCAGTGACCAGTATGAGAGAGTGAGAGCGATAACACCTAATTTAACACACCTGCTCCCCATTCACACCTGAGACCTTGTGACACTAACGAGTCACATGACACCGGGGAGAGAAAATGGCTAATTGGGCCCAATTTGGACATTTTCACTTAGGGGTGTACTCACTTTTGTGGCCAGCGATTTAGACATTAATGGCTGTGTGTTGAGTTTTTTTGCAAATTTACACTGTTATACAAGCTGTACACGCACTACTTTACATTGTAGCAAAGTGTCATTTCTTCAGTGCTGTCACATGAAAATATATAATAAAATATTTACATAAATGTGAGGGGTGTACTTACTTCTGTGAGATACTGTATAATAAAAAATACAGTTACATTTTGTGAAAACAAAAGTTGTTAAATACAATTTTAGAAATTACTTGTTTGTAATATATAAGTATATGAGTATATATGAATATATGAGAATGTTTACTGATTTTCTTTCTTTTTTTGTATCAAATTTTTATCAAATCCAATTAGAGGCCTTGGACATAATGATTGTAACGTACTAATGTGTTCTACATACAAAAATACAAACCAGATTGCATGCATATATACTGTACAGACATGAGCAGTTATATTTTTAGCTGAAGCGTTTCTTTGACATGTAACCCAGTGTTTCTGTCAGGTCTGTTGATTTAAGCCAATTCGCAAATAACTGCTATGATGACTTTTGCTCTACCCACTTAAATGAATTTATACATACTGTGTCTGTTCCCCGAATCGTGAGGTCAAAATATAAATTTAACACAGGATCTAGAAATAATCTGATCGTGATTAAACCAGAAAAATGCAAAATAAATGAACAAAAACAATTTTTAAAGCTTGGGCTCCTAAACATTAGATCACTCACACCTAAAGCAGTAATTGTAAATGAAATGATCACAGATAATAGTTTTGATGTACTCTGTTTGACTGAAACCTGGCTTAAACCAAATGATTATATTGGTCTAAATGAGTCTACTCCACCAAGCTACTGTTATAAGCATGAGCCCCGTCAGACTGGTCGTGGCGGCGGTGTCGCAACAATATATAGTGATATTCTCAATGTTACTCAGAAAACAGGATACAGGTTTAACTCATTCGAAATACTTATGCTTAATGTTACACTGTCAGATATGCAAAAGAAATCTGTCTTATCTCTTGCTTTGGCTACTGTGTATAGACCGCCAGGGCCATATACAGATTTCCTAAAAGAATTTGCAGATTTCCTCTCAGACCTATTGGTTAATGCTGATAAAGCGCTAATTGTCGGAGATTTTAACATTCATGTTGATAATCCAAATGATGCATTAGGACTTGCGTTTACTGACCTAATAAACTCTTTTGGAGTCAAGCAAAATGTCACCGGGCCCACTCATCGTTATAATCACACGCTAGATTTAATTATATCGCATGGAATTGATCTTACTGATATAGATATTGTACCTCAAAGTGATGATGTTACTGACCATTTCCTTGTATCGTGCATGCTGCGTATAACTGATATTAACTGTAGGGCCCCACGTTATCGTCCGGGCAGAACTATTGTTCCAGCCACTAAAGACAGATTCACAAATAACCTGCCTGATTTATCTCAGCTGCTCTGTGTACCCATAAATACAAATGAACTTGACAAAATGACTAGCAACATGGGCACTATCCTCTCTAATACGTTAGAAACTGTTGCTCCCATCAAATTAAAAAAGGTTAGAGGAAAACGTGCTGCGCCATGGTATAACAGTTATACCCATTCTCTCAAGAAAGAAACTCGTAATCTTGAGCGCAAATGGAGAAAAACTAACTTGGAAGTTTTTAGAATTGCATGGAAAAACAGTATGTCCAGATATAGACATGCTCTAAAAGCTGCCAGGACCGAGCATATCCGCAAACTCATAGATAATAACCAAAATAATCCAAGGTTTTTATTTAGCACAGTGGCTAGACTAACAAATAACCAGACGTCACCCGATCTAAATATTCCCTCACAGTTTAATAGTAATGACTTTATGAATTTCTTCACTGATAAAATAGATAACATCAGAAATACAATAACTAATGTAGATTCTACGACGTCTAGTACTTCAGCCTCATTCACCGCACCCAAAGAAAAACTGCAGTGCTTTTCAACTATAGGACAGGAAGAGCTAAATAAACTTATCAACACATCTAAACCAACAACATGTCTATTAGATCCTGTACCCACTAAATTACTGAAAGAGTTACCTGTAGCAGAAGCACCGCTTCTCAATATTATTAACTCATCGTTATCTTTAGGTCATGTCCCTAAACCATTCAAGCTGGCAGTTATTAAGCCTCTTATTAAGAAGCCACAACTAGATCCTAGTGATCTGGCAAATTACAGACCCATCTCAAATCTTCCGTTTATGTCTAAAATTTTAGAAAAAGTTGTGTCTGCTCAATTGTGCTCATTCTTGCAAAAAAATGATCTCTGTGAAGAATTTCAGTCAGGTTTCAAGCCCCGCCATAGCACAGAAACTGCACTTGTTAAGATTACAAATGACTTGCTTCTTGCGTCAGACCAAGGCTGCATCTCATTGCTAGTTTTACTTGATCTTAGTGCTGCGTTTGACACTATAGATCATGAAATACTCGTAGATCGATTACAAAACTATACAGGTATTCAAGGGCAGGCTTTAAGATGGTTTAGATCCTACCTGTCCGATCGCTACCACTTTGTTTATTTAAACGGGGAGTCATCTCAATTATCACCAGTAAAGTATGGAGTACCACAAGGATCTGTCCTAGGTCCTCTGCTGTTTTCAATATACATGCTGCCCCTTGGTAATATTATTAGAAAATACGGGATTAGTTTCCATTGCTATGCTGATGATACTCAACTATATATCTCAACAAGACCAGATGAAACTTCTAAATTATCTAAGTTAACTGAGTGTGTTAAAAATGTAAAAATTTGGATGACCAATAATTTTCTCCTATTAAATTCAGATAAGACAGAGATATTACTTATTGGACCAAATAACAGTACACAGAATCTCTTGGATTACAATTTGCAACTAGACGGATGTCCTGTTACTTCCTCTACAGTCAAAAATCTGGGTGTTATATTAGACAGCAACTTGTCTTTTGAAAAACATATTTCCAATGTTACAAAAACAGCATTCTTCCATCTTAGAAACATTGCCAAGCTAAGGAACATGTTACCTGTTTCTGATACAGAAAAGCTAGTTCACGCATTCATGACCTCTAGACTGGACTATTGTAATGCACTGCTAGGTGGTTGTCCTGCATCTTCAATAAACAAGCTACAAGTAGTCCAAAATGCAGCAGCTAGAGTCCTTACCAGGTCAAGAAAATATGATCATATTACCCCAATTTTACAGTCTCTGCACTGGCTACCTATTAAGTACCGTATCAGTTACAAAATATTATTACTTACCTATAAGGCCCTAAATGGTTTAGCTCCTGCGTACCTAACTAGTCTTCTATCTCGCTACAATCCATCACGCTCCCTAAGGTCGCAAAACTCTGGACTCTTGGTAGTACCTAGAATAGCAAAGTCCACTAAAGGAGGTAGAGCTTTTTCATATTTGGCTCCCAAACTCTGGAATAGCCTTCCTGATAACGTTCGGGGTTCAGACACACTCTCTCTGTTTAAATCTAGATTAAAGACACATCTCTTTAGCCAAGCATTCATATAATGTATCTCATAATCTTGTACTGCAGTTATATCTGATCAAAACGCACATTATTATTCTTTAGCTTGGGTTGAACAAATAATTTTTGCTTAAATGGAACAACAGCTACGCTAATTATGTCTCTTTGTTTATCTGTTTCTGCCACGGGATTTACATCCCGTGGTAACTAGGAGTTACACAAGCTTCAGTCTGGATCCAGCCCTTAAATGAACTGAGATGACCAAACGCCTGAGAAGAGATGATGCCGACCCCTCGGAGGACCTCAGAGGATGCCAACCTCTGATCCCCCAACAACATGCAGAATTAACAAATTTTGCCATAAGTTAATATATTAAGTTTCTACAATGTATAAATATATTGTAGAAACTTAATTTCCTGTAAAGCGCTTTGCAACGATTGTATCGTAAAAGGCGCTATACAAATAAACTTGAATTGAATTGAATTTCTCCGTCTCGGTTTGTGCTCGAGTGCCAGAGATCTGAGGGTTTGTGGGTGTAAACACAGTGCTTATTGCTGGTTTCTGATGATTACTGGAAAGGCTTTGTAGAGAAGAAGCCATCGTGTCAGTGTTAATACTGTTTTCAGTGTTGTTTCGGAGGGAATCGGTCACATTGGTTTCACCTGACTTGAAAAACTGTTATAAATAAATGAGCAGTTTTGTCACACCATCCACAAATGCTGTTGCAAAATCGTGCGTGGGGGGGGTGAGTCAGGCCGGAGCGGCAGAAAAACAGGAACCAGAGACGAGAAAAGAGCAGATTTCATATGCGTTCCCATCAAACATCTTCATAATGACACAGACATGGATCTGTTCTGTCTTCTGTTCATCTACAGCTTCATCAGACTCTCAGGTGAGACACTACACAAGCATCCGTACTGTTTACATACAGATACACCTGCTTTATTGTCCTGTGAAATATGAATCGTTTTCTTATGAGTAATCTTAAGATTTTCATGTTTATGCAAAAATGCAAGATTACTAAATGTATAAAGTCAACAATATTATGATATTGGCATAAAGAGTAAACCGAAGGGTCCAAAAGTCTGAGACTATATTGAAAATCTGGGATTAAAAAAAATGTATATAAAATATCCAAAAAAATTTATAATAATAATTACTAATAAAAATAAATTAAAAAAAAACATTTTTTATTAAAGATATAAAATATTTGACACTGTTTTTGGATCAAATTGTTATTTTAATATATGTATATATTAATATTTTAGAAATTTGTTCATATTTTATTTTTTGAAATAAATATAAAATTAAATGTAAGTTAAAAAAAATCAAAAATGGCATAAAAAGCCACAGACTTTTGGATTAATTCATGCATTTGTTATTTTAATATACAATATTTCTTTTGTGAAGGTGCTCAGGACATCACTACAGTCAGGCAGATATCTGTTCGGAGAGGACAGTCTGTCATAATTCCTTGTTTATATAATCAGAAATATGCATTTTCATGCAAATACTTGAGCGCTGGATACTTTTGGCTATTGAGTGATTATGTGGAGCTCCAGAGACGTCATCATAAAACTGTATTTATCTCAGATGACGCGTCTCGTCACAGCTTCACCGTCCGCATGGATAACGTCCAGGAGTCTGGCTATTACTGGTGTGCCATTCATATTCCTTCATCTTTTGATAAACGAGCGAGGTTTTTCTTGAACGTCACAGCAGGTGAGAACATTTACATTTACATTTATGCATTTAGCAGATGCTTTTATCCAAAGCGACTTACAGTGCATTCAGGCTATACATTTTCTTTTATTAGTATGTGTGTTCCCTGGGAATTGAACCCACGACCTTTTGCGCTGCTAACGCAATGCTCTACCACTGAGCCACAGGAACAACATCAGATGAGAACATCTTACAGTTATCTGAACCGCTCTGACGTCAAGCTGAAACTGTACAAACTCACAGAAAGGAGTCCTGAGACGCAGATATGGAGTTTGTGTCTCTGTAGTGGACATTATATTGTAGTGTATTTCTCTGAGATAGTGTTAAGTCTGGATGTCCTGTACAGAACACATTCAGAGCTTTATAGAGATATTAAATGATTGAATGTTTCATCATAAACACTCCCTCTCATTGGTCTTTAAAGATGGCTAAAATTAATTTAGTGACAATTTTTGCATCCTTATGGAAATATGATTATGTTTTGTAATTGTCATTTAAATCTGAATCATTTTTAAATTGTTTGTCATAAAGCAACATCTCAGGAAAATGTTAAGGGTTGTCAAATTCAAATATGACTTGCTGTTATGAAACAGGACATAATTTCATACATGTCCAGGACTAAAAGCATGTTTATTACGCATTTTGGGAGACATAACAATTGAATAGAAAAATAAATTATATATCAATTTTGTTATGAAATATTAGATATTATTATGAAAATCTGGCCAATTATTGCTCCCATTATGACAATTCTTTTTTCAACATGCTGTCCCAACAGCAACACATTAATATGCAAATTAGATACAGTGTGTTTAATGGGAAAACCAGTTTTTACACACATTGCATAAAACACAATGGTATCAAATCATTTTGTTATATATTTTATAACATAGTTGAGAATCATCGTTAAACAAAGTTTAGTATAAAAAAAATCCCATTGTTTTTGCCTTTTTGATGTCTATTCATGCCATTTTAGAGTCCTAGTGTCCACTAGTCCTAGTGTCCTCTACAGAGAACATATTTCATAAAATTTGAATAAAATCTAATTTTTCAACATTTTTATTTTTCCTTTTTTTTATGCTCTAAACAATGTAATGACATGAAAAAAATACTAAATTCACAAAGCTTTTTTGGGGGGGGGGGGGGGTCTCAGGAGGATAAATGACAGAAACTTTATTATTGTTGCTGAAGTAATAGTTCAGCCAGAAATGAGCATGTGTTCACCTTCAGTTCATCCCAGATCAGGATGAGTTTGTTTCTTCATCAGGTTTGTAGAAATGCATCACTGCATCAGTGTCTCAGCAATGGATGCTCTGCAGTGAATGGGTGCCGTCAGAATGAGAGTCTGATAAAAACATCACAATAATCCACACCACTCCAGTCCATCAGTTAACATCTGGAGAAGACAAAAGATGAAACTAATCTAGCATTAAGATGTTTTTAACTAAAATACCATAGAGCCCATAATCCATAATAACTCTTCTTCCAGTGAAAAAGTGTTCTGGTCTGAATCAGGAGAGAAATCTGCATCAGATCAAGCAGCGTTTACAAGACAAAACAGCTCTAAACAAATATGTGGCTGGATTTTGATGTGAGAGACGACAGGAGATGCACTTTTTCACTGAGCACTTTTTGAATTTGATTATTCAAAGCTGTATTCATTAAACAAAATATCCTGGTGACTTATTAAGGAACTCACTGAACTTACATACAGTATCTAATACATTACTGGGTAACACTTTAGTTTAGGGACCATTTTTTGCTTATTAGCATGCTTATTATTAATAAATTGGCTGTGTATTAGTACTTGTACAACCCGAATTCTGGAAATGTTGGGACGTTTTTAGATTTGAATAAAATGAAAACTAAAAGACTTTCAAATCATATGAGCCGATATTTTATTCACAATAGAACATAGAGAACATAACAAATGTTTAAACTGAGAAATGTTACAATTTTATGCACAAAATGAGCTCATTTCAAATTTGATGCCTGCTACAGATCTCAAAATAGTTAGGACGGGGGGGATGTTCACTAGTGATGGTGAAGTGAAGTGAAGCTTTCAACACAATTGTATCGGAAAATGGTTAATAACTTGAAGCTTTTTCAAAACGGTTCGTGCTGTGGCCATCTTTTTGCATGATAGAGCTTTAGTTGGCATCTGCAGATGGCACGGCGGATTGTGTTTACCGACAGTGGTTTCTGGAAGTATTCCTGAGCCCATTTAGTAATGTCAATGACAGAATCATGCCGATGAGTGATGCAGTGTCGCCTGAGGGCCCGAAGACCAGTTTCTCTGAATCTTTTGATGATGTTATGCACTGTAGATGATGAGAAATGGTTCATGCTGTGGCCATCTACTGGTCATAAAAATGAATAACACCTTCCAAAGTGCTGTTTATTACAGATGCTGGTTTCACATCTGGTTCTACAAATTATTTTTATTTTATTGTATATAAATAATGGTCATTGTCAAGGTCATTCATTTGTGGCGGTGTGCTGCCACTAAAATAAGTAAAATAAATTAAACATAAACTCATAAATTAAATCTGTGATCTAAACTGTCTATTTTAACTCCGCCTCAGTCCTTAGACTGTTATTTAATGGGCAAAGTTTGAGCTTAATGTATAAGTTATGACTTTAAAAAGTAGTGCTAATGCATTATAATGTAATATAATGAAAAGGCGCTGAGGTTCGCTTCGTTTGAACCAGATACTGAAGCAGTCACAAGGTTTTCAGGTGAATGAAGCTTCGGACGTCATAGATCACGTGCTTTTCTTAAAACTAATCAAGCAGTGCTTCAATGTGAAATGTGTTGTTATTTTGATACAAGCTTTGGAGCTTCGGTGTTGAACGTAACATCACTCATGTTTATCATGGTGTAGCATCTCATCTTCTTTTCAAAACAGTTTGAAGACGTCTGGGCATCGAGGTTATGAGTTTCTGGAGTTCTGGAATTTGGTCCCATTCTCGCCTGATATAGGTTTCCAGAGTTCGTGGTCATCTTTGACGTATTTTTCATTTAATGATGCACCAAATGTTCTCTATAGGTGAAAGATCTGGACTGCAGGCCAATTCAGCACCGGACTCTTCTACTACGAAGCCATGCTGTTGTAATAGCTGCAGTATGTGGTTTTGCATTGTCCTGCTGAAATACACGTCCTCTGGAGGGGAGCATATGTTGCTCTAAAACTTTTACATACCTTTCAGCATTCATAGTGCCTTCCAAAACATGCAAGCTGCCCATACCGTATGCACTTATGCACCCCCATACCATCAGAGATGCTGGCTTTTGAACTGAACGCTGATAACACGCTGGAAGGTCTCCCTCCTCTTTAGCCCGGAGGACACGGCGTCCGTGATTTCCAACAAGAATGTCAAATTTGGACTCGTCTGACCATTTAACACTTTTCCAGTCCATTTTAAATGAGCCTTGGCCCACAGGACACGACGGTGCTTCTGGACCATGTTCACATATGGCTTCCTTTTTGCATGATAGAGCTTTAGTTGGCATCTGCAGATGGCACGGCGGATTGTGTTTACCGACAGTGGTTTCTGGAAGTATTCCTGAGCCCGTTTAGTAATGTCAATGACAGAATCATGCCGATGAGTGATGCAGTGTCGTCTGAGGGCCCGAAGACCAGTTTCTCTCAATCTTTTGATGATGTTATGCACTGTAGATGATGAGATTTGCAAAGCCTTTGCAATTTGATGTTGAGGAACGTTGTTTTTAAAGTATTCCACAATCTTTTTACGCACTCTTTGGAGAGCCTCTGCCCATCTTTACTTCTGAGAGACTCTGCCTCTCTAAAACATCGCTTTTATAGCTAATCATGTTAAAGACCTGATGTCAATTAACTTAATTAGCTGCTAGATGTTCTCCCAGCTGAATCTTTTCAAAATGTCTTGCTTTTTCAGCCCTTTGCTGCCCCCGTGCAAATTATTCTGAGACCTGTAGCAGGCATCAAATTTAAAATGAGCTCATTTTGTCCATAAAAGTGTAAAATTTCACAGTTTAAACATTTGTTATGTTCTCTATGTTCTATTGTGAATAAAATATTGGCTCATGTGATTTAAAAGTCTTTTAGTTTTCATTTTATTCAAATTTAAAAAACATCCCAACATTTCTGGAATTCGGGTTGTAAAACACATATTCTAGATCCCTAATCCTATCCAATACCTAAACTTAACAATACCTTACTAACTATTAATAAGCAGCAAATTAGGAGTTTATTGAGGCAAAATCATAGTTAATGGCGAGAATTGGACCTTAAAATAAAGTGTGACCCGTTACTGTTCTCAAGTTTTGGGTCAGTAAGATTTTTTTATGTTTCTGAAAAAAGTAATTTCTGCTCACCAAGTCTGCATTTACTTTATCCAAAATACAGTAAAAACAGTGAAATATTATTATAATGTAAAACAGCTGTTTTCTATGTGAATATGTGTTAAACTGTAATTTATTTCTGTGATCAAAGCTGTATTTTCAGCATCATTACTCCAGTCTTCAGAGTCACATGATCTTCAGAAATCATAATAATATGCTGCTCAAGAAACATTTATGATTATTATCAATGTTGAAAACATTATATTGTTTGTGGAAACCGTCATATATTTTATTTTTCAGGATTCACAGATGAAGAAAAAGTTCAAAAGAACAGCATTTATTTGACATAGAAATCTTTTGTAGCATTATAAATATATTTACTGTCACTTTTAATTAATTTAATGCTGCCTTGATGAATAAAAGTATTAATTTCTTAAAACATTTGAACAATAGTGAATATCCTAATGGAAAGCAAATCTGTCATATGCAAAGCAGTGCACACAATATGAACTGTATGTACAGTATGATGAGGATGTGACAGCTGATTGCTGTAGTTATGATGGAAATGATAACTATATTCAGATTCTGTTTGATTTGTGTTTTGGTTTAGACTCTCATCAGAAGAGTGTGTTCACATCTCAACCAAACCTGACTGCTGTGTTAAAGAGCCTGTATGAAGCAAGCAGAGATGTTTTATTTATATTTATTACTATTTATGTCTTTGTAATGTGAACTATTCAGGGTTTTCAAAGCTCAAATCTACAACATATCTGCAGTTTATTACAACACCTTCATTTATTACCATCATGGGCTTGATTCCCAGGGAATGTGTGAAATAAATCATTCATATATTCATCAAAACTGGATGATTTCAGTCATAGCCTCCATGTTCGGTTTGGTCTGAGAGACACTGAGGCTCTATGAACAATAACGTGTTAATAACATGCATCAAACGTCCTTTAATGTTACAATAATTCAGTTTGTGCTTTAAGAGTCACTGATGTGCTTTATGTGTCACAGAGACCTGAACAGAATTATATGTTATTATATACAATCACATTTCTGGGTTAAAACTTCTGCATTGTTAGGCCAGAAGAAAATACTTATAGAAGGGGAAGGACAATATCACTAATATCACTAATTTAACAGATACAGAGTCTCTATAGAACATGAAGATATTACAGTTTTTTTCACACATTTTCAAAACTTTGCCTTTTTCTAAACTTTACACACAAATCCAAGAATTGCACACAAAATGCAAAACACCTCACATTTCTTGCAAAATGAAGCACTGCATTCCTTGCAATTTTTAGTTATTTTAATACTTCAACAAACTAAATGGAAATGAAATTATATATATATATATATTGAATTTATAAATGTGTATGTATGTGTGTGTGTGTGTGTGTGTGTGTGTGTGAGTGAGAGTTTGTTCTTTAATATTTTGAATTGTTTTTAGCTTTATTTTTTTGTTTTCATTTAAATGTTAAGTTTTGAAATTTTGTTGTATGCATTTGTTATTTTTATTTAATTTCTTTATTTTTAAAATGTGTATATATATAATATTTATAAAGTTTTAGCTTTTGATCTGTTTTTAGTTTTTTTAATACTACAATTGATTGCTTCTGTTGTCTTCATTTGTAGGTCGCTTTGGATAAAAGCATCTGCTAAATGACTAAATAATAAAAAATAATATTATTTCCTGTTAGATTTGTGTGTGTTACATAGAGAATTGTGTGTTGTGTTTTGCAAAAAGTGTTTTATGAAACTGATAATTAGTGTCTGGTTTTGTAGGTTTGGTGTGTGTTTGAGTGACAGCTTTCAGAAACTGTGTGACGAGGAAATATTAAAAAGCAGCTGAAAAACCCTGTAATATTACAGTAAACAGTGAGTGATTGTAAACAGAAATGTAATGTTACTGCTGATGTAAAGAGACAGTGTTGTTAGCAGATAAGGATGCATGCTCACTGAAACCCTGAGAAGATATGAATGTGTCAATCAACACTGTAAAAAAGATAGTATATTTCACAAATAAATATAAAGAAATAATATAATAATATAAAGAAATGGCAGGTAACAATGTGTGTGTGTGTGTGTGTGTGTGTGTGTGTGTGTGTGTGAGTGAGTGAGTCAGTGAGTGAGTGAGTGAGTGAGTGAGTGAGTGAGTGTGTGTGTGTGTGTGAGTGTGTGTGTGTGTGAGTGAGTGAGTGTGTGTGTGTGTGTGTTGTATGGATGTCAGAGTGTGGTTTGTATGTGTTGTGTGTATTCTTGTAATATTTGAGAGATAAACTCTACTGTAAATCACAAATCAAGCACTGTGTCTCCAGCAGAGTTTTGCTGCATCTAATGGAGAAAATATGATTCTGCACCCAAACAATATCTCACTGAAAGATCATTTTTTGAGATATCAACCTCAAATTTAGAACACAACTCATTTAGATTTATGGCTTTGATTTTCTAGCAGGTTTAGAGTTCAACATGTTTTCGTAAAATATATATTTTATATAAAATATTGTTCATAAATCATTTTCATAAACTTAAAGCTGTATAACTTTTTTTTTGGTTTCACTTTTTAAACTTTTTTT
>CM041807.1:13134758-13149758 GCA_023376895.1 Aspiorhynchus laticeps
ATACACAGAGACATTGTCATGTTAGAATAGAAAAGAGTCCAAACTGTTGCTATAATATTAGAAGCACACAATTCCCTAGAATATCATTATATGCTTTAACATTAAGATTTGTACTCGTAGAAATTACTCATTGTTCATTAGAAGGGGGTGACCCAATACTTTTGGCACTATAGTGTATGTTTCGGCTGATTTGAGGAACATCTGGTGTGTGATGCAACCGCGGGAAAGACTCCCGTCTACATTCACTGTTAGACGCTCAGACCACTACTGAGTGCGTTCAGCACACTAGCTATGCTTTAGAGGACAATAGAGATATAAAACAATTCTACAATGTTATTTAATATGAGTTTAATACACTAGTGTATTAAACCCGTTCTCTCACTAGGGTTGTGTCATGCATTTTTACTAAATGTATATATTTATGACATTTATTGTTATAGGTTGTTATTAAATATTTAACTGTTATGCATTAAATATTAAATATAACATTTTACATTTATATTACCTCTGTCAACATTCACTTAGTTAATCTCTAAAACACTAATAATTTAATAACGCTGTTAAATGTAAATCTCATTTAATCAAAATTAATCTCTGTTTTTCATATTGTGCATTATATTGTTGTGACGCCAAAATTCACTTTTAAACTGACTGATTTTAGTTTAAATTTTAACTTCTTTATCAACTTAATATATAATGAAGTTATTAAAACAATTAAAGCTGTTAATTAACTCTTAATTTGCTTAGACAAAATAAATAGACTCAGCCATAATTCTAATTGTATTGTTTTGAATTTTTAAAAATAATTTCAACTTATTTATTAACTTAATATATAAATAATTTAAAAACATATTTTAACTTATTTACTAACTTAATTTATAATTAAATTACTTAAATAATTAAACCATTATTATTATTATTTTATTTTTTTTTTTGACAAAATGCTATAAAATCAGTCATTTACTGGTTATCAGCCATAATCTTCAATGTATTTTTAGTTTTGAATTTTAAAAATAATTTTAACTTACGTATTAACTTAATTTATAATTACTAAAATAATTAAAACGTTAATTAATTTTACATTTATTTTGAAAAAATACTATAGAATCAGTCATTTACTGGTTATCGACCATAACCGTCATTGTATTTTAAGATTTGATTTTTTCTTAAATACTTTAAACTTTAATAAAAAAGTAATATACTATTAAATTAATAAATTCTAAATTTATTCTGACAAAACAAAAAATCAGCCCTTTAAGAGTTATCGGTCACACCATGAAAATAGCGTCCCTAATTTTCACATTCATAGCAAATACAGCAGGTTCAGATGGAGATGAGTTATTTTATGTTTATTAATATCAGTGATACCTGGATATTGATTGGTTTACATAGAGCTAATGTGAACCTCTTTACACAACTCCACACTGCATCACTTCACTGAAGTGTGATTGATAATTACAGACGCGTATGACTGTACTGTATGTAGCACACACACTGCAGAGGCGTGCTGCTGATCGACCGAGAACGATGAGGACAGATGAGCTCACGAGTCGATGCTCAGATACACCGACAGACTATCAGACACTGAGGAACAGAGATGTGCACACGCAAGATCTTCAGGATGTCATGGACCAGATCACCGAGCTGATATCACGGTTCAGACTGGAACACACAGACACACACACACACACACACAGACACACGACACACACACAGACAGACAGACGACAGACGACACACACACACACACACACACACCACACACACAGACAGACCACACACACACAGACACACAGACAGACAGACGCACCACACACACACAACACACACACACACACACACGACGCACACACACACACACACACACACACAGACAGACGCAGCACACACACACACACACACACACACACACACAACAACACAGACACACAGACACGACACACGACGACAGACAGACAGACGCACGCACGCACACACACACAGCACACACAGACAGACAACAGACAGACAGATGCACGCACACACACACACACACACACACACAGACAGACGCACGCACACACAGACAGACGCACGCACACACACACACACACACACACACACACACACACAGACAGACAGACAGACAGACGCACGACACACACACACACAGACACACACACAACCACACACACACACACACACACAACACACAGACACAGACAGACACACACACACACACACTCACACACACGCACACAGACACACACACACACACACACACACAGACACACACACAATATGAATGCTGCCTCACAGCACATATACACCTTTCCTCAACAAGCTGCATAATTTAAAGCATCTTTCATTTGTTCAAATCACTAACTCTTTTATGAGCAATAGTAACGGTGGAGATTGCAATATTGTATTCATTAGTACAGCATCGGTAAACGTTATTGAGCATAGCTGCGGCATTTATGAAATACAACATCTGTGACATTAGATGTTATTAAATGTTTTTGGAGGGAGGCCAGACCTCATATAGAAACATTCACTGTTAATAGTTCATAAGCACACTGTTTCCGAACACAGTAATCTGCTCAGAGATCTGGCTGATGTAAAGCATGCTGTTCAGGAGAAACATGATCATATGGGAATAGTCAGCCGGTGCATTAATGCTATTAAATGCCCCACACTGCCTCCTGCTGGCTGCTTGATCTCAATGCACTTGGATAAAATCACAGGAGACTTGACCAGCTCTGTGCGATGCAGAACGAGAAGATAAAGCATTTACCTTAGCGAAGCTGTTCATCTGTGCTTTATTCCAGAGGATCTGCAGCATTCCCGCACACACCGGACAGCAGGCACCTGCACACATTCACAGCAGTTTATTAGTTTTACACAAATGATATCCCTCATAGATATCCCTGAAAATCAAATATAAAAGATTTAAACTCAGAATGATAATAAATAAACTATGTGTGTGTGTGTGTGTGTGTGTGTGTGTGTGTGTGTGTGTCTGTGTGTGTGTGTGTGTGTGTGTGTGTGTGTGTGTGAGAGTTGTGTGTGTGTGTGTGTGTGTGTGTGTGTGTGTGTGTGTGTGTGTTTGTGTAGCTGCTCTCACCGGGCGGCGTGACGGGGTTGCAGACACGGCTGGAGAGCGGAGGGCAGGGAACAGCGTTGCAGCCTGAGTCTGACGTGAACTCAGACACGACGCCGACCGCATGACAGCGACCCTGATAGTCCACAGCTACACGGTCCGAGAACGCTTCACACACCGTACTGTACGTCTCTCCGTTATGACCACACACCTCTCTGGACTTCCTGCAGGCGTCCTGAGCACACACACACACACACACACACCTACATCAGAAATCATACTCATATACAAATTACACCAAAAATCCCAGCAATTACAATTAGCATGTCAATCAGAGTGATCTGAGCTGTGTTGTGTTGTGTGTGTTATATTGTGTGTTGTACCTGACAGTGTCCCATGTAGGCCAGGCTCTTGCTCCGCTGGAACAGCAGACACAGGTTGGCGTGTTCCAGGTTGTCTGTGTCACAGACTGGATCCAGCTGGTTCTGGTCACAGCCGGCCGGACGGGAAACACACTCATACTGAGGGCAGGGATATTCTGACAGCTCGGTCAAACACACCTGACGCCTGGGGACACACCTGCCAACACATCACACACCACTGACCGTCAGACATCACAAACAAGAGCTTTACTGCCATTTACAGTCACACACACACACACTTGCTCACTCACACTTTATACACACACACACACACTTGCTCACTCACACTTTATACACACACACACACACACACACACACACACACTATTTGTGAATTTGTCTTTGGTGACAGGAGCTTCCAGAAAGTACAGACATACATAGAAACCAAGCAGTAAAATGTAATATAACACCATAATAGTATATGTATATAAAAAATGACAAATGTAATATAATAATCAAAATACAATATATCACAATAATTAAATATATTAATATAAATATAATAAAATAATTAAATATAATAATGTGAATATAATACAAATCATATAAATATAACAAAATAAATAAATATAATACAATAAAGTAATAAAAATATAGAAAGAAATATACAATAGACAAGCATATTATTTACACTTGCTATGTTTGTATTTAGATGTGTATTTTTATACATACCACCCGAATTCCGGAAATGTTGGGACGTTTTTTAAATTTGAATGAAATGAAAACTAAAAGAATTTCAAATCACATGAGCCAATATTTTATTCACAATAGAACATAGATAACAAATGTTTAAACTGAGAAATTTTACAATTTTATGAAAAAAATGAGCTCATTTCAAATTTGAAGCCTGCTACAGGTCTCAAAAAAGTTGGGACGGGGGCATGTTTATCATGGTGTAGCATCTCCTCTTCTTTACAAAACAGTTTGAAGACGTCTGGGCATCGAGGTTATGAGTTTCTGGAGTTCTGGTGTTGGTCCCATTCTTGCCTGATATAGGTTTCCAGCTGCTGAAGAGTTTGTGGTCGACATATTTTTCATTTAATGATGCACCAAATGTTCTCTATAGGTGAAAGATCTGGACTGCAGGCAGGTCAATTCAGCACCGGACTCTTCTACTACGAAGCCATGCTGTTGTAATAGCTGCAGTATGTGGTTTTGCATTGTCCTGCTGAAATACACGTCCTCTGGAGGGGAGCATATGTTGCTCTAAAACTTTTATATACCTTTCAGCATTCATAGTGCTTTCCAAAACATGCAAGCTGCCCATACCTTATGCACTTATGCACCCCCATACCATCAGAGATGCTGGCTTTTGACCTGAACGCTGATAACACGCTGGAAGGTCTCCCTCTTCTTTAGCCCGGAGGACACGGCGTCCGTGATTTCCAACAAGAATGTCAAATTTGGACTCGTCTGACCATAGAACACTTTTCCACTTTGAAACAGTCCATTTTAAATGAGCCTTGGCCCACAGGACTCGTCGGCGCTTCTGAACCATGTTCACATATGACTTCCTTTTTGCATGATAGAGCTTTAGTTGGCATCCGCAGATGGCACGGTGGATTGTGTTTACCGACAGTTGTTTCTGGAAGTATTCCTGAGCCCATTTATTAATGTCAATGACAGAATCATGTCGATGAGTGATGCAGTGTCGTCTGAGGGCCCGAAGACCAGTTTCTCTGAATCTTTTGATGATGTTATGCACTGTAGATGATGAGATTTGCAAAGCCTTTGCAATTTGATGTTGAGGAACGTTGTTTTTAAAGTATTCCACAATCTTTTTACGCACTCTTTCACAGATTGGAGAGCCTCTGCTCATCTGCCTCTTTAAGACATCCCTTTTATAGCTAATCATGTTACAGACCTGATGTCAATTAACTTAATTAGTTGCTAGATGTTCTCCCAGCTGAATCTTTTCAAAATGTCTTGCTTTTTCAGCCCTTTGTTGCCCCCGTGCCAACTATTCTGAGACCTGTAGCAGGCATCAAATTTGAAATGAGCTCATTTTGTGGATAAAAGTGTAAAATTCCTCCGTTTAAACATTTGTTATGTTCTCTATGTTCTATTGTGAATAAAATACTGACTCATGTGATTTGAAAGTCTTTTAGTTTTCATTGTATTCAAATTTAAAAAAACGTCCCAACATTTCCGGAATTCGGGTTGTAGTTTATCATCTGTAATTAGATGTGCCTTATCACAATGTACCTTTCACTTGAACATTATATTCATAATATATTCTTAGTTATTTTCAAAACTTAAAATTTAAAGTGGTAAATTGGGCTGAAATGACAATTAGGACCAATAACTGATCCCAGAGAAGTTTCCTTAGGGTTTCTACTCTATTTCAATGCAATTTTCCAGGACCTCGATGACTTTTCCATAAAATGTTCAAGTCAATTACAACAGGAATAAAAGAAAAAGATCAGTCCCTGAAGAATTATATTCCTCTTTAAAAGATGTGCGGTTTATGGCCATGACTTAACTATTAAATCAGCTCTTTAATATGAGCTCTTAATAATACATTATACAACTACCTACACAACTAATGACTTTCAGAACCACTTTCAATATATTAGCAAAAATATTGAAACTATCTCTTTTTATTTATCCATTTTGAAATTAAAATAATAAATGAGTTCAATATTAATCCTTATAATATATATATATAAATAATACACTAAAACTTTAGAATGTAGCCTTCAAATATTTGTAAATGAAGTGAACTTTGCTTTAAGCAGGTCCGGTGTAAAGTGAGTGGGTTCTGCTCATTGTGTTCATGTGTTTTGATGCAATAAAAAGCTTGGATTGTTTCAGGTCAGTGCTGAACCGTTCACATTTACATTTACATTTACATTTAATCATTTAGCAGACGCTTTTATCCAAAGCGACGTACAAATGAGGAGAACAATAGAAGCAATCAGACCATCGAGAGAGCAACAGTATACAAGTGTCATGACAAGTCTCAGCTAGTCTAGCACAGTACACGTAGCTAGGATAGTTTTTTTTTTTTTTTTTTTTTTTAAATAGAATAGGTAAGTTAGTATTAGTTAGTCAGGTGCTGGCGATAAAGATGTGTCTTTAGATGTTTTTTGAAAATGGCTAAGGACTCAGCTGTTCGAATTGAGATCGGGAGGTCATTCCACCAGCTGGGCACAGTCCAGGAAAAGGTCCGTGAGAGTGATTTGGTACCTCTTTGGGATGGCACCACAAGACGTCGTTCACTTTCAGAACGCAAGCTTCTGGAGGGCACATAAGTTTGAACCAGCGAGTTTAGGTATATTGGTGCAGTGGCAGTTGTGGTCTTGTAGGCAAACATCAGTACCTTGAATTTGATGCGAGCGGCTATTGGTAGCCAGTGTAACCTGATGAAGAGAGGGGTAACGTGAGCTTTTTTTGGCTCATTAAAGACCACTCTGGCTGCTGCATTCTGGATCAGTTGCAGAGGCTTGATAGTACATGCGGGAAGGCATGTACTTGATAGTACATGCGGGAAGGCATGCACGTTCATTCAGAATTGCATTTTTAAATTAATATTCCAGGACATTTGAAATCTCTCTCATTTTCCATGTGTTAAATTAGTCATGAATTTGTCCAGGACCGCCGTTCTTGAGTCTAGCCTGCAGAGGTCAGCGGTTTACGTTACGTTAAGACGATTAATGTATTAATGTGCAGTGTTGGGGAAAGTTACTTTTAAAAGTAATGCATAACAATATTGTGTTCCTCCCTTACTAATTACATTACTTATATACTTTTTATGGAAAGTAATGCATTACAATATTGCGTTCCTCCCTAACTAATTACATTACTTATATACTTTTTATGGAAAGTAATGCATTACAATATTACGTTCCTCCCTAACTAATTAAATTACTTAGTTACTTTTTATGGAAAGAAATGCATTATGATATTGCGTTCCTCCCTAACTAATTACATTACTTAGTTATTTTTATGGAAAGTAATGCATTACGATATTGCGTTCCTCCCTAACTAATTACATTACTTAGTTACTTTTTATGGAAAGAAATGCATTACGATATTGCATTCCTCCCTAACTAATTACATTACTTAGTTACTTTTTATGGAAAGTAATGCATTACGATATTACATTCCTTCCTAACTAATTACATTACTTAGTTACTTTTTATGGAAAGAAATGCATTACGATATTGCGTTCCTCCCTAACTAATTACATTACTTAGTTACTTTTTATGGAAAGAAATGCATTACGATATTGCTTTCCACCCTAACTAATTACATTAATTAGTTACTTTTTATGGAAAGTAATGCATTACGATATTGCGTTCCTCCCTAACTAATTACATTACTTAGTTACTTTTTATGGAAAGTAATGCATTACGATATTGCGTTCCTCTCTAACTAATTACATTACTTAGTTACTTTTTATGGAAAGTAATGCATTACAATATTGCGTTCCTCCCTAACTAATTACATTACTTAGTTACTTTTTATGGAAAGTAATGCATTACAATATTGCGTTCCTCCCTAACTAATTACATTACTTAGTTACTTTTTATGGAAAGTAATGCATTACAATATTGCGTTCCTACCTAATTACATTACTTAGTTACTTTTTATGGAAAGTAATGCATTACGATATTACATTCCTCCCTAAATAATTACATTACTTAGTTACTTTTTATGGAAAGAAATGCATTACGATATTGCGTTCCTCCCTAACTAATTACATTACTTAGTTATTTTTATGGAAAGTATTGCATTACGATATTGCGTTCCTCCCTAACTAATTACATTACTTAGTTACTTTTTATGGAAAGAAATGCATTACGATATTGCGTTCCTCCCTAACTAATTACATTACTTAGTTATTTTTATGGAAAGTAATGCATTACGATATTGCGTTCCTCCCTAATTAATTACATTACTTAGTTATTTTTATGGAAAGTAATGCATTACGATATTGCGTTCCTCCCTAACTAATTACATTACTTAGTTACTTTTTATGGAAAGTAATGCATTACGATATTGCGTTCCTCCCTAACTAATTACATTACTTAGTTACTTTTTATGGAAAGTAATGCATTACGATATTACATTCCTCCCTAACTAATTACATTACTTAGTTACTTTTTATGGAAAGAAATGCATTACGATATTGCGTTCCTCCCTAACTAATTACATTACTTAGTTACTTTTTATGGAAAGTAATGCATTACGATATTGCGTTCCTCCCTAACTAATTACATTACTTAGTTACTTTTTATGGAAAGAAATGCATTACGATATTGCGTTCCTCCCTAACTAATTACATTACTTAGATATTTTTATGGAAAGTAATGCATTACGATATTACATTCCTCCCTAACTAATTACATTACTTAGATATTTTTATGGAAAGTAATGCATTACGATATTGCGTTCCTCCCTAACTAATTACATTACTTAGTTACTTTTTATGGAAAGAAATGCATTACGATATTGCGTTCCTCCCTAACTAATTACATTACTTAGTTATTTTTATGGAAAGTAATGCATTACAATATTACATTCCTCCCTAACTAATTACATTATTTAGTTACTTTGTATGGAAAGTAATGCATTACGATATTGCGTTCCTCCCTAACTAATTACATTACTTAGTTACTTTTTATGGAAAGTAATGCATTGCATTACTTTTGTGTTACTTTTTAAATCTGGGCAGGGCTTGCTTGTTTGTTTTTAATATTAAAAAATAGGGATGCATCGATCCGATACTCAGGATCGGTATCGGCTCCGATCCGGTCATTTTCTGTGGATCGGGTATCGGAGAGACGAGACCGATCCAAATCCGATATTGAGTGTATACTATTCTGTGTTATTGTTAAGCCCCACGAAAGCACAAAAGCATTATAAAGCACCATAAAGTCAAAGTCCAAGTGTTCTGAAGCCGTTCCATAGTTTAATCTGAGGTACAGATGAATATTTAAGTCGTTAAATTGAAGTTCACGTAAACTCTTCTCTCCGCTGCGTCTGTCTGTCGTCCTCCATTCAGCGCTCAAACTGCGTGTTGCGTTCGGTTACTACAGTCAAAACAATGAAACTCTCTTCAAGAGCGCTCAATAAATGAGATTTAAAACCGTTAAAAGAAAAGGCTCAATAAACTATCGCGCAGATTTAATAAGCTAAGCATCAATCTCTCTTCCCTCTGTGCTTTGAACTTCTCTGACCGGAGCTGCGCGCTGTGACTCCGTGCTGCTTCAAGCGCATCATTCTGAGCACGGGAAGCGCATAAGCGATTTATGCCGCTCTCTATTTGAGCTTTTCGTATTATAATACTTTTGTGCAATGAAATATTATTTATAGCGTTTCTTGTAACTGTCCTATCAAGGCTATTAATAATCTAATGTACAGCACAGTAATGGAGGCAGGACTCGTCTATCATATGTTGCTGCCTTCATTACTGTGCTATATATTTAAAAGAAATGTCTTTTAATTATGTAGTTTACATTTATAAATAAATACATTTACTTGTTTTCATTAATGTATTTTAGAACAATACAAAGAGCAATGTGTAACATTTTACCAGATTTAGTACTTCACATATTCACTTTTATTTGTTTCCCACTAAATAATGTTATTTCACTAAATGTTTAGATTTTATAAAATTGTGCACTCTTGATTTTTCTAGAATAACTTTTGCTGCTAAATTATCCACTAACCTAGTTTAAAATCTCCCTTATAGTATTTTTGTCATAGATTATGAATGGGTCTGTTTACACCTGCACGTCATGCGTTTTCTCTGATCTGATATCTATCTGATTTGTTGAAAGGTTTCCATTTACACTTGGCCACATAAATGGATATAAATCCGATCTTCAATTCCCGCGCTATATTTAAATGTAATGAAGTTCACGTCAACGAAATCAAAAGCGCTGCATTTTATTAATTATCAGCTCATTTCCAGATCAAAGACCGCAATAGGAGAGCGCGCGGCATCAGCACTGGAGAGATAAGCTCGTCTTATACTTTTAATGAAGATGATTGTGTTGAGCGTCTGCGTCTTTCTTTCAGTTTCATTCGCGGCAGTTTGCGCGTCTGCTTGCTGAAGAGATACTCAGCTCATCCTTGTTGCATTAGCGCAGTCATATCTGAATGTCATATAGCCTATAACACGGTCTCACACGTTTATTATTTTTACATTTTGGGAGGAGTAAAATTCACATATGTGGTTTCAACAACCAGATGCATTTACACATGTCCAGTTTCGTCTGGAATGTGGCCCAGACCTCCTCCTGAAGTGTTTTGTGCGATCGGATTTATATTACAAAACGCATGAAGTGACCAGGTTTAAACAGCCCCTACATATATTTTCATGTTATTTTTCATTAAAATGAAGTTGTCTAGTAGATTGTGTTTAACACACAAAAGAGTGACACAGAAGTATAGAAACTCTACATTGATTAAAAAAAAAAAAAAAAAAAAACTGTGCTAGGATTGGATCGGATCAGTATCGGCCGATACTCAGAATTTTCTGGATCGGATCGGATCGGATCTGAAAAAATGGTATCGTTGCATCCCTATTAAAAAATATATTTTTTTTGGCTAAAAAAAGCCCTTTCACACCAAAAGTGAACTGAATAAGCCTCAGGCTGAAGGGAAAGTAAATTCACGTCTGCACAATAGAATGTAGAAAAAGTAATTTCAACACACTTCAGCAATAAAAAAAGCACTCATGTTTATCTTGAGTACTTTTTGCTTATTAGTATGGTTGAATTGGATCATTGAAGGTCTGAAGCAAAGATATTGCTTAATAAAATGGGATTAAATACATTAAGGATATTTGTGTTATTTAACATTTAATTATTGCAGGTTTGCATCATATTCTGAGTTGCATTTCACAGTCTTTATTCATTTTCAGGAATGCTGAATCTGTTTTTTTTTTTTTTTTTAATTAATGCATGTTCACATTTATTCTAGAACTACAGTAACATCTTACTCCCGATTTCTCTCAACATGGGGACAGGAGAGCTGTCAATCAATAAATGGGAAAACAAAGTAACTGTTACTTATTTGAAAAAGTAACTCAAATATTTTCTTGAAAATTAAAAAGTAATGCATTACTTTACTAGCTACTTGAAAAAAGTAATCTGATTACATTACTTGTAATGCATTACCCCCAACACTGTTAACGTGTACACGATTAACGTGTATTTCCCCTGAAATCTCTGAGCGTCTCTCCTCTGCTTCAGCGCACCGGCGGCATCATGAAAGCACCTCGGTCAGATGTTTAACATCAAGGCTTCGCCATTTTATCATCTTGTTTACAAAGGAACAAACATTTCCTTTGAAACGCGGGCCAAGGAGATGTTACGCAACACCTTACATAAGACAGATGCTGAGAGGCTCTAGTTCACTCAGAGATCCTCCGCTGACGACATTGTGCTGCTAATTTAATCTGATCCTGGACGGGAATTCAAAAGCCCTTCAGTGACATCTGAACAAACACACTCTTCACAAACACACACACTCTCACACACACACACACACACACACACACACACACACACACACACACACACACACACACACACACACATGCCGAAGACACTTGGATGAGAGTTAGCTGCTGAATAAACACACCAGTGACAGGTTCATCAGCTTATTCAAGAACCACTGACCCACAGACAAATATTTTATTCTAATTATTATTATTATTATTTAATAATAATAATACAAATTTATTTTCAATTGTAGCAATTAATTCTTCTTATTTATTACATTTAATTGTTTTATTACTAAATTTTTAAAACTAAATATTTGAAACTTTTATTACATTGCTTATATAAATTAATTGATATCACTGCAGCAATTTAAGAATATTAAACATTATTATTATTATTATTATTCATAATTTTTAATGGTTGATACGGTTTTAACATTATTAATAATAATTATTATATTCATAAATTATTACTTCTTATATTTTTGTATTCATTCTCATTAAATGCGCTATTATTAATTATTATTATTTACATTGGTGTATTTTATCTTATTGCTTATTTATAATAATGCAGCATGTTTGAGAAACACTTTGTCAAAAATATTTGTTTGCAGATATTAATAATTAATACATAATACAAAATATTTCTCACATATATATTATTATTCTTCTGTCTTATTAGACTTCTGTCCCCTCACCGAGGTGGAAGTATCCAAACTTCTCCTCTCCAGCCATCCTACAACATGTCCTCTTGACCCAATCCCCTCTCACCTTCTCCAAGCAATCTCTCCCACACTCTTACCGGCACTCACACACATTATCAACACATCTCTCCGCACTGGCATCTTCCCCACAGCGTTCAAGCAGGCCCGGGTAACCCCACTGCTCAAAAAACCTACATTAATCACTTCTCTTTTAGAAAACTACAGACCTGTCTCTCTCCTTCCATTCGTAGCGAAAACACTCGAACGAGTTGTCTTCAACCAGCTCTCACTGTTTCTTTCACAGTACAACAAACTGGATGCTAAACAGTCAGGTTTCAGGAGTGGCCATTCAACAGAAACTGCGCTACTCTCAGTCACGGAAGCCCTGCGAGTCGCAAAGGCAGATTCCAAATCATCAGTCCTCATTCTGCTCGATCTTTCTGCTGCTTTTGACACTGTCAATCATCAGATCCTCCTGTCCACCCTCTCATCGCTGGGCATCACTGGGATTCCACTTCGCTGGTTTGAATCCTATCTCACCGGTAGGTCCTTCAGGGTGGCTTGGGGTGGGGAGGTATCCAAAGCACATCAACTGGTCACTGGGGTTCCTCAGGGATCGGTTCTTGGACCCCTCCTCTTCTCCACATACACTACATCACTGGGACCCATCATACAGGCACATGGATTCTCCTACCATTGCTACGCTGATGACACACAGCTCTATCTCTCTTTTCAACCAGATGATCCAACGGTAGCTGCACGGATCTCAGGCTGCCTGGCGGACATCTCGGCATGGATGAAAGAACATCACCTACAGCTCAACCTGGCAAAGACTGAGCTTCTTGTCGTCCCTGCCACTCCGACTCTACAGCATGACTTCTCGATTCAATTAGGCACATCAATAATTACCCCATCAACTTCGGTCAGAAATCTTGGTGTAATCTTTGATGACCAGCTGACCTTCAAAGAGCACATTGCAAAGACTGCTCGATCTTGCAGGTTTGCGCTACACAACATCAGAAAAATCAGGCCCTTCCTGACAGAGCATGCTGCACAACTTCTTGACCAGGCCCTTGTCGTTTCTAGGCTGGACTACTGCAATGCTCTTCTGGCTGGTCTTCCATCAAACACAATCAAACCTCTACAAATGATTCAGAATGCAGCGGCACGACTGGTCTTCAATGAGCCCAAAAGAACCCATGTTACACCTCTCTTCATCTCATTGCACTGGCTACCAGTGGCAGCTCGCATCAAGTTCAAGACACTGATACTTGCATACAGAACGACCACAGGCTCTGCACCCTCCTACTTCCACTCACTATTACGAATCTACATCCCCTCCAGAAGTCTGAGATCTGCTAGTGAGCGACGCCTTGTGGTACCATCACAGAGAGGCTCAAAATCACTCTCCAGAACATTCTCATTCACCGTTCCTGGATGGTGGAATAATCTTCCCACCCCTATCCGGAATGCTGGATCCCTGTCAATCTTCAAGCAACGACTGAAAACTCATCTCTTTCGGCACTACGTGACTTCATCCTAAACTTGTTCATTAAAAAAAAAAAAAAAAAAAAAAAAATTCCTTTATCTTTCTCTCCTTCCCTTGCTAGCTTGTACTTATTTGAACAATGACTGAGACTTGGTGTTACGAGCACTTCCTCTGTCTGATTGCCTCTTCAAGATGAATCGCTTTATGTACTCCCCAATTGTAAGTCGCTTTGGATAAAAGCGTCTGCCAAATGACTAAATGTAAATGTAAATGTAAATTATCATTTATTAAAACATATGGTGTCATATTGCTTATATTAATTTGTTTATATTCATGTGGCAAGTTTGAAAAAGTTGATTTCAACAATTATAATTACAGTTATTAATAATTTATAATATTTTAAATTTATAATAGTCAAGTCAAGTCACCATTATTTATATAGTGTTTTTAACAATACATATTGTGTCAAAGCAGCTTTACATTAATTCTAGGCTGCAATAAAGTCATATTATAATATTAAAAATGTAAAATAGTTTTATTTCTATCTATTAAATTCTACTATTATCAATTATTATTTATCAAAGATCTGTGTTTTGTTAAATAGTCCCTTTCTCTTCTTATACTCGCTGTAATGCTCAGCTTCTTGTTGTTTTAATAATGTCATATTGGTTTGATGAAGCACACTAATCAATTCTATAATCAAACTATACGCTGATGTCGATGGAGTCCTCCAGACAGAGCGGCCCTGGACACACTCCTCCAGACAGAGCGGCCCTGGACACACTCCTCCAGACAGAGCGGCCCTGGACACACTCCTCCAGACAGAGCAGCTCTGGACACACTCCTCC
>CM041807.1:13157258-13189758 GCA_023376895.1 Aspiorhynchus laticeps
GTGTTCTGATCATTTTGGCCACCGCTGTATATTACCGAGAGTCTCTTTCTGTCAATGACCCTAAATTAAACAAAGTTAAAGTGATGAGTATAGTGATCACTTTTGACCTGATTCAGCATGTGCATGGACCAACACACCATCGTGGACACACTCTAGATTTACTCATCAGTAGAGGTCTAAACATTTCATCCATTGTTATTAAGGATGTAGCTCTGTCTGATCACTTCTGTATTTTCTTTGATATACTGATCTCTGTCACCACTGAATCTAGATCTGTCTCTGTCAGAAAGAGATGCATTAATGAGAACACTAGTGTGCTATTTATGAAGGCTATATCTTCAACACCACGCATTTCTGCAGACTCTGTTGATCTTCTCCTGGATTCATTTAACTCAAAAGTTAAGAATGTTATTGATGATATAGCTCCGATAAAGGTCAGCAAGAAGACAGGCAGACAGAAATCAGTTTGGAGAAAATCAACAGCAGTTCAGAATATGAAAAGGCAATGCAGAAAAGCTGAGCGGATGTGGCGGAAGACGAAACTTGAAATACACTACAGCATCTATAAAGACAGCCTTCATGCTTTCAATTTGGAACTAGCCACAGCTAGACAGACCTTCTTCTCAAACCTCATAAACAGTAACTTAAACAACACTCGTACTCTTTTTGCTACTGTTGAGAGACTGACAAACCCTCCAAGTCAGATTCCCAGTGAAATGCTCTCTGACAGCAAATGCAATGAGTTTGCTTCCTTCTTTTCAGAGAAGATCAGTAATATCAGAAAGGAGATTGGCACATCTTCCTGTAATACAGAGGTCACACAGATTCGACCGCAATCTCAAAAAGAAGTGACTATGTCTGTTTTTGAAACAATTGATAGCAAAATTTTGGAAGAAATAGTACAGCATCTTAAATCGTCAACCTGCTATCTCGACACACTTCCCACATCTTTTTTCAAAAGTGTGCTTAACTGTTTAGAAGCAGATCTCTTAGAAGTGGTGAACACCTCACTTCTTTCTGGAACTTTTCCAAACTCCCTGAAAACTGCAGTTGTTAAGCCCCTTCTGAAAAAGCGCAATCTTGATAACACCATGTTGAGCAACTATAGACCGATATCAAATCTTCCTTTCATAGGTAAGATTATTGAAAAGATAGTTTTTAATCAGCTGAACAACTACTTAAACTCAAATGAATACCTGGATAATTTTCAATCTGGTTTCCGTGTGCATCACAGCACAGAGACAGCACTCATTAAGAAAATAAATGATATTTTCTTTAATTCTGATTCTGGCAAAATATCAGTGCTGGTACTGCTAGATCTTAGTGCTGCGTTTGACACGGTCAATCATAACATACTTCTAGAGAGACTGGAAAACTGGGTCGGGCTTTCTGGGTTGGCACTCAAATGGTTCAGGTCATACTTAGAAGGGAGAGGTTATTATGTGAGTATAGGAGAGCATAAGTCTAAGTGGACGTCCATGACATGCGGAGTCCCACAAGGCTCAATTCTTGCACCGCTCTTGTTTAGCCTGTATATGCTCCCACTAAGTCAAATAATGAGGAAGAACCAAATTGCCTATCACAGCTATGCTGATGATACCCAGATCTACCTGGCCTTATCTCCAAATGACTATAGCCCCATTGACTCCCTCTGCCAATGCATTGATGAAATTAACAGTTGGATGTGCCAAAACTTTCTTCAGCTAAACAAGGAGAAAACTGAAGTCATTGCATTTGGAAACAAAGATGAAGTTCTCAAGGTGAATGCATACCTTGACTCTAGGGGTCAAACAACTAAAAATCAAGTCAGACATCTTGGGGTGATTCTGGAGACAGACCTTAGCTTCAGTAGTCATGTCAAAGCAGTAACTAAATCAGCATACTATCATCTCAAAAACATTGCAAGAATTAGATGTTTTGTTTCCAGTCACGACTTGGAGAAACTTGTTCATGCCTTTATCACCAGCAGGGTGGATTATTGTAGTGGTCTCCTTCCAAAGAAGACCATTAGACAGCTGCAGCTCATCCAGAACGCTGCTGCCAGGATTCTGACTAGAACCAGAACATCTGAGCATATCACACCAGTCCTCAGGTCCTTACACTGGCTTCCGGTTACATTTAGGATTGATTTTAAAGTACTTTTACTCGTTTATAAGTCACTCAATGGCCTAGGACCTAAATACATTGCAGATATGCTCACTGAATATAAACCTAACAGACCACTCAGATCATTAGGATCGAGTCAGTTAGAAACACCAAGGGTTCACACAAAACAAGGGGAGTCCGCTTTTAGCTATTATGCCTCCCACAGTTGGAACCAGCGTCCAGAAGAGATCAGATGTGCTAAAACATTAGCCACATTTAAATCCAGACTGAAAACTCATCTGTTTAGCTGTGCATTTGTTGAATGAACACTGTGCTACGTCCGAACTGACTGCACTGTATTTTATGTATAATTATATTCTATTTAACTGTTTAACTGCATGTTAACTACATATTCTATTTAACTGTTTTAAATTTCATTTTAAATCAATTTCTATAACTTTTTAAAATTCCTTGTTTTTATTATTTTTAATTCCTTGTTTTTATTGCTGTGAATGACTATTTCACTTTCTTTTATGTAAAGCACTTTGAATTACCACTGTGTATGAAATGTGCTATATAAATAAACTTGCCTTGCCTTGCCTATAGTTTACAGAACAAAGCAGCTTCTCAACACTGTTTTTGGACATTTGTATTATTTACTTTACTTCACTGAGAATGAGAAAGTCCTACAGTTTTATATATATATATATATATACTGTATATATATGTATTCCCAAATAAGTTATACGAGTGAGAATACAGCATGCTATATGTTTAGTCTCCATCTTTCCATGCGGCGCTGCTTGACATGAATATAAAACACAGCACATCTGTCTCCAATGAGCCCAAGATGACAAGAGTAAAAATAAACATGAAAGAAAAAGCAATAAACTCATTCAGGTTCAAACCGACAGGAATAAACACGAGATGTTTACAAAAACACTAGAACTAGAAAAAAAGAAACAAATATTTTCACTAATGACATGCATTTCGTTCTAATTCTAAAAGGTTTTATTTCATATTTTTTCTATATATTGATATATTTCCTGTTCGATTGTTTGTGTTTAAAACATACTGTAAGCCATTCTAAACATCCATCCGCTGAGAATACAGATTTCTGTTGTTATTAATGTTATTAATGCATCATTGCACCAATAGATGGCAGCGTCCACTTAAAACATGACCAGTCCTATAACCAGACGTTACATAAACAACACATACATACATAGATGTTAACTAGATTTGATGCCTTTCTTGCTGAGATTTTCCTTATTGTTATATTTCTTAATCTCATTGAGTTTCTTAAGGCTTATGATGATATTTTCCTTATTGATTGATGTGTTGTTTACTTTATGTTATTGTATTTCAGTGCAGTGCTGTTTGTTGTTGCTGTTTCTTGCAATTACATAAAAAAACATCAATTGGCTCAGTTTTTTTGCCTTATTTGTCGTTATGTTAAAGTTCCCCTATTATGTATTTTAGTAAATGATCTTTCATGCAGTGTGTAAGTGAATAAAAACATCTGCAGAGTGTTAAATCTGAAAGTGCAGCGTGTATAAAGTTATTCTCTCAAAAGAAAGAGTCGACTCTGAATCATTGAAACGAGTCGTTTCAACATGAATCATTAGCATATTCCCCGCCCACTTGTTGCCACTAGGTGTCACTTTTGTAGCATTAAAAATAGCCGTTTCCACGGTAACGCTGTACACAAAGTAACACTGCTCTCACAAACACTGCTTTAAATGAAATCGACCAATCAGAGCAGAGTAGCGTCACACAAAGGAGGAGTTTGGAAAAATTAATCGTTGAACGAATCGTTTGGGAGCAAATAAGGTAAGGTAAATAAATGCATATTATAAGAAAATTAAAGTGTTTTTTTGAGCTTGCATGCATGTCAACCTGTTGTTGAGGATCCCAAAACCAAAATATGAACCCTTTCATAACCCATAACAGGGGCACTTTAAGCTAGTGATAATAGTTCATTAAATAAAAACAAACAAATGCATTTACTATGTGAAATACACATGATTCACGCAGCAAGTGCTGAAGAAGAGTTGCTATTCATTAATGTGAGAGCGAAGCTGCATGCAGATATGAGCTCTTACTCTTGCGCTGTCCTCCCATGAGGCAGGTCTTGCTGGTGTCGAAGCAGGGCATGTCAGCGCAGTTCTCCAGACGACCGCTCTGACCGCAGGTGCACACCTCGAAACAGCCCATCTGACCGTTCCTGGTGGGCACCTGGATCCGGCCGTCCACCGGCACCAGGAACTCCGAGGCTTCTCCCAGCTTACAGCCTTAGAGACACGATGAAAACAGTTTCTCACAACAACACAATCCTAATGCATTTCCCTGTCATTCTCTGGCATACTACTGTTACTGTGAGTACTGTACTTGCATACTACTGTTACTGTGAGTACTGTGCACAGTGTGCATACTACTGTTACTGTGAGTACTGTGCACAGTGTGCATACTACTGTTACTGTGAGTACTGTGCACAGTGTGCATACTACTGTTACTGTGAGTACTGTGCACAGTGTGCATACTACTGTTACTGTGAGTACTGTGCACAGTGTGCATACTACTGTTACTGTGAGTACTGTACTGTGCACAGTGTGCATACTACTGTTACTGTGAGTACTGTACTGTGCACAGTGTGCATACTACTGTTACTGTGCATACTACTGTTACTGTGAGTACTGTACTGTGCACAGTGTGCATACTACTGTTACTGTGAGTACTGTGCACAGTGTGCATACTACTGTTACTGTGAGTACTGTGCACAGTTTTGCATATTACTGTTACTGTGAGTACTGTGCTGTGCACAGTGTGCATACTACTGTTACTGTGAGTACTGTACTGTGCACAGTGTGCATACTACTGTTACTGTGAGTACTGTGCACAGTGTGCATACTACTGCTACTGTGAGTACTGTGCACAGTGTGCATATTACTGTTACTGTGAGTACTGTACTGTGCACAGTGTGCATACTACTGTTACTGTGAGTACTGTGCACAGTGTGCATACTACTGTTACTGTGAGTACTGTGCACAGTGTGCATACTACTGTTACTCTGAGTACTGTGCACAGTGTGCATACTACTGTTACTGTGAGTACTGTGCACAGTGTGCATGTTACTATGAGTACTGTGCACAGTGTGCATACTACTGTTACTGTGAGTACTGTGCACAGTGTGCATACTACTGTTACTGTGAGTACTGTGAGTACTGTGCACAGTGTGCATACTACTGTTACTGTGAGTACTGTGCACAGTGTGCATACTGCAGTTACTGTGAGGTACTGTGCACAGTGTGCATACTACTGTTACTGTGAGTACTGTGCACTGTGCATACTACTGTTACTGTGAGTACTGTGCACAGTGTGCATACTACTGTTACTGTGAGTACTGTGCACAGTCTTACTGTGAGTACTGTGCACAGTGTGCATACTACTGTTACTGTGAGTACTGTGCACAGTGTGCATACTACTGTTACTGTGAGTACTGTGCACAGTGTGCATACTACTGTTACTGTGAGTACTGTGCACAGTGTGCATACTACTGTTACTGTGAGTACTGTGCACAGTGTGCATACTACTGTTACTGTGGAGTACTGTGCACAGTGTGCATACTACTGTTACTGTGAGTACTGTGCACAGTGTGCATACTACTGTTACTGTGAGTACTGTGCACAGTGTGCTACTAGTTACTTGAGTACTGTGCACAGTGTGCATACTACTGTTACTGTGAGTACTGTGCACAGTGTGCATACTACTGTTACTGTGAGTACTGTGCACAGTGTGCATACTACTGTTACTGTGAGTACTGTGCACAGTGTGCATACTACTGTTACTTGAGTACTGTGCACAGTGTGCATACTACTGTTACTGTGAGTACTGTACACAGTGTGCATACTACTGTTACTTGAGTACTGTGCACAGTGTGCATACTACTGTTACTTTGAGTACTGTGCACAGTGTGCATACTACTGTTACTGTGAGTACTGTGCACAGTGTGCATACTACTGTTACTGTGAGTACTGTGCACAGTGTGCATACTACTGTTACTGTGAGTACTGTGCACAGTGTGCATACTACTGTTACTTGAGTACTGTGCACAGTGTGCTACTGTGAGTACTGTTCACAGTGTGCATACTACTGTTACTCTGAGTACTGTGCATACTACTGCTACTGTGAGTACTGTGCACAGTGTGCATACTACTGCTTACTGTGAGTACTGTGCACAGTGTGCATACTACTGTTACTGTGAGTACTGTGCACAGTGTGCATACTACTGTTACTGTGAGTACTGTGCACAGTGTGCATACTACTGTTACTGTGAGTACTGTGCATACTACTGCTACTGTGAGTACTGTGCACAGTGTGCATACTACTGCTTACTGTGAGTACTGTAGCACAGTGTGCATACTACTGTTACTGTGAGTACTGTGCACAGTGTGCATACTACTGTTACTGTGAGTACTGTGCACAGTGTGCATACTACTGTTACTTGAGTACTGTGCACAGTGTGCATACTACTGTTACTGTGAGTACTGTACACAGTGTGCATACTACTGTTACTCTGAGTACTGTGCATACTACTGCTACTGTGAGTACTGTGCACAGTGTGCATACTACTGTTACTGTGAGTACTGTACTGTGCACAGTGTGCATACTACTGCTACTGTGAGTACTGTGCACAGTGTGCATACTACTGTTACTGTGAGTACTGTGCACAGTGTGCATACTACTGTTACTGTGAGTACTGTGCACAGTGTGCATACTACTGTGAACAATCCAAAACAGAAAAAAAAAACCTAACTAAAAAACAAACCGAAAGCAAACAAAAACAAAACTTTAAAATCTACAACTTATTTTATTGGAGTCTGTCTAAAAAGTTTCAAAACACCTTTAAAAAACATTTGGACTCATTATTTGTTTGAACTATCAAAACTATCAATAAGATGTTTTAAAACCAAAACACAGCAAAAAACAAAACAAAATTACATTAAACAAGCAAAACTGCCTTTTTTCCAGAGGTGTTAATTGGACTCAATGAATTAAACATGCAATATAGTAAAGTTATGTGACAACAAAATAGCATATTACAATCTAAAATATTTATCATTGCATACTAATTCACACAGATTAATTTCAAATACACTGATGGCAGTCACCTCAATGTCAAAATGTGGCCCTATTGTCCTGAATTAACTGCACTTTAAGTATGCAGAAATCAGTATTCAGTATGCAGTAAGCAATATGCAGTAAGCAGTATGCAGTATGTAGTATGCAGTAAGCAGTATGCAGTATTCAGTATGCAGTAAGCAGTATTCAGTATGCAGTAAGCAATATGCAGTAAGCAGTATTCAGTATGCAGTAAGCAATATGCAGTAAGCAGTATTCAGTATGCAGTAAGCAGTCAGCAGTAAGCAGTATGCAGTAAGCAGTATTCAGTATGCAGTAAGCAGTATGCAGTAAGCAGTATGCAGTGTGCAGTATGCAGTAAGCAGCACTCTGTTATTCACTCTGAACACATCCTCCTAATAAATGCACATGTTTGATCACACTGTCAGCTCATAAGTGAAGATGTTAAGCAGTGTTCACCAGGAACGCAGAAGTAGGGCAGGCAGTCGTGTCCGGGGTGGCAGCCCTTTCTGTTGACTTCACACAGGTGATTGCTGGGACAGGGGTTGGGGTTGCAGGGGTGGATGACTTCTTCAATGGTGTTCTCAAAGGGACTGGGAGCTGTGGGAAGCGTAAGGACATCAGTGACTATATCAGAGCGGGATCTGAGCGGTGCGGACGAGGGCTCACTCACTGAGGTATCTGTGGAGAGGGATGCAGCGCTCCGGGTCGTCTGTAGGAGACAGCAGGTCACATATGCGCTCGGGCGTCTGTCCCTCCAGAAAGCGCTTGCGATCGCCGCACTGCGTCAGGATATCCACACAGTCCGACCTGAGGAGACACCGCAGCGCTTACATTCACTTCCAAACTGATTTTT
Organism: Aspiorhynchus laticeps; assembly: GCA_023376895.1. Taxonomy (NCBI): domain Eukaryota; kingdom Metazoa; phylum Chordata; class Actinopteri; order Cypriniformes; family Cyprinidae; genus Aspiorhynchus; species Aspiorhynchus laticeps. The sequence continues at coordinate 13,165,342 of CM041807.1, forward strand.
TAAATGGTTTTAGTTAACTATAATAACTCTGTAAACTACAAGTCTTCAGCGCCATCTACTGGCCAAATTTATAGCATGTTTTTAAAGTTCCAAAGATTAAATATTATTGTAAATATACATATCTACAATAATATAAATAAATATTATAGACCTATATATATTTTTTTTTTCTAATGTAGCAAATTTTACAAATTCGATAAATATTTTTTAGATGGATATCATTGGCAATAGTAGATTTGTATATTTTTGTCATTTGCCCCATATTGATTTTTAAATGCATGCAATATAAAGAAAAATCACCCTTTTTCTTGTTTGTTTATACAAAACAGTATAGTTTGAATTATATACACATCTTTATTATGCTATATTACTATATTATTATATATTATATTACTATACAAACATTGTGTGTGTGTATGTGTGATGTGTATGTGTATGTGTGTGTGTGTGTGTGTGTGTGTGTGTGTGCGTACGTGTGCGTGTGTGTGCGAGTGTGTGTGAGAGAGAGAGAGAGAGAGTGTGTGTGGTGGTGTGTGTGTGTGGAAGGTGGTGTGTGGTGTGTGTGTGTGTGTGTGTGCGAGTGTGTGTGAGGAGAGAGAGAGAGTGTGTGTGTGTGTGTGTGTGGATGTGTGTGTGTGTGTGTGTGTGTGTGTGTGTGGTGTGTGCGTGTGTGTGTGTGAGTGAGAGAGTGTGTGTGGTGTGTGTGTGAGAGAGAGAGAGTGTGTGTGTGTGTGTGTGTGTGGTGGTGTGTGTCGGTGTGTGTGTGAGAGAGAGAGAGTGTGTGTGTGTGTGTGTGTGTGTGTGTGTGGTGTGAGAGAGAGAGAGTGTGTGTGTGTGTGAGTGAGATGTGTGGTGTGTGGAGAGAGAGAGAGAGAGTGTGTGTGTGTGTGTGTGTGGTGTGTGTGTGTGTGGTGTGTGTGAGAGGAGAGAGAGAGAGAGTGTGTGTGTGTGTGTGTGAGTGTGTTGTGTGGAGGTGTGTGTGAGAGAGGAGAGTGTGTGTGTGTGTGTGGTGAGAGTGGTGTGTGAGAGAGAGAGAGTGTGTGTGTGTGTGAGTGAGAGAGTGTGTGTGGTGTGTGTGTGTGTGAGAGAGAGAGAGTGTGTGTGTGTGTGAGTGAGAGTGTGTGTGTGTGTGAGAGTGTGTGTGTGTGAGTGAGAGAGTGTGTGTGTGTGTGTGTGTGTGTGTGTGAGAGAGAGAGAGTGTGTATTGCTCTTGTGTTGATTCTGATTGCTTCTATTGTCCTCATTTGTAAGTCACTTTGGATAAAAGCATCTGCTAAATGACTCAATGTAAATTCTTCCTACAATTATCACGATCCTCTGATTCTAACCTAATTTATAATGCAATTTCAGTCTGAAGGTAGTGCTCATGTATTGCTGTGCTATGTAATAAAGTGGTGCTTTTATATTATTGTACTGTTTGATGGTAAAGTTGTGTAAATGTTATGATAAGGTTGCTATAATGTTCCTCTAATACCAATGTATTGCTGATTTTAATGTACAGTAACCTGAGGGTTATTTAGTCTTCATTTAAGGGGTTGTCTATGGAAGCTGGTTCATGCAACACATTAAAAAATCATCAGTTCAGAATTTATGTAATTTCCTGTATGTTTGCAGCATATAGATATCTGACGATTCACATTAGGCATATATATATATAAATAGATGTAAACAATAATTTAATACTAATAAATAAACTTAAAATATCCAATCTAAAATGACTATCAGCTACCACTAGAGGAAGAAGAATTTAAAAACATAATTGCTTATGGAATAAATTATAATTTTAACCTATTTTTTTTTAAACATCTGGGAACACAATATCGTCGACCTTATGCTAACTATTCAAAAGTATAAGATAAAGTATAAAAAATAATTAATTAAAATATTAATGGTAATTATGATTTTTATCTCACAATTTAGCTTTTTTTGTGCAATTTTGAGCTATAAACACATAATTGTTAGATATAAACTCAAGATATGAATTCAGAATTGTGAAAAATAAAGGCTGAATTGCAAGATATCAAATTGAGATTGCAAGAAAAAAAGTCATTGTAGAATTAAAGATTTTTAATTTAAATTTAAAGAAGAATTGTAAGATTAAACGTCACAATTACCTTTTTTATTTTTTATTCTGTGGTGGAAATAAATAAATAAAAGTTGCTCAGAAATTCTCAGAAAAAACACAAGAACTGTGTTATATCTAAACTCATGACAAGATATGAAAAATGTCCAAATTATGAGATAAAAAGTTGCAATTCACTTTCTATCTTTTATCTGTGATGGATAAAGGCTTCAATAGTTATCTGCTATTCTGACAGTTAATAAACCGTCTCTCCATATGAATGTGATTTTGTGCCAGTGTTCATGAAATGTTTGTTTTTATGAAATTCTTATGAAGTTTGAAATTTAAACTCATTCGTCATGTGACGCTTCATAGATACTTTGTAGCTACAAAAGTGCCGCGAGGCTTTAAAAGCACCGTAATCATCAGCCGTCATGAAAGACAGAGATCATGAGTTATGTGTCGGAGGAACAGAGCTGCCGGCAGTGAAACTAATGTGACCCGTGGCTCAGACGGACGGGATAAACGCCTGTTTCCTGTTTCCTGTACAGCACACAGGTCCTCAGCACTGTCTCAGGAGACGTCTGGGTTATTTCTCCTTCACTCACACTGATAGAAACATTTGTAGTGTTTTGTTACATTGTAACACTACTGCGCCGACGATACATCTGTGTGCCATCAGAGCAATATCATCAACAATAAACCAAACGCACACATAACTAAACATTCTTAAAGATTTGAGTTATTTTAGTACATCGAGTCAAACTAAATGAAAATGAGAAATGTTGCCATGGAAACTAGATTTTTATATTTTATTTCAGTTTAAATAAACATGTTAAAAAGTATCTCATATGTGACCCTGGAGCACAAAAGCAGTCATAAGTAACACAGGTATATTTGTAGCAATAGACAACAATACATTGTATGAGTCAAAATTATACATTTTACTTTTATGCCAAAAATCATTAGATATTAAGATCATGTTCCATGAAGATATTTAGTAAGTTTCCTACCGTAAATATATCAAAACTTAATTATTGATTAGTAATATGCATTGCTAAGAACTTCATTTGAACAACTTTAAAGATGATTTTCTCAATATTTATTTATATATATTTTTTCTATTTAATACATTAAAAAATACCATTAAAGTAGTAAGAATATAATAACTTCTGAAAATTAATATAAATTATTATGGGATATTTTATTAATTTTCATAAAATGCATTTACAAAACAGGCTTGTTTAGATGATTTTATTGTGCTGATAATATTTTCTATTTAATACATTATTATTATTATTTTTAAAGTAGTAAGAATATAATGACTTCTGAAAATGTATGCAAATTATTGTGGGATATTTTATTAATTGACAGCACTAATATATATATTATTATATTATATTACATTTTTTATTGTGCTGATCATTTTTTTCTATTTAATACATTAAAAAAATACCATTAAAGTAAGAATATAATGAATTCTGAAATTTTAATATGAATTATTATGGGATATTTTATTAATTTTCATAAAATGCATATTCAAAAAAGGCTTTAGATGATTTTATTGTGCTGATAATTTTTTTCTATTTAATACATTTTTTTTTTTTTTTTTAAGTAGTAAGAATATAATGACTTCTGAAAATTAATATGAATTATTATGGGATATTTTATTAATTTTCATAAAATGCATTTTCAAAAAAGGCTTGTTTAGATGATTTTATTGTGCTGATATTTTTTTTTCTATTTAATACATTAAAAAATAAATAAAGTAGTAAGAATATAATGACTTCTGAAAATTAATATGAATTATTATGGGATATTTTATTAATTTTCATAAAATGCATATACAAAACAGGCTTGTTTAGATGATTTTATTGTGCTGATAATTTTTTTTCTATTTAATACATTAAAAAAATATATAGTAAGAATATAATAACTTCTGAAAATTAATATAAATTATTATGGGATATTTTATTAATTTTCATAAAATGCATTTTCAAAAAAGGCTTTAGATGATTTTATTGTGCTGATAATTTTTTTCTATTTAATACATTATTATTATTTTTTTAAAGTAGTAAGAATATAATGACTTCTGAAAATTAATATGAATTATTATGGGATATTTTATTAATTTTCATAAAATGCATATTCAAAAAAGGCTTGTTTAGATGATTTTATTGTGCTGATAATTTTTTTTCTATTTAATAATTTTTTTTTTTTTTTAAAGTAGTAAGAATATAATAACTTCTGAAAATTAATATGAATTATTATGGGATATTTTATTAATTTTCATAAAATGCATATTCAAAAAAGGCTTTAGATGATTTTATTGTGCTGATAATTTTTTTCTATTTAATACATAATTTTTTTTTTTTAAAGTAGTAAGAATATAATGACTTCTGAAAATTAATATGAATTATGTTGGGATATTTTATTAATTTTCATAAAATGCATATACAAAAAAGGCTTGTTTAGATGATTTTATTGTGCTGATAATTTTTTTCTATTTAATGCATTATTTTTTTTTTTTAAAGTAGTAAGAATATAACGACTTCTGAAAATTAATATAAATTATTATGGGATATTTTATTAATTTTCATAAAATGCATATACAAAAAAGGCTTGTTTAGATGATTTTATTGTGCTGATAATTTTTTTCTATTTAATACATTATTTTTTTTTTTTTAAAGTAGTAAGAATATAATGACTTCTGAAAATTAATATAATTATGGGATATTTTATTAATTTTCATAAAATGCATTTCAAAACAGGCTTTCGATGATTTCATGTTGCTGTTGTGAGTATGTGATGAAGATGAGGATGAAGGCTGACCTGCAGATGACGCTGTCTCTGGTCTTGCTGTAGCAGGGTTTGATCTGCAGCGCACAGGCCACGGCCTTCCACATCTCCGGCCGGCACCTCCTGATGTCCAGCACTGGGATGTTCATGAAGGGCATCTTAATGCTTCCGTTGGACCAGAGTCTGAAGTCGCTCATGGCGCCCTGGTCTGACTGAACGTTACAGCTGCGAAACAGCTCCGTCGGCCTGAGGACACAGAAACACATGTATATCAACCTGACAAACAGCACATTCTCCACAGCAGCAGATGATGCTACAGACACTAAAATCAGCTCTGTTTATAGTTTAAAGCAGACTTGACTTGTTTTGTGGAATTGAGCTATTGGTAAGCCCCGCCCTCTATATGTAAGCCCCGCCCCCTTATGATGACAACATGCAGGATCCACACTGTTCATGTATCACAGCGTACGATTACATTAATGTACATTTAACCAGTTTAATATGAAGAGACGTAGACCTTCGTTTATGTGTTTGTGACCTACACTGTACAAGACGTGAGAACATTAGGTTTGTACGTTAGACTCACTAACTTTAACATTAGCTAGTTTTATCCAGAGATACCTCGCTGAAGCACAAGATAACATTAACGTGCTCCAGCAGATGAAGATTGGAACTTAATGAGTGTTATGACGAGCAGAAAATGAACGTTTTTGTCTTCATTGGGATTAGAGTTGAATACTTAGGGAAATTTTGCTCTGTTTTGTTTGGGTTTAGGAAATGTAATAAAGTAAATGATATTCAGGATAGCTGTAATCAGTGTTATAAGCACCACACACACATCGTTTATACATTTCTGAAGCATAAACCACAAAACCGATGCCAGCGTCAGATTTTCCAATGTTTTTCAATGGAGCTGAAATCTAAAGATGTCCGAGCTCCGCCCCCGTGCAACTGATACTCGACTGCCATTGGCTAGTCTGTGTTCGAGGGGAGGGCTTACCGATAGCTCAATTAGCTTCTTATTGGATCTCAGAAGGCATTGTTCAGCAGCGTCCCGACAAAGCTTTGGGAAGAGAGACTTCCTCAGGAAAGCTGAAGCCGAGAGGAGCTTGTGTTCTTTCTAATGATCGAGCTCAGTGTGCAGCTGAGGTTTCTGTGTGTGGTCAGAAGCTGATTCCTGGTCATTTGAAGGTTTGTTTACAGCTGTTTCGTTTGGGTGTGGTGCTGATGGACTGATCTGTGATAAAACCAACAACACTCTGTACTGGGTTTATATGAACCTTACGTTCTTCCCACTACAATATTAACTGTTTTCAACATTGATAATACTCAGAAATGTTTCTTGAGCAGCATATTATTATGATTTCTGAAGATCATGTGACACTGAAGACTGCAGTAATGATGCTGAAAATACAGCTTTGATCACAGAAATAAATTACAGTTTAACACATATTCACATAGAAAACAGCTGTTTTACATTATAATAATATTTCACTGTTTTTACTGTATTTTTGATCAAATAAATGCAGCCTTGATGAGCAGAAGAGACTCTTTCAAAAACAGTAAACTCATATCAACTCCATTACCGTACACAGTAGTATGCATATATATATATATATATATTCACACTGTACTGGATTATTTCCTATTATTATAGCCTGCAATTCATACTGTATAAACCTTTCAGTCACAACATTATGGGATGTAAAAAGAAATATTGTGGCCTTTATAATATAATATAATATAATATTTAGTGCTGTCAAATGATTAATCGCGATTAATCGCATCCAAAATAAAAGTTTTTGTTTATGTAATATTTGTGTGTGTACTGTGTATATTTATAATGTATATATATATAAATACGCAGATATACAGTATATATTTTGAACATATTTACATGTATATATTTATATTCATATAATTTATATTATATATAAATATATTTAGTATATAAACATAACATACTTCTCTTAAATATATGTGTGCATGTGTGCGTATTTATATATACATAATAAATATACACAGTACACACACATATATTACGTAAACAAAAACTTTTATTTTGGATGCGATTAATCGTGATTAATCGTTTGACAGCACTAATTATAATAATATAATATAAAATTATATAATTAATATAAAATAATATAATATAATATAATATAAAATAATATAATATAATATAATGTAAAATAATATAAAATAATATAATTAATATAAAATAATATAAATAATATAATATATATAATATAAAATAATATAATAATATAAAATAATATAAATATAATATAATATAATATAAAAATAATATAAAATAATATAATATAATATAAAATAAATAATATAAAAATAATTAATATAAATAATATATATAAAATAAATATAATATAATATAATATAATATAATATAAATAATATAAATAATATAATTAATATAAAATAATATAATTAATATAAAATAATATAATTAATATAATATAATATAATTAAATAATAATAATATAATATAATATAATATAATTAAAATAATATAATATAATATAATATAATATAATATAAAATAATATAATATAAATATAAAATAATATAAATATAATATAATATAATGTAAAAATAATATAATATAATGTAAAATAATATAATATAATATAATATAATGTAAAATAATATAATATAATATAAATAATAATATAATATAATATAATATAATATAAATATAATATAATATAATATAATATAATATAATATAATATAAATATAATATAATATAATATAATATAATGTAAAATAATATAATATAATATAATATAAATATAATAATTAAATAAATAATATAATATAATATTAATGTAAATATAATATAATATAAATTATATAATTAATTAATATATAATATAATATAAATATATATTATATATATAATAATAATATAATTAAAAAATAAATATATATAATAATGTAAAATAATATAATAAAATATAATATATAAAATGTCCCAGCTAACAGGGAATGTTCTCAGGACTTTGGCTTAATGTTCTAGCAAGTTTCTCTCAAAGTTATGAGAAAATGCTCTTTTAATAATGTTTATTTTGCTCATTTACTGTTTTTTTCAGCTGTTTTCACACGTTTTCAAAACTTTACACACAAATCCAAGAATTGCACAAAATGTAAAACACCTCACATCTCTTGCAAAATGAAGCACTGCATTCAAAATATCACAAACACATCTCAAAAGCAAACTCCTTTGCCGTAATATTAATTCCTGATAGATTTGTGTGTGTTACAGAGAGAACTGTGTGTTGTGTTTCTCATAAAGTGTTTATGAAATTGAAAACTGAGTCAAAGGATGATAATTAGCGTCTGGTTTTGTAGATTTGGTGTGTGTTTGAGTGACAGCTTTCAGAAACTGTGTGACAAGGAAAGATTTTGTGTGAAAGCAGATGAAAAAAACTGCATTAAACTTATCTGGTCTTTAATAACACTCTCAATTGTGTTATTAAATCTCATGTTTTTAAATGTTACTACTTGTTTCAGAACATTCAGAGAACATTCAAAAGTAACGTTCTCATAATGCTAATGCATAATGCATAGTGTGTTGCGTGCGCAGGTGAGTGTGTGTGTGCGTGCTGGTGCTGTGTGTGTGAGTGTGTGTGTGTGCTGTGTGCGTGTGTGTGCGTGCGGTGCGTGTGTGTGGTGTGTGAGTGTGTGTGATGGTGCGTGTGTGTGGTGTGTGTGTGTGTGTGCTGTGTGTGTGTGTGTGTGGCTGTGTTCGAAATGGCATACTTGCTTACTGCTTACTGCCCAGTACACAGTGCATACTGCCTACTATTTTTTAAAGAATAGTGTATGAAACAGTATACAATATACAACAAATGTTTCAGAGTAGTATGCTTATTTGTCACATGACAAACACAAACATTAATTCAGCACAGCTGTGAAGGTTATTACCTTACAAACAAATGTGCTAACTATTCTTTTACAAAGGCTTGTTAATAAGGCTTCATACTAGTAAACAATGTTGCCCAATTGAACTCATTTCATAACTGAAGAACTTTAGGCTATTGGACTGAACTGAATGAGCTGTCTTTAACTGAACAATGATATTTTTGGCAGTTACACTAATTGGAAAGAGTGATATATTTTAGTTACACTAAGTGCAAATAATGATAAATTGTGTTTACACTAAAATAGCAGCATTTTCTTGAGCAACAGGTGTGTGAATAGTAGTTAGGTGGCAGATGTTTGTACTTCGGTACTGTAGTACATTATAAAACAGTATACAACAACATATTGAGTGTAAATTATCATACATTTTATTTGATGAACGCCACTTTATGGGGACAAAAACCTACCTACAGCTAAGCACACTGTATTATTAATGAGGCGTTTAATTTCAACTTTTCAAAAATTTACTTAATTTTTTATTGAAAATAAATGCCTTTCTGATCTGGTATGTGATGGGAAAGGAGTTGCACGAGTTTGATAAAAGCCGGAATCGACTCGTATCGCTCTCATCAGCAGCACACATCTCGTGTGTTTACTCGCTGCTCCACTGATTCAGAAACACACGTGTCTTCTGCAGAGCTGTTTATCACAGACAGGAGTTAATGTAAGCCTCTGACAACAAATTGGTGTATTTCTCCTTCGAGTTAAAACACTCTGTTTCTTTTTAGAGCTGCTTGACAGCGGAATTTAACTCTGCTTGCATAACCGAAATATTAATTTTATTTATATATTATATTACTGCAATGTTATATTATTAATTAATATCTTTGAAACAATGTGCAGTAGTCAACATTTGAAGTGGATCAAAACCTTTCGTCAAAGTTGCCCTAAAACCTAAAACCAAAATGCGTTCTTGTGTTAGGACAACTTTGATTAAAATTTTTGATCCACTTCAAAAGCGCTATAGAGATAAAGGTGACGTCATTTGACTTGATCGGAAAAGTGCCGTAGAGATTAAAGTACAATTTATGTCCTACAAATTATATCATTGTTTTAGATGCACAGCAATAGTTTGTAGTTTACATGTATATGTATATATGTACATATACAAGTGTAACATTCATAATTACTTATTCCCCGCCTCCATTCTGGGAAACAGTATCCCACGCAGTGTCGTCAGATGCATACATCAAATTTCAGCAAATGTAGCAGGTAATCCGGGCATTCCATGCATACAGAAAATTCACATACTATTCACAGTATACACAACAGCATACTGCAGTATAGTAGGAGTTGTATGATAGTATGCCATTCCGAACACAGCTTCTGTACTGATTTCAGTGTACTGAGTTATATTTAGCAGATTCTGGCAAAAATAGTAGGTCATCCGGGTATTTCATGCATACAGAAAATTTGCATACTATGCGCAGCATACATACTGCATGCTGCAGTATAGTAGGAGTTGTATGATAGTATGGCATTTCGAACACAGCCAGTGTGTATGTCTGTGTGTGTGCGCGTGTGTGTGTGTGTGTGTGTGTGTGTGTGTGTGTGTGTGTGCGTGTGAGAGAGTGTGTGCGTGCGTGTTAGAGAGAGAGAGAGAGAGAGAGAGAGAGAGAGAGAGTGTGTGTGTGTGCGCGTGCGTGTGTGAGTGCGTGCGTGTGTGTGTTAGCAGCTCTCGTCTGCTTTGATCATGTCTTGAATGCATTACCAAACTCTGAGCTATGACAGAGGGTCAGTGTGAGTTTAAGTGTCTCGGGTCAGCCAAACTCTGTTTACTCAGTATTGAATGATTCTGTTCTTCCATACATCTGTCAGAATCTCAGCCACCAGCCGTAATTGGATTCAAAAGTCATGAAAACCCCTGCAAAGCCCCTCAGGAGTCATATTCACCGTGGATGCTCTAACAGAGCTCTGAAGAAATGTGACATGCCATTTCATCATCTAAACAAGCTTGTTATGACACTTCCACAAACTCTTGGAGTAAGTCACACTCACTGTTTTACAGTCAAACGTTTGAGAGGACTGAGTGTAGCTACACTCAATCGTGGGACTGAGTGTAGTGCTGAGCAAACCATGTATCCGTGGTGGAAACCAGCGGTCCTATCATAGAGCTCGATGCCTGTTTGACCTGAAAACAACGCTGGACTACTTCTGCCATCATAAATCATGCTGTCTACATCTGTAGCCCACAGAGAAAACACACAGGCCAGAGAGAAACCCAACTATATGCCTGCTGGATATTCATTTTTCATGTAACACAGACCTCGTGTTCAGTTGCATAATAATAGCATGCAAACTTATGAACCCTGTGAACCCCTGTCTACTTTCACAGAGCATAACAATATCACAGTTGATATAGCTGGATATTGAGGATATATATGACCCTGGAGCACAAAACCAGTCATAAGTGTTTATACATGTATATATCATCTGACAGCTGAATAAATAATCTTTCCATTGATGTATGGTTTGTTATGATAGGACAATATTTGGCTGAGATACAATTATTTGAAAATCTGGAATCTGAGGGTGCAAAAAAATCAAAATACTGAGAAAATCACCTTTAAATGTGTTCAAATTAAGTTCTTAGCAATGCATATTACTAATCAGAAATTAAGTTTTTATATATTTACGGTAGTTAATTTACAAAATATCTTCATGGAACATGATCTTAATATCCTAATGATTTTTGGCATAAAAGAAAAATCAATAATTTTGACCCATATAATGTATTGTTGGCCAGGGCCGTAGCTAGAGGATTGGGGGTCCCCTGAAAAAATATTGATGTGGGCCCCCCCACACACACATATCATATACTGTACAATATACAAGCATGGAACCAAATTGCATGCTTTTTTGTGGTTTTCATAATATCTCAGTTATACAACTAATAAAATATTAGAATTGTTCACAGAACATGGGCCTATATAGTATAATTCCTGGATTTTGTGGGGCCCCCTGGGCGGTGGGGCCCCCTAGAATTGTCACCACCTTTCACCCCACTAGCAACGGCCCTGTTGTTGGCTATTGCTACAAATATACCCCAGCGACTTAAGACTGCTTTTGTGCTCCAGGGTCACATATGTGAATTAATTATATGCTTATTTTATACAACAGTTCAATAAACAAGCAGTTAAAATTGAGTAACATACATTTTAGTCACAATTGACAATTAATCGCAAAAAAAATCTGAAATTAATCGCGATTAATCCCACCTAACATTAAAGTTTTTAAATATACTTTTAAATTTCAATAATTTCACATTCAATCTTCAAATTAATGTACAAACAACATAAAGACAGTATATTTGTTAATATTTGTTTAATGGCATCTTTTTTTTATGACTGAAGGCCAGTACTGATATCAATAATACTGATGTCTCTATGAAATTGCCCCCCCCCTAATATTTAACCATTGACTATAGCCATTCAACATTACAGTATAATTAAGAGCTATCAATTTTAACATTTATTAGACTTTAAAAAATAACTTCTAATTTAAGTGAACTTAAAACAATCTTCTCATAAACCCAGCAGAAATATACAGAAATTTAATAAAGTTATCAAACACTAAATTCTAAATTACCCATAGATGAATCCTTAAAGCTATACAAGTTATTGATTTCCTCTTTTTTCTTTTTCCTTTAATTAACAGACGGTTATTAGATTATTTGGCTGCTATCACTTTAAGAGCTGCCGCTGCTGAACATGACGCGGATCCGACACGCATCTCTTTACCGTTTCTGACCCACTTCAGGTCTTAAAGTCTCTACTAACGAGCTGACGAGTTGAATCGGGTGTGTTAGATGAGGGAGACAGTGCTGGGCTGCTTCAGGACAGTTTAGAAAACCATTTCAGAGACATGTCATTAAATGTGACTCATATAAAATATATTACATGCATACACAGCTTTAATCAGCTTTTTGGTAACTTCATGACTTAACTTACCACGACATTGCATGCATGTAGTTTCATTCACACTTTGATATGAAAAGAAACAGGCTACAGCGCGCAGCGGCATGCGGTACGAACACAGTACAGTTTCCACGCTCGTTAGACTCGCGCCTGGCGCTGAGAAGTTTGAGCACGCATTTGAAAGTCTCCCATTTGATGTGTTCGTAAAGACATTCTGCGACTAAATAAATGCAGTTATTGTCAAGAAAAAGTGCAGTTGTGAGTGGGGCGGCCAACCCTAGCCCCGCCACTGCGTTAACTGCATTAAATATTTTTAACGCGTTAAACTGAAAATATTAAGCGCCTGCATTAACGCGCTAATTTTGACAACACTATTTTGAATGAATCCATCAAGTAACTGATTCAATGACTCACTTGTCCCTTGTTTTGTTCCTGAATGAATCAGCAATTTTAAACAAACTGGTTGAGTAAATGATTCAATGACTCGCTCATAAAGTCAGGCAATTGTTCCTGAATCTGTCGAGTAAATGATTCAATGACTCGCTCATAAGTCAGTCAATTGTTCCTGAGTCAGTCCAGTAAATGATTCAATGACTCACTCATAAAGTCAGTCAATTGTTCCTGAATCTGTCAAGTAAATGATTCAATGACTCGCTCAGAGTCAGTCAATTGTTCCTGAATCTGTCAAGTAAATGATTCAATGACTCGCTCATAAAGTCAGGCAATTGTTCCTGAATCTGTCGAGTAAATGATTCAATGACTCGCTCATAAAGTCAGGCAATTGTTCCTGAGTCAGTCAAGTAAATGATTCAATGACTCACACATAGAGTAAGTCAATTGTTCCTGAATCAGTCAAGTAAATGATTCAATGACTCACTCATAAAGTCAGTCAATTGTTCCTGAATCTGTCAAGTAAATGATTCAATGACTCGCTCATAGAGTCAGTCAATTGTTCCTGAATCAGTCAAGTAAATGATTCAATGACTCGCTCATAGAGTCAGTCAATTGTTCCTGAATCAGTCCAGTAAATGATTCAATGACTCGCTCAGAGTCAGTCAATTGTTCCTGAATCTGTCAAGTAAATGATTCAATGACTCGCTCATAGAGTCAGTCAATTGTTCCTGAATCAGTCAAGTAAATGATTCAATGACTCGCTCATAGAGTCAGTCAATTGTTCCTGAATCAGTGCAGTAAATGATTCAATGACTCACACATAGAGTAAGTCAATTGTTCCTGAATCAGTCAAGTAAATGATTCAATGACTCACACATAGAGTAAGTCAATTGTTCCTGAATCAGTCCAGTAAATGATTCAATGACTCGCTCATAGAGTCAGTCAATTGTTCCTGAATCAGTCCAGTAAATGATTCAATGACTCGCTCATAGAGTCAGTCAATTGTTCCTGAATCAGTCCAGTAAATGATTCAATGACTCGCTCAGAGTCAGTCAATTGTTCCTGAATCTGTCAAGTAAATGATTCAATGACTCGCTCATAGAGTCAGTCAATTATTCCTGAATCAGTGCAGTAAATGATTCAATGACTCACTGCGGTGTTGTTATTAACTAAAATGATTAAAAATAATTTTCATTAATTGAAATAAATTTGAAATAAAATTAAAAATGCTAGTTGAAAAACATAAATAACTTCACCAAAACCTAAAAATGTTGCCTTGGCAACTAACTGAAATAAAATAAGCTGAAGTACTAAATTTACTAAAACTGAAATGAAAAAAGCTAAATAGAAATAAAACAACAACAAAATGCAAATGTACTTAAACTTAAAATGATTACAATTGAAACTAAATGAAAACTGAAATTATATAAACAAAAGAGTATTCAGAATATTAACAAACACTACAATAGTACATAAACAATGCTAAAATAACTCTGACTCTCTCATAAAGACTTGTTTTGTTCCTGAATGAATCAGTTATATGAACGATTCAAATGATTCACATGTTGTTTATAGTCACTTGTCGCCATCTACTGGCTGATCAATGTAACTTGCAGAAAGAGTCACTAAAAATTGCCCACCGGACAGAAGAAGTGGAAAGTCCTGATGCTGTTAGACTGCATATCAGCCCTCTTGGTACCAATCAGATTCGAGGACTAATGGGAACAAACGCTTGATTGACAGTAAGAAAGTGCTTCTAACCTGTTGTTGAAGTTGGTGCAGTAGCTGAGGTCTTTGCAGCCTAACTGGCACGGCTCCCTGACGTCGGCCAAGCAGGTGATGAGGTCCATCTCAGCCGGGTTATATTCACAATGCTGGTCGAACTCCTGCCACGTCTGAGTGCCCCAGTTGGTGCTGATCTCCAAGCACATGTTCCTAACAAACAGTGAAGATACGAACACATTCAGTCTCAGAAGCGACGCCGTTAGCCTTCAGACGGCTCGGTGCTGACCTGCAGCTGGATGTGTTGGCCTTAAAGCAGCAGTGCAGTTTGGCGTAGTCCATCTTGGCGATCGGGGGCGATTCGGGGTCACTTATGGTGGGCGGATGTGCGCTGCCCAAGAAGCACTGCCACAGCGGGTCCTGCGGGAGCGGCTGACTGCCACACTCGCTGATCAGACCGTCCATGATCTCCTGCTCGGTGCTCATGGTGCGAAGAATACGCTTACAGGCCGTCTGACAGTGAGCCTCCTCCGCCCGGTCACAGCAGTACAAACCTGAGCACAGACACACGGCATTCTGGGTAAGTGAGTCATTTCCACAATCAGCTTCAGTGAATCAATTCAAAACCTGACACGGTGTAGAAAGCGTGCATTGATTATAGTCAACTACATTTTACTATGTTCTAGTTTGTAGTTAATCTACATGATAGTTGAGTAAATGATTCAACGACTCACTTACTGTTAACTAAGAATAAATTATAAAAAAAAATCATTAGTTGATATAAAGTTAACATAATAGAATAGAAATATCGCCTTGGCAACTAACTTGAAATATATATTGAATATTGTGGTAATTTTATATTGTGTGAACATTTTTTAAGCTCGATTGAAAGCAGTCCTAACTCTCATGACGCCTCACTTTAGTATATAACAGATTTATCTGTTTTATTTTTATGTTTTTGCATATGTAAATTTAAACTGACAATAAACAATGTCTGGCACAGATTTTATGACGCGCCTCAGATGATCACATGTCCTTGTTTTTTCATATATGTAATTGCACAATTACACAGTAAGTTAAAAACATGATCATTAGTTGGACTGCAAGATAATTAAAACAAAAATCTTTAAAAGTGCCCCAATTATGCCTTTTCGAATATTACCTTTCATGCAATGTGTCACGTAGCAGTATGTGAACATAAACTTTCTGCGACGATAAATAAAGTTATTGGCTATTAAAAAAAAGAGTCGGCTCGCAATCGCTTAAACGAGTCGTTAGGAATTCACATCTTATTCTGTTACGGCTGTACGTCACGAAGTAACACATTTGCATAATGTCCACCCACGGGCTGTCATTCACGCTGTAGACCAATCACAAAGAACTTCGCATCTGACCAATCACAGCAGCGAGGGCTCACGGAAAGGAGGGGCTTAGAGACTGACCAATCACAGCAGTGAGGGCTCACGGAGAGGAGGGGCTTAGAGACTGACCAATCACAGCAGCGAGGGCTCACGGAGAGGAGGGGCTTAGAGACTGACCAATCACAGCAGTGAGGGCTCACGGAGAGGAGGGGCTTAGAGACTGACCAATCACAGCAGCGAGGGCTCACGGAGAGGAGGGGCTTAGAGACTGACCAATCACAGCAGCGAGTGCTCACGGAGAGGAGGGGCTTAGAGACTGACCAATCACAGCAGCGAGGGCTCACGGAGAGGAGGGGCTTAGAGACTGACCAATCACAGCAGCGAGGTCTCACGGAGAGGAGGGGCTTAGAGACTGACCAATCACAGCAGCGAGGGCTCACGGAGAGGAGGGGCTTAGAGACTGACCAATCACAGCAGCGAGGGCTCACGGAGAGGAGGGGCTTAGAGACTGACCAATCACAGCAGCGAGGGCTCACGGAGAGGAGGGGCTTAGAACTGATATGATCCTTAGAGACTGATTCTTCACACGAGTCGTTTTAGGTCCAATTAAAGCTTTTTTTTGAGAAAACTAGTGTTTTTTGACCCCGCATGCATGTAAATCTGTTTTAGGACACTCATAAAACAATATTAGCAACCTTAAAAATGGCATAATAGGGGCACTTTAGTAGAATACACAGAACAATAGACTGTCTCAGAGAGATTAAGCCAATATTTCACATCCAAATTTGCATACTAGATCTACACGTATTTGACCAAAAATACAGTAAATGTGAATATATTAAACTGTAATTTATTTCTGTGATCAAAGCTGTATTTTCAGCATCATTACTGCAGTCTTCAGTGTCACATGATCTTCAGAAATCATAATAATATGCTGCTCGAGAAACATTTCTGATTATTATCAATGTTGAAAACATTCATATTTTTGTGGAAACTGTGACATTTTATTTTTCAGGATTCACAGATGAATAGAAAGTTCAAAAGAACAGCATTTATTTGAAATCGAAATCTTTTGTTACATTATAAATGTCTTTACTGACAGTTTTGATCAATTTAATGAGTCCTTGATTAATATTTTTTTGTTGTTGTTGTTTTTCTTACATTATATTTAGAATGAAAAGTATGCAAATGGGATGCAGCCACAGCTGATTGACAGTTTTGGTGCAATTATTTTTTTGAAGTTGCAAATAAAGCAGATTATTTTTTATTTTAAAATTTCATGTTTAAGTCAATGTGTTACTTGCAATTTCTGTAATTATTTGAGAAATGAGTTTTAGTGTGCACTTACTGTCGATGGGGCTCCGGATGGGGTAGGATTTGGTGTAGTTGACCACGCAGCCGATGAGCTGAGGACTGATGCTCTGGCAGTACTCTTTGACCGCGCTGATTTGGGAGACGGTCGGAGACGAGTCTGTGCGGAAGATGGCCTGACAGTATTCACGACAGTTTGTGTGTCTCCCTGCATAACTGCAGCATACTGAGCCCACTGCACACACACACACACACACACACACACACGCGTGAGGATCTGACACCTGAGCCATCACCACACACTGAACTACATCTGATCATCTGCCGCTGTTTAATAAAGGCTGTCTGGGAGTTTGTCTGCTCTACTAATGCACACATACGTGTCCCTGGAGCACAAAAGCAGTCATAAGTAACACAGGTATATTTGTAGCAATAGACAACAATACATTGTATGGATCAAAATTATCCTTTTTTCTTTTAAACCAAAAATCATTAGGATATTAAGATCATGTTACATGAAGATATTTTGTGAATTTCCTACCGTAAATATATCAAAACTTAATTTTTGATTAGTAATATGCATTGCTAAGAACTTCATTTGAACAACTTTAAAGATGATTTTCTCAATATTTAGATTTTTTTGCTCCCTCAGATTCCAGATTTTCAAATATCATCCTATCATAACAAACTATACATCAATGGAAAGCTATTTATTCAGCTTTCAGATGATGTATGAATCTCAATTTCGAAAAATTGACACTTAAGACTGGTTTTGTGCTCCAGGGTCACAAATAAGATTATTTTATTTATCAAAAATAAAATAATCAGGACTTCACACAGTCCTGAGCTCAGCGAGCGCAGGTTAAAGGTCGTGACCTTGCCTCCCAGCCACAGAAACAACATCTGATGTCCTTCTGGAGCAGGTCAGAGACCGGAGAGGAGAGTCAGTCTCTGAGGACCGAATCACATAAATGAGGTCCAGACGGACTGATAACAAAGACCTCGTCGTGCAGCTTTACTTACTTTCATTTTTGGTGATGCAGCTGTAGAGCGGTTTCTGAAAGAGAGAAATACAACTAATTAGAATATTGCAATATGGTTTATGAAACTGTCTCTAAAATTCACCAAAAAGTGCTTGTTCTTGTCATAAAGACACAAAAACCTTGTGTGTGTGTGTGTGTGAGTGTGTGATGTGTGAGTGTGAGTGGTGTGTGTGTGTGTGTGTGTGTGTGGTGTGAGTGTGTGTGTGTGTGTGTGTGTGTGTGTGTGTGTGTGTGTGTGTGGTGTGTGTGTGTGTGTGTGTGTGTGTGTGTGTGTGTGTGATGTGGTGAGTGTGTGTGTGTGTGTGTGTGTGAGTGAGTGTGTGTGTGAGTGTGTGTGGTGTGGTGTGTGTGTGTGTGTGTGTGAGTGTGTGTGAGTGTGGTGAGTGTGTGTGTGTGTGTGTGTGTGTGTGTGTGTGTGTGTGTGTGTGTGAGTGTGAGTGTGTGTGTGTGTGTGTGTGTGTGTGTGTGTGTGAGTGTGTGAGTGTGTGTGTGTGTGAGTGTGTGTGTGTGTGTGTGTGTGTGTGTGTGTGTGTGTGAGTGTGTGGTGTGTGTGTGTGATGTGTGTGAGTGTGTGTGTGGTGGTGGTGAGTGTGTGTGTGTGTGTGTGTGTGTGTGAGTGTGTGTGTGTGTGTGTGTGTGTGTGTGTGTGTGAGTGTGTGTGTGTGTGTGTGGTGTGAGTGTGTGTGTGTGTGTGAGTGTGTGGTGTGGTGTGTGTGGTGTGGTGGTGTGAGTGTGTGTGTGTGTGTGAGTGTGTGAGTGTGAGTGAGTGTGAGTGTGTGTGTGTGTGTGTGTGTGAGTTGTGAGCAGTGATAGATTGTAGTTATGATGTTCTGAAGATCATGTGATTGAAGATGGAGTAATGATGTGAAATCGTTTGATGTAATTGTTTAACACATATTCACATAGAAAACATCCATTCTGATGCTATATAAAGGCTTGGATTCTTTTCGCTGAAGTATGCGTAAGTTTGCACAACGACTTCTCAGAAAACCAAGGGCACAAGATGAAAGAGCTGAAGTTGTTGTGAGAGCGATCCAAAGCAAACATCGTACAGACGGAGGACAAACACTACAGTCTGACCGATGGACAACAGCATCAGATCTATAGGGGATCATTACTCTTATGCTGGATTTATTAGACTGTAATGTGGCGACAGCATGGCCAGTTAGAAGGAAATTATATTTTTCCATTGCTCAACACTAATGAAACGACCTCATAAAGAGGTTTGGACCTGTGCTAGAAACCAGGCTTTAAATGAATAAACACAAATAAAGCTTCAGGCTCGTTTCAGAGCCGCTAGACAAACAAACAGAGAGACGTCGAGTCATATCGGGCTCTTTGATGAAGGAGAAAGACCTCCCGGAGTCTCAACATCTCAACAGAGTCTCTGTGAAGGTGACTGTGGGTTAAACTGGATTCACAGCGTTTCTGTTGTGGACGGTTGTTAGGGAGTTGTTGTGTGTTGCTAAGGTGTCTGAAGTATATTTTCCATACTGGCTCTAGTTTAAAGAGCTCAGCAGCAGCTCTGAGATACACTCGGGTCATCTGTTGGTATTGTTAACTAAAACTATTAAAAATGGACATACAGCTGCAATAAAAAAAATAAAAATAAATATTAGAACTAATAAATAAGATAAAAACTAATTAAAGAAATGTAAAAAAAAATGTATTAATAATAAATATTGCAAATAATACTAACAACACTAGTATGATCACTTATCCCTAATTTGGTGTTCCTGGTCAAAAATCATGGCTGTTTAAAATTTGCTAATTTCTTGTTATGCTTAATAATATCACCAAATCTTGAATTCAAACTTGTTTTCTTTCAATTAGCACAGGTTTTGTATTCATTTAGGAACTGATTGATTGCAGGCCTCATTGATATGAGCTTAAACATCATTTTTTGAGTGAACATTGGCAAAATAATCCAAAATAATGTTTGTTTTTTTCACTTTTCAGGTGCATAAGCTCAGATCTATAATTCCTACAATCAATCAGTGGTATGAATGCAGCATAATGAGAGCACTGTGGTCTTTTTTGACCTAAAAAATGACCGGAATATAACACGAGGGTTAAAGAAACTCAGGTTATTCACACCGGACAAGTTATGTGATATTGGAACAAACATATTCTTAATCTGTACATCATGAAAGCCTGTTTCTACCTCAAAGAACGAAAATAAAAGTACTTGTGACAATCTCACATCTGTGACTTTTCCTCATAATTGCTCGTAATATCTCTCACAATCTGAATTTCTCACGGTTTTGACTTTCTATTTCATTAAATAAGAGTCAAATTTATTTCAAACTTTCTCATAATTACCACAATTACTTATTTTTACTCTGAGGTGGAAACGGGCTTCCAAAACATCGAAATATGTGTCCCTGGAGCACAAAAGCAGTCATAAGTAACACAGGTATATTTGTAGCAATAACCAACAATACATTGTATGGTCAAAATTATTGATTTTTCTTTAATGACAAAAATCATTAGGATATTAAGAGCATGTTCCATGAAGATATTTTGTACATTTCGTAGCATAAATATATCAAAACATAATTTTTGTTTAGTAATATGCATTGCTAAGAACTTTATTTGAACAACTTTAAAGATGATTTTCTCAATATTTAGATTTTTTTGCACCCTCAGATTCCAGATTTTCAAATATTATCCTATCATAACAAACCATACATCAATGGAAAGCTATTTATTCAGATTTCAGATGAAGTATAAATCTCATGACCCTTATGACTGGTTTTGTGCTCCAGGGTCACATTTGTAAACTCTATGAAGTAAAATAAAGGTAAACACCCACCTCGGTGTCTTTCTTGCATACTTTAGTGATGTCATTTTTAGACGATGCCTGAACAGAAAACATAAAAACACACATCTAAGAATCACTTGATCTCACAGACATGTCTATAGATTATATAAGATCTCTTCACTGACCTGTTTGCAGTCCCTGCGGCATTCTGCGGAGATGGCCAGCTCACAGCAGCCCAAACCAACCCATCCGTCCGACTTCTTTGATGCCCCTGAACAAGTTGAGAATCACAGTGACCTTTAGAGTAGATCTAATGCAGAACCATATATGACACACATGATGATGAGTCTCAAAACAACACAGCATTCATATTTCATCTTTGAATGCTGAGCGTTTGGCTTGGGTTCTTTATGAGCTGAAGCTCAAAGCTCGGGGTTTTAATGGCCTTGTAAGGTGTAGTTTGACTGATGTGAAGTGCATCTGGGAGGCATTAGGTCTTTAAATCCTCTCTTGTGTTCTTTTAAGGCTGGTACAGGTTGAAAAGACAGGTGTGTTTTGCTCTAAACGTCTCCATCTGTGCTCCTGCGTTCACCTACCCGGCAATGTATTGTTGATGCAGATCCAAAGTTCACTCTGCAAAAGCAAAAGGAGATGTTTAGCATGACAACGACTCAGAATACATCATCCACTCGCTCTCATGTGCTTCCAAACCCGAGGATTCTTCTGTGTGATCCAGAAGAAGTCATTGTTTACTCAAAATCTCATTTCAAGAAACACGAGGGAGCTGCTGATGATGACAATGTTCAGGTTCAAAAGAATACATTTAAAATTGGAGACTCAAAATGCAATTTAAAGCAAGAAAAAAAGCACTTTTATTAAATAAAATAACTTTTGAATATTTATGCATAAAAAAAAGAAAAAAAAAAGATGATTCTGCACTGCTTTAGGTCACTATTTACATAAGCAAATGTGTGCATTGAGCACTTTTTAATCAAATTGTTATGCTGATATTATTCATACTGTGTAAAAATGAAGCAAAAACATTAAAGAAGCAAAAAATAAAATAAAATACACTGATGTTCAAAAGTTTAGGGTTGGGATGATTTTTTTATGTTTCTGAAAGAGTCTCTTTTGCTCATCAAGGCTGCATTTATTTGATCACAAATACATTAAAAACAGTGAAATATTATTATAATGTAAAACAGCTGTTTTCTATGTGAATATGTGTTAAACTGTAATTTATTTCTGTGATCAAAGCTGTATTTTCAGCATCATTACTGCAGTCTTCAGTGTCACATGATCTTCAGAAATCATAATAATATGCTGCTCAAGAAACATTTATGATTATTATTATTAGGGATGCACGATATTGGATTTTTGACGATATCCGATATGCCGATATTTTTCAACAAATTTTGGCCGATACCGATATATTACCGATATATAAGTCTCTCCTGTGCAGAAATTATAAGCAAAATATTTTTAATTTTGGTTTTTATTAGAATTAAATAAAAAATAATTAAGGTTTTTTGACAGTAGACTGAAGATTTGAAAATAACTATAAATAAACTAAATATCAATCGCTGCATTTATCCCTCAGAAAGATGCTGTTAACCCTAACAATTTATTATATTTATAAGATTTAACATTTGTCTAAAACAAAAGAGTTGTAAAAATTCTGAAAATCTTTTAGAGTTTAAAAAATAAAACATATCACACATTAATGAATAAATCAGTATATATAACATTATTTAAGTGTCATGTTTGTGATTTGTAAGCTATAGCTTCTGACCTTTAAATCAAAACATACTCATTATTTTATGGCATCAATTACTGCTTTATTTAATCAGAAACAGTCTAAATGTTATTTGTGTAGCTATTTTACTCTTAATGTAATTATAAGTAGATCAACAGCGCCCCCTACAGATTAATCTCCTCACTGACCCGGAGGAGCTATTACTGTTGACTCTATCACACACCCAACACATTCTGTAGTGCTTCACAGATTAAATACAGAGATCATAACACTCAATATAATCATCATTCAGACAGGAATGAGCCACACACTGCTGATCTAATCACTAACACACCCTGAGCACATGTGAGTTATGTATTCCTCTTATCGGTGAGACATATCGGTATAATTTTTCATATCGGCACCGATATTTACATTTAAAGCCGTTATCGGCCGATTCCGATATCGGTCCGATAATATCACGCATCCCTAATTATCAATTAATATTTTTGTGGAACCCATGACACATTAAATTTGTCAGGATTCACAGATGAATAGAAAGTTCAAAAGAGCAGCATTTATTTAAAACAGAAATCTTTTGTATAACATTACAAATGTCACTATTGATCAATTTAATGCATCCTTGATGAATAAATGTATTAAAACATTTGAACAGTAGTGTAAACATTTTCTGGACACCATGGTTTGCAGTTTTAGCAACACAAAATACACAATATTATATGTGAAGCATCTCAAGTGTATTTTCACTGAAACCGATTGATAAAAATAGTCTTATATAAGCAGTTTGGTCTGGTTCTAAAGGACCCGTATGAAAGCATCTCTTCATGAGAAGCGTCTCTGGTATCAGCGGAGCTCGTATTATTGGCAGCGTAGATGACTCGACTTTAATTAAAAGTAGATGCAGATGAGCCACAGAATGCTTTACTGAGCCGTTCCTCATCCATTTGACAAGATAATCAAACATTGTCTGGCGTATGAAGAAAGATTCAGCCTCGTTTAAACAGAGCACAAACAACAATGTGGTTGAGATGCATTAGACTCAAAAAAACATTTGATTTGGACTTTAAAATGCTTTCGAGCACATCTCAAATGCTTCCAAAATCCATTTGCACCCATTTTCTGTGAATCAGTGCATCCAAACGAAGGCTTAATTAGAGGCTGGATGTAATTGCATATTGCCAGCGCTGGATTCCAGCTTTGAAAGAGGGTGGAGGCGTCTGGCTTCATTACTGCCAAGCAGGTAAAACCACAGCCTCAGACCACGAGGGAGGAACAGGAAGCGGCTGCGGAAGACTTCCTGTGCTGCGGCTGTAATGTAAACACAGATCTAGAGACGAGAGGGAA
>CM041807.1:13194758-13214758 GCA_023376895.1 Aspiorhynchus laticeps
ATAATACTGGCCTTCAGTCATAAAAAAGATGCCATTAAACAAATATTAAAAATATGTTGTTTGTGCAATAATTTGAAGATTGAATGTGAAATTATTGCAATATAAAAGTATATTAAAAAACTTTAATGTTAGGTGGGATTACTTGCGATTCATTTCAGAAAAAGTTTTAGTTTCAGTTTTTTTTAATCGATTGACAGCACTAATAACTAATAACCCAATTAGTTATGCCTTGATGCATATTGCATAAAAACCCATTTTTCAGTTGCTGGCACATATGAAGATATGAAGCGCTCAGTGGCTTGTGTGGTGTGAGAAAGTCTTTCTGTTTGTGTTTCTCAAGCTGAATGATGAGCTGTTTCTGCTGAGATTCTCTCTGATGAAGGATAATTAGTCACAAACATGGACACAAAATGGGAAAATATGAATTTGCTGGCAGATGTTTCAAACGATTTCTTTCTGCAACAAACAAATTGGATCTTGAAATTGGAAACTGCTCTTCTTAACTACTAAAGACAATATGCACAAAATGCAATTTGATTCTCGTTTGTTCTACTTTTCAAAGACTTTAAGTGGTTGTAAATTATATTTTGGAATACAAGAAGTAAACTCTCTGACAGATATCACTGAATTAACTCATGTGTGACAGCCAATCAGAGGACTTGGAGGCGGAGCTCAGACAGCATCAGCCAATCACATGCATTTGAAAGAGTTTTTTCCAAGTTTCCATTCTTTTTTTGTAATATTCAATGCTTTACTCATCTGCCACCAAAAAAAAGATATGATTATATAAGCAATATTAAATAAACACAAACACAGGTATAATTTAAATGAACTAATTATGTAATATGATGAATAGGGTTGCAAAGGGGTGGAAAATTTCCGATAAATTTTCCAAAAATTCCCAGAAGATTCCAAAAAATTCCTGGAATGTTTCCGAAATTTACTGGAAATTTTCCACCATTTTGCAACCATAATGATGAATAGATTATTTAAACATCATATTGTGTAATTAATTTTATTTAAATAATTTTAATTTAATTTTAATTTAATTCAAATGTGATTATTTTGTCAACATTCATTTAAGTATAAAAATAATAACTATTAATTTACAAAAGTTAACAATTAGGTATAAAAAGCAATGCAATAAAAATGCGATTCTGTAATAAGAAATTATTACTGACGTATGAAAGGCATGTTTTTTAATGTTTATGAAATGCTTTTTTTTGTGTCTTGGAATGATCTTAATTTGGCTGTGATTCAGTGCAATTAATTTGATTATTCATGTATGAATTTGGAAAAAGTCGTTAGTTTTGCAGCTCTATCTGCAGAAATGATGCACAGAAACATTAATGTACATATCTATGGTTAACATAAACAATACCTGACAAACTCTATCTGAACAGACAGAACTTAAGTACACAGACCAAACGAGGATAATTAACAAGACACAGGTGAACTTAACGATGAACTCAAATCAGAAACCATGACAACTAACTAAACACTCAAACAAAGTCCAAACAGTGACATGGTGACGATTATTATTTAAAAATTACTGTAATAATAAAACACAGTTGTCAATTTAATCTGTTAATTTAGTATGATTATAAGAAAAATAATTACATCATTAATCATGACGCTTAACTTATACACAAAATCCATAAAAAGAAATTTTCCCATTTCACGACTTTTTTTTGTTGTTGTTGTTGTTGTTGTAATATTCAATGCTTTACTCATCTGCAAAAAAAATTTGTTTGTTTGTTTTAAACAAATATTGATATAATTTATATAAGCTTAATATTATAAATAAACAGGCTTTTGATCAATTAAAGGCTCACTCAACGAGAAGTGTGGCGGCCTCTAAGGCCTTTCTGGCAGGTGTGCCTATGCAAGACATCTGCAACGCTGCGGGATGGTCTACGCCCCTCACCTTTGTCAGGTTCTATGACCTAGATTTGCGAGCCACCCCAGGCTCCTCTGTTCTCTTGCCATAGCTGTGCTCTTCCACACTAGGCAGGGATTTGCAAGTCTGGCTGCGTGGACATCTCGTTCCCATAGCGTTTTCGATGCAGCTCGAGTTCCTGAAGGGGAACGTCCCAGGTTACGTATGAGAAATGAGACGCTGCATCGCAGGGCCATACTTCCGGCATCCCTACTAGAGCTATGCTTCATTCCTGGAAGCTGAAGCCGGCTGCACCTCACGTGCTTTTAAGCTTCCTGGTCATGACGTCACCCGCACCTGACGTCTCGCCATCAATTGGACTGATTACACATATGATTCAGAGCTTGATATCGCTGAAAGGCGTTCCCATAGCGTTTTCGACACAGCGTCTCGTTCCCTCGGGGAACCATGGTTACCATTAGTGCTGTCAAAATTAGCACATTAATGCAGGCGATTCATTTTTTCAGTTTAACGCGTTAATTATTTAATGCTGTTAACGCAGGGGCGGAGCCTAGGGTTGGCCACCCCATTCATAACTACTGTTTCTGTCTGTTTTTTCTTGACAAGAAGTGCATTTATTCAGTCGTAGAACATCTTTACGATCACATCAATCCGGAGATGTTTCAGACGCGCGCTTCAGCTTCACTTCAGCGTCAGGCGCGAGTCAAACAAGCGCGGAAACCGGCACGCGCTATAGCTTGTATCAACTCATATCAAAGCACGAAATAAACTACGTGCATGCAATGTCGTGGTCAGTAAAGGCATGAAGTTACCAAAAAGGCGATTAAAGCTGCCATAAAACTGTGCATGCATGTAATATATTATATATGAGTCACATTAAGAACATGTCTCTGAAATGGTTTTCTAAACTGTCCTGGAACAGCCAGCACTAACACACTCGATTCAACTCGTCAGCTCATTAGTAAACACTGAAATGGGTCAGAAAAGGTAAAGAGAGTTGAGAGAAAATACGATGCGTGTCAGATCCGCGTCATGTTCAGCAGCGGCAGCTCTTAAAGTGACAGCAGCCAAAAACAACCTACAACCAGCTGCTGTGATGTCTGTTCATCAAGAACAAAAGAAAAAATAGGAAATCAATAACTTTTATATAGCTGTAAGTCTTTAGCTGTATTTAGTGTTTGATAACTTTATTCAATTTCTGTATATTTCTGCTGAGGGGCACAGGTAGATAAATATAACATTTATTATAATGGGTTTATGTGAAGATTGTTTTAAGTTCACTTAAATTAGAAGTTATTTTTAAAGTCTAATTTTTTTTTTTAAATTGATAGCTCTTAATTATAAAGTAATGTTTAATGGCTATAGTTAAATATTATTTTTTTTATAGGGAAATCAGTTTTACTTGGTATCAATAATACTGGCCTTCAGTCATAAAAAGAGATGCCATTAAACAAATATTAAAAATATGTTGTTTGTGCAATAATTTGAAGATTGAATGTGAAATTATTGCAATATAAAAGTATATTAAAAAACTTTAATGTTAGGTGGGATTACTTGCGATTCATTTCAGAAAAAGTTTTAGTTTTAGTTTTTTTAATCGATTGACAGCACTAATAACTAATAACCCAATTAGTTATGCCTTGATGCATATTGCATAAAAACCCATTTTTCAGTTGCTGGCACATATGAAGATATGAAGCGCTCAGTGGCTTGTGTGGTGTGAGAAAGTCTTTCTGTTTGTGTTTCTCAAGCTGAATGATGAGCTGTTTCTGCTGAGAATCTCTCTGATGAAGGATAATTAGTCACAAACATGGACACAAAATGGGAAAATATGAATTTGCTGGCAGATGTTTCAAACGATTTCTTTCTGCAACAAACAAATTGGATCTTGAAATTGGAAACTGCTCTTCTTAACTACTAAAGACAATATGCACAAAATGCAATTTGATTCTCGTTTGTTCTACTTTTCAAAGACTTTAAGTGGTTGTAAATTATATTTTGGAATACAAGACGTAAACTCTCTGACAGATATCACTGAATTAACTCATGTGTGACAGCCAATCAGAGGACTTGGAGGCGGAGCTCAGACAGTATCAGCCAATCACATGCATTTGAAAGAGTTTTTTCCAAGTTTCCATCTTTTTTTGTAATATTCAATGCTTTACTCATCTGCCACCAAAAAAAGATATGATTATATAAGCAATATTATATAAACACAAACACAGGTATAATTTAAATGAACTAATTATGTAATATGATGAATAGGGTTGCAAAGGGGTGGAAAATTTCCGATAAATTTTCCAAAAATTCCCAGAAGATTCCAAAAAATTCCTGGAATGTTTCCGAAATTTACTGGAAATTTTCCACCATTTTGCAACCATAATGATGAATAGATTATTTAAACATCATATTGTGTAATTAATTAAATTTTTTATTTAAATCATTTTAATTCAATTTATAATTTAATTCAAATGTGATTATTTTGTCAACATTCATTTAAGTATAAAAATAATAACTATTAATTTACAAAAGTTAACAATTAGGTATAAAAAGCAATGCAATAAAAATGCGATTCTGTAATAAGAAATTATTACTGACGTATGAAAGGCATGTTTTTTAATGTTTATGAAATGCTTTTTTTTAGTGTCTTGGAATGATCTTAATTTGGCTGTGATTCAGTGCAATTAATTTGATTATTCATGTATGAATTTGGAAAAAGTCGTTAGTTTTGCAGCTCTATCTGCAGAAATGATGCACAGAAACATTAATGTACATATCTATGGTTAACATAAACAATACCTGACAAACTCTATCTGAACAGACAGAACTTAAGTACACAGACCAAACGAGGATAATTAACAAGACACAGGTGAACTTAACGATGAACTCAAATCAGAAACCATGACAACTAACTAAACACTCAAACAAAGTCCAAACAGTGACATGGTGACGATTATTATTTAAAAATTACTGTAATAATAAAACACAGTTGTCAATTTAATCTGTTAATTTAGTATGATTATAAGAAAAATAATTACATCATTAATCATGACGCTTAACTTATACACAAAATCCATAAAAAGGAATTTTCCCATTTCACAACTTTTTTTTGTTGTTGTTGTTGTTGTTGTAATATTCAATGCTTTACTCATCTGCAAAAAAAATTTGTTTGTTTGTTTTAAACAAATATTGATATAATTTATATAAGCTTAATATTATAAATAAACAGGCTTTTGATCAATTAAATTATTTAATTAATTATTTAATATTTTTTTTAATCAAATTAAAATTCAATTCAAATAAAATTTAACCAATGTACAAATATAACATTTATATGAAAAATAGGCGTATGTAAATAATCAGGTAATAGTTCTGGTGAATGTGCAGCATTATAAATCAAATTCAACTCAAGTTTATTTGTATAGTGTTTTTCACGATATAAATCATTGCGAAGCACCTTTACAGAAAACTAAAGATTCTATACTATATTAGTAGTAGCTTATCAGAGCTGATGTACATATGGCAGAAATGTACAGTAAAAATCAGTTAATGATGTAATCAAACAGACGATGAACACTATGATTATATGTTGCAATCAAACTTATAGCCAAAAAACATCAAAGCTGCAGCTCTGGAGAAACAGGCCTCGGTCTATTTGGAAAAGTTCTGCTGGTTTCTTCCTTCAGGTTTTTGTTCGGAGGCTCAATCAATGTCGGGGGGGTCTTCTGAAGCAGCGTGGCCCCTCCTCAAAGGGCTCTTCAAAGCCTCGGCCCTCCATTAGGATGAAATGGGCCGGGTCTGTTCCTGCACAGCCATTATTCTCTCCGGCTAATCTGCTGTTTTATAGATCCGTCTGCATCTGATGGGCTTTTAGCTCTCCGTCTGTCTCTCTGTAGTTCTGATCCTTCGCTGGCTGGCAGGTGCACACAGCAGGCTTCACTGTACTGAATGGGACGGTGTTTGTGAGTGGGTCAGCGCCACTGACTGACCCGTCTGAACTTCATAAAGAGCTGTTCTTCACTGTACTGAATGGGACGGTGTTTGTGAGTGGGTCAGTGCCACTGACTGACCCGTCTGAACTTCATAAAGAGCTGTTCTTCACTGTACTGAATGGGACTGTGTTTGTGAGCGGGTCAGCGCCACTGACTGACCCGTCTGAACTTCATAAAGAGCTGTTCTTCACTGTACTGAATGGGACGGTGTTTGTGAGCGGGTCAGCACTACTGACTGACCCGTCTGAACTTCATAAAGAGCTGTTCTTCACTGTACTGAATGGGACGGTGTTTGTGAGCGGGTCAGCGCCACTGACTGACCCGTCTGAACTTCATAAAGAGCTGTTCTTCATGCTCCTGGAGTCTCGGAACTCAGAGGACACACGTGAATCTGTGAGGACTCTTGTTTGCTCAAACATACAGCTTCTCTTTCCATTTCAAAGAAGATTATACTGTTATACCAGCTTTTTTGACCATGACTATGTCATACAATGTTATATGAATAATATCGCTCAATTTTTTCTTTTTTTTTTATCTATGTGTCTTTTCATATACAGTATCTCACAGAAGTGAGTACACCCCTCACATTTTTGTAAATATTTTATTATATATTTTCATGTGACAACACTGAAGAAATGACACTTTGCTACAATGTAAAGTAGTGAGTGTACAGCTTGTATAACAGTGTAAATTTGCTGTCCTCTCAAAATAACTCAACACACAGCCATTAATGTCTAAACCGCTGGCCACAAAAGTGAGTACACCCCTAAGTGAAAATGTCCAAATTGGGCCCAAAATGTCAATATTTTGTGTGGCCACCATTATTTTCCAGCACTGTCTTAACCCTCTTGGGCATGGAGTTCACCAGAGCTTCACAGGTTGCCACTGGAGTCCTCTTCCACTCCTCCATGACAACATCACGGAGCTGGTGGATGTTAGAGACCCCACAGATGCTCAATAGGGTTTAGGTCTGGAGACATGCTTGGCCAGTCCATCACCTTTACCCTCAGCTTCTTTAGCAAGGCAGTGGTCGTCTTGGAGGTGTGTTTGGGGTCATTATCATGTTGGAATACAGCCCTGCGGCCCAGTCTCTGCTTCAGTATGTCACAGTACATGTTGGCATTCATGGTTCCCTCATACCCCCTTTCCACCAGCAGGAACCAGGTGCTAGTTCAGAGCCAGTGCTACTGCCAGTTCTTAGTTGGTTCGACTCGCGAGCCCTTTAAGAACCGGTTGCTTTTCCACAGGCTAGAGAGCCAATACAGAGCCAGGACTTACGTCACTGAATACGTTCATGTTTCGTTTCACTAGCGCGGCAGCGCCAAACACAACAGACTTGTTCGAGGTGCATTGCGCCACGCAGATCGATCGGCACACAACACACTAAAGCACTGCGAGAGCGATCCAAAAGCATAAAGAGCCGTCAGCTTTCCAGTCGCTCCCGCAGCACCCCGATGCCTCGCACCGAACGGTCCGCGCAGCGCTGATCCATCCCGAACAAGCCTAAACAAACTATCAACAATGGCAGACGTTGTGTTGTTATTGACGTTCATGGCTTTGCGAATCTACATCGGCATCCAAACACAGCGAATCCAACGTGTCCGTGTTTAGCTGCTATTTCAAATATGGCGGTCCACAGTTTCTTTCGTCTTGTTGTTCACGGTAACCCCGCCCCCAGCCCCTGACACAAGCGGTTCTTCCTTCTAGCCCAGCAATGTTTTGGTGCTACTTACGAACCGCTTTTGCTGGTTCGGAGCTGGTGCTTTGGGTGTCGAAAAACAAAGAACCGGTTTGAAACTAGGCTCTGGCTCCGAACCAGCACTGGAACTGCCTTGGTGGAAAAGGGGTACCAGTGAACTGTAGCTCCCCAGTGCTGGCAGCACCCATGCAGCCCCAGACCATGACACTCCCACCACCATGCTTGACTATAGGCAAGACACACTTGTCTTTGTACTCCTCACCTGGCTGCCGCCACACACAATTGATACCATCTGAACCAAATAAGTTTATCTTGGTCTCATCAGACCACAGGACATGGTTCCAGTAATCCACGTCCTTAGTCTGCTTGTCTTCAGCAAACTGTTTGCGGGCTTTCTTGTGCATCATCTTTAGAAGAGGCTTCCTTCTGGGACGACAGCCATGCAGACCAATTTGATGCAGTGTGCGGCGTATGGTCTGAGCACTGACAGACTGACCCCCAGAGAGGATTTTCAGATCCTCAGAGAGTTCTTTGCCATGAGGTGCCATGTTGAACTTCCAGTGACCAGTATGAGAGAGTGAGAGCGATAACACCAAATTTAACACACCTGCTCCCCATTCACACCTGAGACCTTGTGACACTAACGAGTCACATGACACCGGGGAGAGAAAATGGCTAATTGGGCCCAATTTGGACATTTTCACTTAGGGGTGTACTCAATTTTGTGGCCAGCGGTTTAGACATTAATGGCTGTGTGTTGAGTTATTTTGAGGGGACAGCAAATTTACACTGTTATACAAGCTGTACACTCACTACTTTACATTGTAGCAAAGTGTCATTTCTTCAGTGTTGTCACATGAAAAGATATAATAAAATATTTACAAAAAATGTGAGGGGTGTACTCACTTCTGTGAGATACTGTATATATATATATATATATATATATATATGATGGACTATTTTATATATATATATATATATATATATATATATATATATATATATATATATATATAAAGAAAGAAAAAAACTTCAAATAGGTCTAAAAGCCATAAATTCCAAACCTGGGAAAACTGATGGACAGATGAATAATAGTAATAATTTTAGCTATTTTAGATCTTTTCCAATAATGCAATAAAAAAATACAATTCTGTAAAAAGGAATTATTACTAATTTCTAAAATACATGTTTTGTAATGTCTATGAAATGCTTTCTTCATCTGTAGGTTTTATTGTCTTTGAATTTTCTTGATTTGGATGTGATTGATTGTAAATCATTTAATTAAATAAGCAGTATATCATTTTGGTTTAGTTTCAGTGTTTGTTTTCAAAGACTTTTAGTTTGTATTTCCTTGTTTTCCTTACTTCCTGTTTCCTGTCTTCTAGTCACTAGTCACTTCTGTTCTAAGTGATCATGTTGTGTGGTGTTTATCACTCATATAGACACAGACTAATGAGAACAACATTATTAGTCACTATGAAAACAAACTAGTGACTTGATCGATCACAACGTTCTTTTGAATAGACTAGAAAACTTTGTTGGCATTAGTGGAAGTGCATTAGCATGGTTCAAATCGTACTTATCTGACCGCCATCAATTTGTAGCAGTGAATGAAGAGGTATCATATCGATCACAAGTGCAGTATGGAGTTCCTCAAGGCTCAGTACTAGGGCCGTTACTTTTCACGCTTTATATGTTACCCTTGGGAAATATCATTAGGAAACACGGGGTTAGCTTTCACTGTTATGCTGATGATACTCAGCTCTATATTTCTTCACGGCCTGGTGAAACACACCAAATTGAGAAACTTATGGAATGCATAGTCGATATAAAAAACTGGATGACGAGTAATTTCTTACTGCTAAATTCTGAAAAAACAGAGGTGTTAATTATCGGACCTAAAAGCCCCACAAGTAAGAACCTAGAACACTGTCTAACACTTGATGGCTGCTCTGTAAATTCTTCGTCATCAGTCAGGAATCTAGGTGTGCTATTTAATAGTAATCTCTCCTTTGACAGCCACGTTTCTAGCATTTGTAAAACTGCATTTTTTCATCTTAAAAATATATACAAACTGAGACCTATGCTCTCAATGTCAAATGCAGAAACATTAATTCATGCCTTTATGACAAGATTATAAAGATTTATAAAGATCTATATCAAGATTTTAAAATCTTTTTAATTACTTATAAAGCCCTGAATGGTTTAGCTCCTCAGTACTTGAGCGAGCTCTTATCACATTATAGTCCTTCACGTCCGCTGCATTCTCAAAACTCTGGCCATTTGATAATACCTAGAATATCAAAATCAACTGCGGGCGGCAGATCTTTTTCCTATTTAGCGCCCAAACTCTGGAACAATCTACCAAACACTGTTCGGGAGGCAGACACACTCTTGTCAGTTTAAATCTAGATTAAAGACCCATCTCTTTAACCTGGCGTACACATAACACACTAATACACTTCTATTATTCAAATCCGTTAAAGGATTGTTAGGCTGCACTAATTAGATCAACCGGAATCGGGAACACTTCCCATAACACATGATGTACTTGTTACATCGTAAAAAGATTGACATCTACGCTAATATTAGTCTGTTTCTTTCTTATTCCGAGGTCACTGCAGTCACCAGATCAGATGGTGGATCAGCACCTAGAGACGACCTCTACAGCCCTGAACGTCAGCGGAGACCAGGACACCTAGATGAGCCCCAGAGACAGACCCCCAGTGAGGACCCCGTCACCTAGAGAGCCATCAGGAAAAGACCTTGGGAACCTGTTGAGCCATCCAATCTGACTTTGCAGCAGTTGGAATTGAACTGCTGTGTCGTCTGGCCAGAGGAGAAATGGCCCCCCGACTGAGCCTGGTTTCTCCCAAGGTTTTTTTCTCTGTTCTGTCACCGATGGAGTTTTGGTTCCTTGCCGCTGTCGCCTCTGGCTTGCTCAGTTGGGGACACTTAATTTCTAGTGATTATCGTCAATTTGATTTCACAGACACTATTTAAACTAAACTTAGCTAGACAATGACATCTCTGAATTCAATAATGAAATGCCCTTAACTGAAAATTGAGTGTTTAATCTTATTATTTTACTTTCCTGACACTCTATCCTCCAACTTGATACTGTTAAGTGCTTTGACAATCTGTGTTGTTAAAAGCGCTATATAAATAAAGGTGACTTGACTTGACTTAAAGAAGAAAGGAAACAGGAAATACTAAGACTGAGGAAATACAAACTAAAAGTCTTGTGTGTGTGTGTGTGTGTGTGTGTGTGAGTGTGTGTGTGTGTGTGTGTGTGTGTGTGTGTGTGTGTGTGTGAGTGTGTAGTGTGTGTGTGTGAGTGTGTGTGATGTGTGTGTGTGTGAGTGTGTGTGTGTGTTGTGTGTGTGTGTGTGTGTGTGTGTGTGTGTGTGAGAGTGAGTGTGTGTGTGTGAGTGAGTGATGTGTGTGTGTGTGTGTGTGTGTGTATGTGTGGTGTGTGTGTGTGTGTGTGTGTGTATGTGTGAGTGTGTGTATGTGTATGTGGTGTGTGTGTGTGTGTGTGTGTGTGTGTAAGCTTCACCTGTTCACAGGCTCCTCTGCACTGAGGAAAGAGCTCCGCAGCATGATGGCAGCAGGACGGATCTGGAAACACAGAGAGACAGAGAGAGATTCAGTCATACTTCACTGTAAGAATAACACTCGCCGGCTCTTTCAATTCACACACAAATACTCAGACTAAGTCTAAGTCTAAGTCTAAGTCAGACTAAGTCTATTGAAAGGGAAGTTGATGGAGACTCACTGAAGCTCCGGTCAGCATTTGATTCTCACCGCAACACTAATTAGCGCTTACATTCAACAAAACATGAGTTTTGAGTTATGAATTGCATTGTGTTGTGTTTTAAGGTTACGGATCAATGAAAGAAAATCACCATTAAATTGATCAGAAGTGACAGTAAAGACATTTATAATGTTAGAGATTTCTGTTTCAAATAAATGCTGTTCTTTTGAACTTTCTATTCATCTGTGAATCCTGAAAAATTCAGTTTCCACAAAAATATTAATGTTTTCAACATCGCTAATAATCAGAAATGTTTATAATCAGCATATTATTATGATTTCTGAAGATCATGTGACACTGAAGACTGCAGTAATGATGCTGAAAATACAGCTTTGATCACAGAAATAAATTACAGTTTAACACATATTCACATAGAAAACAGCTGTTTTACATTAGAATAATATTTCACTGTTTTTAATGTATTTGTGATCAAATAAATGCAGCATCGGTGAACAGAAGAGACTTCTTTCCGAAATATTAAAAAATCTTTCTTCCCCCAACCTTTTGAACATCAGTATATTATGTGTTTTTCTTATTCAATATATTTTTTTAAATTTTTACACACATTTTCAAAACTTTGCCTCTTTTTTTTTCCAAAACTTCACACACAAATCCAAGAATTGCACACAAAATGCAAAACACCTCACATCTCGTACAAAACAAAATATCACAAACACATCTCAAAAGCAAACACCTTTGCCATAATATTAATTCCTGATAGATTTGTGTGTGTTTCATTTGTGTTTAGCAAAAAGTGTTTTATGAAATTGAAAGGCTGATAATTAGTGTATAGTTTTGCAGATTTGGTGTGTGTTTGAGTGACATGTTTCAGAAACTGTGTGACGAGGAAAGATTTAGTGTGTAAGCAGATGAAAAAACATAAGAAATAGTCAAATACTGTATGTAGTTCCTAGAAAGCATCTTTGTTGACAAATGACTGCAAAGCAGCGTTACCTTATAGACTCAAGAATACATCCAAAGACTCTGATTTGAATTTACAACATTTATTTTACCAACCAAACATGTTAGAAGTACACACACATACATTTAAATAAATAAAAACAATAAATAAAATAGCATCACATGACAATGCCAGAAAAAAATATATACATTCAAGTTTATCAAAGAGAAACAAGGTGCTTGAATGCTCGAGCTACAATAACATACTAAAAAGTGAAAATAAAATGTGTGTTACTTGTATTGCTTGTAAACTGAAGTCAGATGAAGTCTCTTTCTCTGTGTCAGTCTTAACTTTGTTTGTTGTCGTCTTCTAAATAATGCCGCGAGTGGGGCTTGAGGAAGTGACGTCGCCTGCGTCTGCGCAGAGTGTTGCCATGTCTGCGGTTTTCACGCGGAATTGTGCTACTTTAAGGGTGAATCCCATTTCTTTGTCTTACCCCTTCCCCTTTGTCTTACCCCAAGCCCTTGTCCCTCGAAACCGAGTGGTAAGCGCTAGGGGTGAAAACATACCCCTATGAAATGAGACACCACTTGGTTACGGTTACGTCATCGTACATCGTCGCTAGCTGGCTGCTTCGTCACCAGAGGAGACAAGTGTTGATCACAAACTTCCAAGATGCGTCTGCAAGTGTGTGTATGTCGATTGCGTGGGTTTTATTAGTGATGTTTTTGCGATCGTTGTGCAAATCAGCGATGTAACGTTAGTGTAGCAAACAAGCGATTTTTTAAAACGTTTCAATTAAGAACATGGTTGCAAATATATATGTACAGGACTGTGTAGAGCACAAAACAAGACTGTCGTAATATTTAAATCAATTATTTAAGCCGGACTCTCTGGATGATCTTGTTGCCGGTTGCGCAGTGTGTTCTGGGTAGTGATCGACCGATATTGATTTTTTAGAACCGATACCGATAATTTGTTTGTTTATGTGCCCGATAACCGATATGCAGAACCGATATTTATTTACTGTTATACAAAACCGATATCCGATTATGGAAAAATGCTTAAATATCGGGAAAAATATCGGTAAATCGATATATCGGTCGATCTCTAGTTCTGGGTACCCCTTGGTTTCAAGCTCGCGAAAATGCTTGGTTTTAAGGGGTATCTACCACTTCATCTTAGCCCTACCCCTCGATCAAACGAGAATTGGGACAGCCCTTACTCTCACGTGAACGCGCAAAACTAAGGGGAAGGGGTAAGACAGAGAAATGGGATTCACCCTAACACTGTTGCCGCGGGTTGTTTTTCATGTCCGCGGGTTGAAGCGACC
This sequence comes from Aspiorhynchus laticeps, assembly GCA_023376895.1. Classification (NCBI taxonomy): domain Eukaryota; kingdom Metazoa; phylum Chordata; class Actinopteri; order Cypriniformes; family Cyprinidae; genus Aspiorhynchus; species Aspiorhynchus laticeps. Next base: position 13,208,401 of record CM041807.1, read on the forward strand.
CCAATAACGTGATATTTAGCCCCTGGAATGCCAACTTTACCGGGGAACCCCCCTCGAAATGCGATTGGGCTAGTTTTGAGTAACAATTGGGCGGGTTTTGTTGCGAAAACCTGGCAACCCTGAAGGGAGACCCATGAAACAGAAATACTGCAAAATAATAACGCGACTAAACGAGACGAAATAACGTTATAACATTTCGTTTCGTCTCGTTTTGGTCAACGAAAATGAAGAGACATTTTAGCATCGTTTTTACCACATTTAGTCTCGTTTTTACGATATTGCATTATACATTTAATTATCGTCATCGTCACATGACCAGCATTTACGTTGCGTCTCGTCTCGTTTTCGTCACGTGATAAAGGTTCGTTGACGACGATATTTAGTCATAATTTTCGTTGACGAAAGCAACACTAGTGACAAGGAAAGATTTAGTGTGTAAGCAGATGAAAAATATAAGAAATAGTCAAAAATGTGGTTCGTAGAAAGCATCTTTGTTGACAAATGATTGCAAAGCTGCGTTTCTGTGCACATGATCTTCTGAGCGTCAGAATCAAACACAGGTGAGAATGTGAGGATGTGTGACTTCTGTGCTTCGCTGTGTAAAACTTTAGAAAAACATATTCTCATCTGTTTATGCTCCTCCGGAGAACGTCGTCATTATCAAAATGAAGTGCTTTGATCTCAGCCGTCTCATCCTTTCATCAGCGTGATTTGATCTGTTTCTTCTCGTCTCCGGGTCTCACTGCTGAGTGCTCTTCTTCAGTTCTGGATGAGCTCTGCTTTCTGTCTCCGAGCGTCTGTTTTAAATGAAGAGAGACACACCAGTCTTTCCTTTCATCCCGCCGGTGAAGAGGAGGCGATGGTTTATGGAGACGACACCGCTGGTTTTTAACACGCTGGATGTGCAGTAAATCTGCCGCTGTTGTTCTTCTGAGGTTGAGGAATCGACCTCCATTGTCTCTGAAGTAAAGCCACTAAATGAAAAGCAGTCGCTCCTCTGATGGCTCGCATGGCATTCGTGACGAAGCGGTGATAAACATACGCTCACAGTCTGAGTAAAGACTGAGAACCACAGATGAATGTTTGCTGCCGTGAAGCCAAAGCTGTGTAAAGGTTCATTTAAAAGCTGTTTTGAAGTCTGTGATCCACTGGACTGGAAGATTTACTGCACATCTTCTGTTATTCCAGCATGAATCACAACGGAGCTGTTTGAAGCCGGTGAGGCTGGAAATGGTGATGATTGTGTTGTGTAATGGAAGGATATACACTATATTGCCAAAAGTATTGGACCCCCTTCTAATGAACAGGTTTGACTACTTTAGTAATTTCTATGAGTACAAATCTTAATGTTAAAGCATATAATGATATTCTAGGAAATTGTGTGCTTCTAATATTATAGCAACAGTTTGGTGCTAATGCTAATTTAATAACATTTTTCAGATATTTTTCAAGGGGGGAAAAATGGAAAAATAATTATTTTTTTTAACAATATCCATTATTTACAACCTGAACTAACACTGCCTTATTATAAAAGGTCAAATGATCTAATATGTATCTCATATTTATTTATCTTTATTGAGATTTAATAATAATAATAATTTAAAATATAAATTATTATTATTATTATTATTAACAAAATTGCATTACTGCTTAATAATAATAATTTAAAATATTTTAGAATGTTATTATTAAAATAACAGCTTTACTGCTAATGAACTATTATAAATATTATTATTATTAATAATAATAATAATTATATCATTTAAAATATTAAAAATATATATATTATTAAAATAACTGCTTTACTGCTTATGAATTATTATAAATAATAATAATAATAAATATATATTGTTAAATGGTATTTAAAGAACTGATTATGAATTATTATAAATAATAATAATAATATAAAAAAAAAAATTATTAAAAGAACTGCTTTACTGCTAATGAACTATTATAATTATTATTAATAATAATAATAATAATAATTATCATCATTTAAAATATTAAAAAAATTATTATTAAAATAACTGCTTTACTGCTTATGAATTATTATAAATAATAATAAAAGAAAATATATATTTTTAAATGTTATTTAAAGAACTGCTTATGAATTATTATAAATAATAATAATATAAAATATAAAAAAATGTTTTTATTAAAATAACTGCTTTACTGCTAATGAACTATTATAATTATTATTATTAATAATAATAATTATCATCATTTAAAATATTTTTTAAATGTTATTGTTAAAATAACTGCTTTACTGCTTATGAATTATTATAAATAATAATACTGGTGGTAGTTGAGGAGAGACCCCCACATGATTGTAAAGCGCTTTGGGTGTACAACCATACACAATAAAGCGCTATATAAATGCCTCATCCATTCATTCATTCATTCATTCAAATAATAATAATAAAAATATATATTTTTTAATGTTATTTAAAGAACTGCTTATGAATTATTGTAAATAATAATAAGAAGAAGATCATGCATAAGTTTTTTTTTCTTAAGAATTAATTGTTATATTAATTATGTTAATTTGTTATTTTGGTGTAACCCTGACATTTTTTTACTTTTGGGACACCAAAAAATATTAATGAATTTTCTATGATTTCTATTAATTTAAATTTCTAAATTGAAAACATGCTTATGATTGAAGAGGTGTTTTCAAGTCAATCAAGGCATGCATGAATTGCATTTCTAATACATAGAACAAAAATGAGCATCATATCATATGATTGACCGTTCAGCCAAGCTCGGATCCCTGGGAACCAGATCCCTATCCAGCATTAGGGAGTAACATGTGCTAGTGTTTTCAGCTCCGCTGCTACTGTGTCCCTGTTTTTCTGAAGAATAGTAATAATGCCACCCACAAGCCACATCAAAGGAATTCCCTTCTTCCAACCCATCTTCCCCTCACCGCTCCTAAACATCCACTTCACCCTCCAAACCCGCTGCTTTCCCCCGAGTACTTCACCAGGCGTTCTCAGCAGCGGGGAAGGCTCCCCGGGGAGCGAGGGAGAACGGGTAAAGGGTGTTTGTGAAAGTGCACATTTGATGTCCAGAGACGCTGGCGGGAATTGAAGAGCACTTGAAAGGAAGGCGCTATGACGAAGGTGATCAAACAGCAATGAGAAGCAGACGAGAGCACGAGGTGGGGCCCCGAGACCCCGGACCCTGAACCGCTTCCTAAGACACCCATGAGGATCCCATCAAAGCCTCGGTTAGAGCGCCTACATACACAACTGGAACAGATAAACCCTACGCTAACCTGCTGCTAACCAGTCCTGGAAACACAAGACTGAGGGTTCGATTCCGAGAAAATGCAGGAACTGATAAATGTAGACCTTAATTGAGCCTCGTTATTGACTAATAATTGAGGCAACCAATCATGCTCTACTGTGTTAGTCCATACAATGATGAAGGTCAGTGAAGGGTCTATGACTCACGGGTTTAACAGTAGAGAGAAAGCAGATGCACTTTTTCAGTACAGAGAGGAGGACCACCAGCGATAGAGGTAACACATTACTTTTAAAGCAGTCATGAACTGGGAAATCAAATTCCCCTTGTTTTTTTTTACATATATCGGGTCAATGTACTATAAAAACATCCTGTAAGTTTCAAAACTCAAAACTTTCTCATTAGTTAAGTCAAGTCACCTTTGTTTATATAGCGCTTTTAACAATACAGATTGTGTCAAAGCAGCTATTTCCAATATCAAAATAGGAAAATAGTGTCAATAATGTAAAATGACAAGATTAAACACTCAATTTTCAGTTAAAGGCATTTCATTATTAAATTAGTCTACAAACAGCTTTTATTGAAACCATGATCAGAAAACAACTCGCTTTGGAATGTGCCACTTTATGACGTAATAGTGAGGCGAAAGCCCGCCTCTGCAGGAGAAGATCAACGCCTGCTTCTACATCGCTGCCTGTTTAGCCCCGTCCACCGATTCTACATCACTGCCTGTTTAGCCCCGCCCACCGATTCTACATCGCTGGCTGTTTAGCCCCGCCCACTGATTCTACATCACTGCCTGTTTAGCCCCACCCACCGATTCTACACTGCTGGCTGTTTAGCCCCGCCCACTGATTCTACACTGCTGACTGTTTAACCCCGCCCACTGATTCTACATCACTGCCTGTTTAGCCCCGCCCACTGATTCTACATCACTGCCTGTTTAGCCCCACCCCACTGATTCTATATCACTGCCTGTTTAGCCCCGCCCACTGATTCTACACTGCTGACTGTTTAACCCCGCCCACTGATTCTACATCACTGCCTGTTTAGCCCCGCCCACTGATTCTACATCACTGCCTGTTTAGCCCCGCCCACCGATTCTACAGCACTGCCGGTTTAGCCCAGCCCACAATTTTACACCACTGCCTGTTTAGCCCCACCCACTGATTCTACACTGATGCCTGTTTAGCCCCACCCACCAATTTTACATCACTGCCTGTTTAGCCCCGCCCACTGATTCTACACTGCTGACTGTTTAGCCCCGCCCACCGATTCTGCATCGCTGCCTGGTTATTTGCACTTGTATTAGGAGGAGAGGAAATACTAGAGAGACACAAACACAGGATTACTCCAACAGAACCATACAGATTACATTACAATATTACAAGACACTGTGTAGTGTAAGTTATATTGCCTTCCTCGTGATCCTAACACAGTATCTAGATTGGACGCGAGCGCTGTTGTGCATCCATTTCTCTTTCAGGTCAGAAGCAGCACAAATGCATGGAGTATGTCAGAAATAGAACGGGACATCAGTTTACTGTCTGGGATTTGTGTCAATATGTGCTGCATCAGACAGAACCACAGATTATAATGGGTTCTGTTGTCTATAGTCGCGTTGCACAGCGAGGTAACATTAGCAAAGAGCTCCAGATCACATCAGTGAATCACTGTGTGTTTGTTTGTTTGCTTTACTAAAAACAAGAGAGTATAATGCAGGCTTTTCAGGGAAGACTGAAAGTAAAAGATGATGCAGTGCTGAGTCTAACTATATTGGATCCATCAGTAATGTCGAGTAAACATGTTTTTACCACTATTGCATTGTCTGTTCCAGACTGTTTGATATATACGGAGTATTTATATGGTTTGTTGTTTTCAGAGTACATCACCACAGCATCCATCTGTTATTATAATAAGTGAAACTGTTGGCCAATCACAGCAGTGGGCGTTTACCTGCGAGTCTCCTATAAAAACAGACCATTCTGCAGAGAGACTCAAAACAGGAGAGAAAATAGCCTATTACTTCTAAATTATGGGGGGGGGGGGGTATGTAAAAATCGCTCTAACATAAGAGAACCTCAGAGAACTTTATAAAATCATAACAAAATGCAGTTCACCATTATTCCTATCCAAAAAAAGCCACTAGAATTCCTTCCCAGAGCGTCTGGTCAAAGTGCCCTTCAACAATAACAGGGGAAGGGCTTGAAAATGCCACCGTTGTCACCAGCAGAGCTCTTATTAAAGGGATGTGATGAACTAGTGACTCGTTATTTCTCAAACGCTGGTTAACCAGAATAAGATTGGTTTTGCTGAGCTTGGCGTCAATTATATGCTGAGATTCTATGTGACCCTGGAGCATAAAACCAGTCATAAGGGTCAATTTTTTGAAAATTGAGATTTATGCATCATCTGAAAGCTGAATAAATAGCTTTCCATTGATGTATGGTTTGTTATGATAGAACAATATTTGTAAATCTGGAATCTGAGGGTGCAAAAAAATCTAAATATTGAGAAAATCACCTTTAAAGTTGTTCAAATGAAGTTCTTAGCAATGCATATTACTAATCAAAAATTAAGTTTTGATATATTTACGGTAGGAAATTTACAAAATATCTTCATGGAACATAATCTTAATATCCTAATGATTTTTGGCATAAACTAAAAATCAATAATTTTGACCCATACAATGTATTGTTGTCTATTGCTACAAATATACCTGTGTTACTTATGACTGCTTTTGTGCTCCAGAGTCACATATTATACCGCTTGACCACATTATGACAGCAATATCCATTACCATAATATAGTCTTGTGTGAAAACAGAATTTCTGTTATGTTGTTTATAAAATTTAGATTACACTTTAGTTGGGTTATGTTGGCTTTTATAGCATGTAAGACGCCTTTTTAGGTTATTTTCATTAACCTTGAATATATGTCTAGTCTTAATCAACATAGAACTTTCAACGTAAAAATATTACAAATATCATGAAAGTTATTTATTCATATAACATTAATGTTTTGAGGAATTGCATACTTGACATTACAATGTATATGAGCTATTGTTAAGAAAGCATTTTATGAGGTGAATCAAATCAGGCGTAATTTAAGG
>CM041807.1:13219758-13232793 GCA_023376895.1 Aspiorhynchus laticeps
AGAAATATATATATATATGTGACCCTGGAGCACAAAAGCAGTCATAAGTAACACAGGTATATTTGTAGCAATAGACAACAATACATTGTATGGGTCAAAATTATACATTTTTCTTTTATGCCAAAAATCATTAGGATATTAAGATCATGTTCCATGAAGATATTTAGTAAATTTCCTACCGTAAATATATCAAAACTTAATTATTGATTAGTAATATGCATTGCTAAGAACTTCATTTGAACAACTTTAAAGATGATTTTCTCAATATTTAGATTTTTTTTGCACCCTCAGATTCCAGATTTACAAATATTGTCCGATCATAACAAACCATACATCAATGGAAAGATTATTTATTCAGCTTTCAGATGATGCATAAATCTCATGACCCTTATGACTGGTTTTGTGTTTCAGGGTCACAAATGTATATTAAAAATAGAAATGAGAATGAGAAATAATTCAATGGTTCTTGTTCCACTAATGATTCTTTGAGAACTTTTAATGTAAAGAATATTTGGAAATCATGAGACAATTTCAATAATCAAGAATCAAACAATTCTTGCAAAAGGTGGGTTTACATTGATTTTAATAGATTTCTTTTAGAGGTGGCATGAATACACTCTAATAACCGGCTTATATATTAAGCATCTGTATTTAACAAACAAAATGTGGTAACATTCTATTCATTATTATATGTGACCCTGGAGCACAAAACCAGTCATAAGTGTCAATTTTTCGGAATTGAGATTTATGCATCATCTGAAAGCTGAATAAATAATCTTTCCATTGATGTATGGTTTGTTATGATAGAACAATATTTGAAAATCTGGAATCTGAGGGTGCAAAAAAATGAAAATATTGAAAAAAATCACCTTTAAAATTGTTTAAATTAAGTTCTTAGCAATGCGTATTACTAATCAAAAATTAAGTTTTGATATATTTACGGTAGGAAATTTACTAAATATCTTCATGGAACATGATCTTAATATCCTAATGATTTTTGGCATAAAAGAAAAATGTATAATTTTGACCCATACAATGTATTGTTGGCTATTGCTACAAATATACCTGTGTTACTTATGACTGCTTTTGTGCTCCAGGGTCATATTTATAAAATACTACTGACAAATGTTTGATTCACTAATAAGAACTAACTCATTAAAGTTGTTTGTTTTGTAATCAACATATACTGGTTGAGCTCTATGTGTTCAATTCATTTAAAAGAACCAAATCTTTAGAGTCATTAATTCAGTAATTGAACTACACTGGTTGTATTTGATTCACTAAAAAGAACCAAGTAGAGCGTTTGATCCACTGAACACAACCAACTCAATAGAGTCATTCTTCCTATAATAGATTGCATTCTTTGAGTTTGATTCACTAAAGAACCGATATATTAGAGAGAATCAATTTGTTTGGGAGTCAACCTATACTGGTTCAGCTCTATGTGACTGATTTACTAAAAATAACCGATATATTAGAGAGAATCAATTTGTTTGGGAATCAATCTATACTGGTTGAACTCTATGTGACTGATTTACTAAAAATAACCGATATATTAGAGAGAATCAATTTGTTTGGGAATCAATCTATACTGGTTGAGCTCTATGTGACTGATTCACTAAAAAGAACCGATATATTAGAGAGAATCAATTTGTTTGGGAATCAATCTATACTGGTTGAACTCTATGTGACTGATTCACTAAAAAGAACCGATACATTAGAGAGAATCAATTTGTTTGGGAATCAATCTATACTGGTTGAGCTCTATGTGACTGATTCACTAAAAAGAACCGATACATTAGAGAGAATCAATTTGTTTGGGAATCAATCTATACTGGTTGAGCTCTATGTGACTGATTCACTAAAAAGAACCGATACATTACATAGAATCAATTTGTTTGGGAATCAACCTATACTGGTTGAGCTCTATGTGACTGATTCACTAAAAAGAACCGATACATTAGAGAGAATCAATTTGTTTGGGAATCAATCTATACTGGTTGAGCTCTATGTGACTGATTCCCTAAAAAGAACCGATATATTAGAGAGAATCAATTTGTTTGGGAATTAATCTATACTGGTTGAGCTCTATGTGACTGATTCACTTAAAAGAACCGATACATTAGAGAGAATCAATTTGTTTGGGAATCAATCTATACTGGTTGAACTCTATGTGACTGATTCACTAAAAATAACCAATATATTAGAGAGAATCAATTTGTTTGGGAATCGATCTATACTGGTTGAGCTCTATGTGACTGATTCACTAAAAAGAACCGATATATTAGAGAGAATCAATTTGTTTGGGAATCGATCTATACTGGTTGAGCTCTATGTGACTGATTCACTAAAAATAACCGATATATTAGAGAGAATCAATTTGTTTGGGAATCGATCTATACTGGTTGAGCTCTATGTGACTGATTCACTAAAAAGAACCGATATATTAGAGAGAATCAATTTGTTTGGGAATCGATCTATACTGGTTGAACTCTATGTGACTGATTCACTAAAAAGAACCGATATATTAGAGAGAATCAATTTGTTTGGGAATCGATCTATACTGGTTGAGCTCTATGTGACTGATTCACTAAAAATAACCGATATATTAGAGAGAATCAATTTGTTTGGGAATCGATCTATACTGGTTGAGCTCTATGTGACTGATTCACTAAAAAGAACCGATATATTAGAGAGAATCAATTTGTTTGGGAATCAATCTATACTGGTTGAGCTCTATGTGACTGATTCACTTAAAAGAACCGATATATTAGAGAGAATCAATTTGTTTGGGAATCGATCTATACTGGTTGAGCTCTATGTGACTGATTCACTTAAAAGAACCGATACATTAGAGAGAATCAATTTGTTAGGGAATCGATCTATACTGGTTGAGCTCTATGTGACTGATTCACTAAAAATAACCGATATATTAGAGAGAATCAATTTGTTTGGGAATCAATCTATATTGGTTGAGCTCTATGTGACTGATTCACTTAAAAGAACCGATACATTAGAGAGAATCAATTTGTTTGGGAATCGATCTATACTGGTTGAGCTCTATGTGACTGATTCACTAAAAAGAACCGATATATTAGAGAGAATCAATTTGTTTGGGAATCGATCTATACTGGTTGAGCTCTATGTGACTGATTCACTAAAAAGAACCGATATATTAGAGAGAATCAATTTGTTTGGGAATCGATCTATACTGGTTGAGCTCTATGTGACTGATTCACTAAAAAGAACCAATATATTAGAGAGAATCAATTTGTTTGGGAATCGATCTATATTGGTTGAGCTCTATGTGACTGATTCACTAAAAAGAACCGATATATTAGAGAGAATCAATTTGTTTGGGAATCGATCTATACTGGTTGAGCTCTATGTGACTGATTCACTAAAAAGAACCGATATATTAGAGAGAATCAATTTGTTTGGGAATCGATCTATACTGGTTGAGCTCTATGTGACTGATTCACTAAAAAGAACCGATATATTAGAGAGAATCAATTTGTTTGGGAATCAATCTATACTGGTTGAGCTCTATGTGACTGATTCACTAAAAAGAACCGATACATTAGAGAGAATCAATTTGTTTGGGAATCAATCTATACTGGTTGAACTCTATGTGACTGATTCACTAAAAAGAACCGATACATTAGAGAGAATCAATTTGTTTGGGAATCAATCTATACTGGTTGAACTCTATGTGACTGATTCACTAAAAAGAACCGATACATTAGAGAGAATCAATTTGTTTGGGAATCGATCTATACTGGTTGAGCTCTATGTGACTGATTCACTAAAAAGAACCGATACATTAGAGAGAATCAATTTGTTAGGGAATCGATCTATACTGGTTGAGCTCTATGTGACTGATTCACTAAAAAGAACCGATACATTAGAGAGAATCAATTTGTTTGGGAATCAATCTATACTGGTTGAACTCTATGTGACTGATTCACTAAAAAGAACCGATACATTAGAGAGAATCAATTTGTTTGGGAATCAATCTATACTGGTTGAACTCTATGTGACTGATTCACTAAAAAGAACCGATACATTAGAGAGAATCAATTTGTTTGGGAATCAATCTATACTGGTTGAGCTCTATGTGACTGATTCACTAAAAAGAACCGATACATTAGAGAGAATCAATTTGTTTGGGAATCGATCTATACTGGTTGAGCTCTATGTGACTGATTCACTAAAAAGAACTGATATATTAGAGAGAATCAATTTGTTTGGGAATCAATCTATATTGGTTGAGCTCTATGTGACTGATCACTAAAAATAACCGATATATTAGAGAGAATCAATTTGTTTGGGAATCAACCTATACTGGTTGAGCTCTATGTGACTGATTTACTAAAAAGAACCAAATCTTTAGAGCCGTTAGTTCTGTAACTATCCAACACTAGTGAATCAAATATATGGAGTGCAACTAAAGATTCAAATTATTAGAATCATTTGTTCTGTAATTAAAACACACTGGTCAGACAATAGATTTGATTCACTCAAAAGACTCAGAGTCTTCACTGAACACACATTGTGTCTTTGATTCGCTATTCAAACTATACTGATTGTGCTTTGTGTTTGATTCACTCAAAAGAATCAAATCTTTAGAGTCATTAGTTCTGTAATCGAAATACACTCGGTCTGTTTCACACAGCGGATTCAGATTAATGCTGTCTGCACTGAATAAGTATTGCAAGAGTATTTTAGCACAATTTAACTAAAACACTTCACCTTTTGATTAAAATCCTGAAAGATCACAGTGTGTTTGTGCAGTTTGACTTCCCAGCTTTCTCCTGGTGAAGTGTGACGATGGAGGAGTTCATCTCAAACACACCAAGTGTCCAAACATGCTGCTTATTGTCCAGCACGAGAAGCACAGGGTTCGGCTTCAGACTGAGGTTTACTCCTCAACCAAACCGTAATGAAAGCTCTGAACTCTCAGTGTTTGCTGCAGCACGGAGGAACTTCTGAGGCGAACCTAAAGGAGCTTCTGAGCTCAAAGCATGTTTTCTTTCCTTCACAGCCGAAACCTCTGCGTCTGTCCAGTTAGAGATCCATCTCAATAGCACTTCTGTGCCCCGTCTTTACAATTTAAGAGCTCGTAGCTGTACAATGGTGAATGGCGGCTGATTCTGCTCTGTTTTTCTGCATTCCTGCGTGTCAGGCTCGGAGAGAATAAAGCCCGCGGGTCAAAGGTCACTTCCTGTGCATTAATAACCCCGCAGTTTGACATCAACAAGAACAGACTGACCAAGAGGGTGACATGTTAAATATCCAACGGTTTCATCATTTCAGCTGATATGAAGATCTAATGCAATTGCAAAGCCAAAGCCGAGTGATCCGTGTGTTAAACGCTCAGAATCACTTCCAGAGACCACTGCATTGTATAATATGCACAAAACAATGCCAAACGAAGTCAAGAAGAACGTTTGACGATGATTGAGTGGCTTGCAATGTCCAGTTTGTGGTTTTTACAGCATGCAACAGTCTCCAAAAACTGGAGACAAAACCAGCACTGCAAAAAATGCTTTTCTTACTTAGAGTTTTTGTCTTGTTTCCGGCCAAAATATCTAAAAAGTCTTAAATCAAGAAGGATTTTCTAGACGAGTAAAAATAATTGTCTTGTTTTCAGAAAAAACTAGTCAAAATTAAGTGAGTTTTTGCTTGAAACAAGCAAAATAATCTGCCAATGTGGTAAAAAAAATAATCTTATGTCATACAGAAAACAAAACTCACTTAATTTCTGAAAACAAGACGATTATTTTTACTCGTCTAGAAAATCCTTCTTTGATTTAAGACTTTTTAGATATTTTGGCCGGAAACAAGACAAAAAATCTAAGTAAGAAAAGCATTTTTTGCAGTCAGAGCTCATTTACTGTCAATTACTGATTTGGCAGAAATTAATGGGAATTCTTTCAAGATGCATAAAAAAATATATATGAAAGAAACTACAGTAAAGACGCTGAAATACGGAATTAACCAAGAAGCACACTTCCAAAAAAACTCGGATCATCTCACACCATGCTGGAAAATCTGTGGAGTGCATGCAAACCAAATATTAAGACATTAATGTTCATTTTAAGATTAATTTTTCCTCAAATTGTTATGCTGATAACATCATGTGCTTGCATTCAATTAGAAAAAAAGAAAACACAACAATAACAACAAAAAGATTTAGTTGTTGTAGCCAAACTGCAAAAAAAAAAAAAGGGCCAAAAACTTTTAATCTGTTGAAATTGCATTTACAAATTAAAAAAGGGTTATTTTTATAATTAAAGGTTTTTCAAAAACACCTGATAAGAATAAACACGCTTCATGAAGACATATGGGAGCCATTAATTAAACATCTCTCTGGAACGCCACTAACAGATGAATTTACTATAGCATGAAGATATTTACTACACAATCGTTCCCTGGACTCAGTATTTGAGAACAAGTCCTGAATGTTCATAATGACATGAAAGTGCCAGATGGCTTTAAAGGACATGAAAGGCATTACACTGTACACATGTCCGGCAGATACACGCATGTCTGCAATCAGAAGCAAAGCACGTGATGCTGGATCGCCACACCACCGGCTCTTCAAACCCAATAACATAACATCAAACGCCTCAGAATATGGAGCGAGTGCAGTCCACGCAGATCCAACGCCTTCACAAAGACCTAAACGAGTCCGTGAGCTGTAATGGCTTGCACATGTTTAGGTGGAGAGGTGTTGGTTTTGCTCAGTCTCAGCGGATCATGAGAACGAGTCTAAAAACATCCAAAATAAACCTTGTAACGAAAAGAGTCAAAGAAACAGTGTGTGTAGAATCAGTGCTGGGGTAACGCATTACAAGTAATCAGATTACTTTTTAAAGTAACTAGTAAAGTAACATTACTTTTTAATTTAGAAGGAAATATCTGAGTTACTTTTTCAAATATGTAACAGCAGTTACTTTGTTTCCCAGATTTAAAAAGTAACGTAATGCATTACTTTCCTTAAAAAGTAACTAAGTAATGTAATTAGTTACTTTTTTAGGGAGTAACGCAATATTGTAACGCATTACTTTCCATAAAAAGTAACTAAGTAATGTAATTAGTTACTTTTTTAGGGAGTAACGCAATATTGTAACGCATTAGGTAATCAGATTACTTTTTTAAAGTAACTAGTAAAGTAACATTATGTTTTAGTTTAGAAGGAAATATCCGAGTTACTTTTTCAAATATGTAACAGCAGTTACTTTGTTTCTGATGTATTGAGTGACAGCTCTGGTGTTGCCATGGTGACAGAAATCAGAGCGTTGTGTGTGAACATGATCTTACTGTAGATCTAGACTAAATATCAACATGATCTTACTGTAGATCTAGACTAAATATCAACATGATCTTACTGTAGTTCTAGACTAAATATCAACACGATCTTACTGTAGTTCTAGACTAAATATCAACACGATCTTACTGTAGTTCTAGACTAAATATCAACACGCTCTTACTGTAGTTCTAGACTAAATATCAACACGATCTTACTGTAGATCTAGACTAAATATCAACACGATCTTACTGTAGATCTAGACTAAATATCATCACGGTCTTACTGTAGTTCTAGACTAAATATCAACACGATCTTACTGTAGTTCTAGACTAAATATCAACACGATCTCACTGTAGATCTAGACTAAATATCAACACGATCTTACTGTAGTTCTAGACTAAATATCAACACGATCTTACTGTAGATCTAGACTAAATATCAACATGATCTTACTGTAGTTCTAGACTAAATATCAACACGATCTTACTGTAGTTCTAGACTAAATATCAACACGATCTTACTGTAGTTCTAGACTAAATATCAACACGCTCTTACTGTAGTTCTAGACTAAATATCAACACGATCTTACTGTAGATCTAGACTAAATATCAACACGATCTTACTGTAGATCTAGACTAAATATCATCACGGTCTTACTGTAGTTCTAGACTAAATATCAACACGATCTTACTGTAGATCTAGACTAAATATCAACATGATCTTACTGTAGATCTAGACTACATATCAACACGATCTTACTGTAGTTCAGACTAAATATCAACACGATCTTACTGTAGTTCAGACTAAATACCAACACGATCTTACTGTAGATCTAGACTAAATATCAACACGATCTTACTGTAGTTCTAGACTAAATATCAACACGATCTTACTGTAGTTCAGACTAAATATCAACACGATCTTACTGTAGTTCTAGACTAAATATCAACACGATCTCACTGTAGTTCAGACTAAATATCAACACGATCTTACTGTAGTTCTAGACTAAATATCAACACGATCTTACTGTAGTTCAGACTAAATATCAACATGATCTTACTGTAGTTCTAGACTAAATATCAACACGATCTTACTGTAGTTCTAGACTAAATATCAACACGATCTCACTGTAGTTATAGACTAAATATCAACATGTATTTACTCATCTGCACCAAAACACATTCAGTGTTCCTCACAATCAATGAACTCAGAATATGATGCAAACCTGCAATATTTAAATATGTTAAATAAGACCAATATCATTTATGTATTTAATCCCAATTTATTACCCAATGTCTTTGCTGCTGACCTTCGATGATCCAATTCAACCATAATAATAAGCAAAAATTACATTTGTGTTTGATTGTAGTTATTGCTGAATAGTGTTGAACTGTCATATTTTTAATGTGATTAGTTTGATCTGCGTC
Source organism: Aspiorhynchus laticeps (assembly GCA_023376895.1). Classification (NCBI taxonomy): domain Eukaryota; kingdom Metazoa; phylum Chordata; class Actinopteri; order Cypriniformes; family Cyprinidae; genus Aspiorhynchus; species Aspiorhynchus laticeps. The sequence continues at coordinate 13,228,501 of CM041807.1, forward strand.
CTCTACTGTACAGACATGAATCTACATTATCTTCAGTCTAAACCGGATTCACTTCACTTTTAGTGTAAAAGGGCTTTTATATTTGTAAAAGAATAACTTTTTATATTAAAAACAAACAAGCAAGCCCTGCCCAGATTTACAAAGCAACTCAAAAGTAACGTAACGCATTACTTTCCATAAAAAGTAACTAAGTAACGTAATTAGTTACTTTTTTAGAGAGTAGCACAATATTGTAACACATTACTTTCCATAAAAAGTAACTAAGTAACGTAATTAGTTACTTTTTTAGAGAGTAACACAATATTGTAACACATTACTTTCCATAAAAAGTAACAAAGTAACGTAATTAGTTACTTTTTTAGAGAGTAACGCAATATTGTAACGCATTACTTTCCATAAAAAGTAACTAAGTAACGTAATTAGTTACTTTTTTTAGAGAGTAACGCAATATTGTAACACATTACTTTCCATAAAAAGTAACAAAGTAACGTAATTAGTTACTTTTTTAGAGAGTAACGCAATATTGTAACGCATTACTTTCCATAAAAAGTAACTAAGTAACAGAATTAGTTACTTTTTTAGAGAGTAACACTATATTGTAACGCATTACTTTCCATAAAAAGTAACTAAGTAACGTAATTAGTTACTTTTTTAGAGAGTAACACATTACTTTTAAAAGTAACTTTCCCCAACACTGTGTAGAATTTCATTAAAAACTATTAAGAACGTGAACCAAACTTCACTGAAATATTAAAAAACACTGTAGCCTTAAGATTGCAGACATTCCTTATTTCATACTATACGGATGACATTGATTTTAAGCATGACTTTGATTTTCAGCGATGTCTGCCACCTCAGTTTTTCCTCTTCTGAGCCGTACTTGAGGGAGGCTAAATTGGTTGCAGATGTTTGTGTAGAAAAAAAAAAAGCTTAAAATAGGTACAATGTGAGCGGCTGCTTGATCTGGACGTGATTGGCTGAAGACAGTGTTTGGAGGAAACACAGCTTTATAAGTGTGCTGTGAGAGGAGAACTGACCCGGCCGCTGGACAACAGAGAATAAAGCTCAGAGGGTCAACAGACAACTTCTGCAGGGTCACCTTATCTAACGCTACAGCATGCCTTCTGTGTGTGTTACTGAAGAATCCTGACACATGGACACACACACACACACACGCTTCACAAACACACACACTTCACAAACACACACACACACACACACACACACACACACACACGCTTCACAAACACACACACTTCACAAACACACACACGCTTCACAAACACACACACTTCACAAACACACACACACACGCTTCATAAACACACAAACACACACTTCACAAACAAACACACACACACACACAAACGCTACACACACACACACACACACATACACGCTTCACAAACACACACGCTTCACACACACACACACACACACACACACACAGCTTCACAAACACACACACACACACACACTTTACAAACACACACTCTCTCTCTCACACACACACACACAGTTCACAAACACACACTCTCTCTCACACACACAAACACTTACACACACACACACACACACTTCACAAACACACACTCTCTCTCTCACACACACACACACGCACTTCAAAAACACACACAAGCTACACACACTTTACAAACACACTCTCTCACACACACTCTCTCTCACACACACACTTCACAAACACACACTCTCTCTCTCACACACACACAGGGCCGTAGCTAGAGGATTGGGGGCCCCCTGAAAAAATATTGATGTGGGCCCCCCCCACACACATATCATATACTGTACAATATACAAGCATGGAACCAAATTGCATGCTTTTTTGTGGTTTTCATAATATCTCAGTTATACAACTAATAAAATATTAGAATTATTCACAGAACATGGGCCTATATAGTATAATTCCTGGATTTTGTAGGGCCCCCTGGGCGGTGGGGGCCCCTAGAATTGTCACCACCATTCACCCCACTAGCAACGGCCCTGCACACACACACACACACACACACACACACTTCACAAACACACACTCTCTCTCACACACACACACACACTTCACAAACACACACTCTCTCTCACACACACACACACACTTCACAAACACACTCTCTCACACACACTTTACACAAACACACGCACACACACACACACACACACATGCACACTCGCACACTCACACAAACACACACACACGCACACACACATACTTCACAAACACACACTCTCTCTCACACACACACACACACACACACACACACACACTTCACAAACACACACTCTCTCTCACACACACACACACACTTCACAAAAACACTCTCTCTCTCACACACACACACACACTTCACAAACACACTCTCTCACACACACTTTACACAAACACACGCACACACACACACACACACACACATGCACACTCGCACACTCACACAAACACACACACACGCACACACACATACTTCACAAACACACTCTCTCACAAACACACACACACACACACACACTTCAAAGCACTTCTGCATCCAGATGTAAGCTTGACTTTGTTTGACACTAATAGAATAGAACATGAAAGAATTGACTTTAAGTTTTATAAACAACATCAAAAGTTTGCCGGGGGGGGGGGGGGGGGGGGATTTTGTATATTTAACGTTTTTTGTCAATGCAATACATCATGGCACCAATATAGCTGATTCTGACACCTACAACAAATGGCAGCCTTGAACCAAAACAACAAATGTTTCCAACACCTTCATGAGACTTTAACACTTTCATGATGAACATTAACACTATATCACCTCACGTGAACCAGAAGAGTCTCAATAATCTCATATAATTACACATTAACTGCAAAAGCACTTCAGTTCCCAGAATGCATTGTGGTATAAAAAAAATATGCATTGCATGCATTTGCGATTTTCTGGTTTATTTTCCTAAATTAATTACAATAAAATACAATATTGCATTTCTCAGTTAAGATCAAAATTAGGAGTCAATCATAATGCAAAACTTGTTTTCTTAAAAATGCTTAATTAAATGTAATCACTAGAATTGTGACTTTAAACTAAACACAGATATTTAAACGATTATCCAACACAATATATTCATTGTTCACAGTAATTTGTTGTCATTATGAATTTACTGTAGCATTTTGTAAATCCCTGGCATTCTACAGTGACTCATTCTGTAGCCTAATGCGTGTTTATGAATTATAAATAAAGTGATTATGAAGGGTTACTCTTAATAGCAGTCCTTGACTGAGCCCAAACTCTCAGAGACTGTTAGAAAACACATTTATTCACATATTACTGTATCATATCTGAAGCTATTATTCCAATCGCCCTTATGCCAGCATGTCAGTTTATGAATCATAATTCATAAACTGCTACTCAATGAAGTTACGGGAATACAGCCGAGCATATACATAGATCATCATGATAGACTCGATCGTATTTATTATGCATAACACAAATCACAATTCAATAATTCTGAAAGCCGGATTGAGAATAACGGTGCAGAATCAACAAGTCCATATTTGCGATTATGCTGTTAAAAAGTCTCTATTGGCCATTGTTATCAGCAGCTGAGCTTTTACCAAGTATAATGGGTAAAACCAGCCGATTATTGACATTAAAACAACTAAGCAGAAGCGAAGTGAAAGCGGACTTACCCTGAGTGTAAACGAAGGCGCAGAAGTTGCAGGAGAGAAGCAAAATGATTATCTCAAAACACACATACATCTTATTGAAATCCTAAAGTGCATGGTGGAGTCAGACGCAAACGAGACTCGAGCTCCATGAGAGCATCTGTGCTAGCGGGAGCGCAGGAGAGCACAGGCCGCTCAGGAGACGCGGAGCGCGGCGTGGAGCTCTGAGCATGTGCGGCGGAGCCTGGAGGAGGAGGAACTAACGGAGCCATGAGACATCACCGCACTTATACCGTTATGTGCCCGAGGGGTGGGAGAGGGGGACGGACACACGAGCAGGAGGGGGAGAAAGAAAAACAGCCTTACAAAACTTACAAAAAAGATCAGACGTGGATTATTGTGCGCTTCTCCCTGCTAAAAAACAATAGAAACCATCACAGAAATTCCAATGGTTTCCATTAAAACACCATTATAAACCATTAGCTTTTTTTCCAGTAAAACCATTACAAAATTCCTTTTTGTAGTGTGTTTTGGGCATTTTCCCAATAGGATTTAACATCCCACCAATAGAATCCATCACATACCAGTAGACACCATTATAGTTTCTATTAAAACCAATACAATTCCCATTATAA
>CM041807.1:13232893-13545393 GCA_023376895.1 Aspiorhynchus laticeps
ATTTCTTTATAAATTCACTGTATGGAAGGTTATCGAGCACGCAGCGAGCCGAGACGGGCTCCACGTCGCCGCGTAGGACTTCACAGAACCTCCAGTGAAATGAAAGAATTAGATCATACTCAAGACAACCAAAAGCACGGTTTCGTGCTGAAGAATCTCGTTCTGCACGATGGCCTACAGATGAGGGTCTCTCTCTGGGGGGCTATCACAACACACCACCCCAAGCCACTGCCAACGATTATCACCCCACAACAGCCCGTTTCGGGCTACTGGACGAGACTTAAGAATAAATGGTGACCAGCATGGTTACCATTCTAATGATTATGATTACTTGCCCATTAACCTTGACAGATTCCAAAAGAACAGATATGCATCTGATCACTTTACACAAAAACAGAGACAGAATACATTTCCCATGGAATTCACAAATTCTGAATTCAAAGATCTAGACAGAGAAAAAAACGCAGTCTTACTAGAAAATACACAAATCTCTGCCCCCCACCAACCGTTACGTTCCAACCTCGGAGAGGCATACTATCGAGATTTCGATGATCCACAAAGAAACAAAATAACATTGACTATGTTCAATCCAAACGGTCAATGAGGACAGGGAATACAATGGCAGAATGGATCAGTCTGAATATGACGAATATGTTCATGAGGAGGATGATTTTGGTTCTCCAGAACATCAAAAAGCTCAGAACATAAGCTACCGTGATATGTATCTCGATTCCACTCGCTCCTCATTAACCAGAGGAAGAGATTCAAACTCATTTAACAACAGAGCGAATCGTGATACAAATAACAACACTTTTTACAGTAGAGACAAACATTTCTACAACACGAAAAGGGATAGAGGAAAACGCAGACTCCCCAGAAATAAAGACACGAGAGGGGGAGTGCGACAGCGGTACTTTGACCGTCCTACAAATGAAAAACTGAAATCTAACTACAACACGCCTGCCCCACCCAGACTAAAAACAGCGATAAAGCTGTTGTATGACCTTATCAGAATAGTTTACCATCTTAGTAAGATCACCACGAAAGTGACAAACAACATGCCACGATCTTTCAAAAGACTAACCCAACATCTGATAGATACAATCAAACCAGCTGTCCCTAACAAAAGGGTGTTACAACTGCTGGAGGGAAATGCTCGAAATTGGACGTATAACACACAGCAGATCCTAGAAGAACACTACAACTCAAAGATCGATCAAACTATTACAGAACTAAAGGAGAGGACAAACCAGACCGATTGGTTGCGGGCCTTCGAGATAGCGAGTGGTTGGGCTCGGAAAAACTTTAGAAATAAAATCGATTCAGAACTTCTGGACAGGGCCGAGGCATTGCTCGCGGCCGAAGTGCCGAGTGATAATGGAAACCACAGAAATGAAGTGATTCAACAGCCAACCATTAACTCCACCCCTCGTGGCACGTATGCACAAGCGGTTATTGGTGAAACACAGGCGGTGGTCAGACCCAGAACGGGCGTTCAACACGTCAATGTTCAAATTCAGACATCTCCTAAGAGAAAAAGCCATGGCGATGGCTGGTCTACCCCGCCTCCCAACAGAGGAGAGTGGTCATTTGATCAGGATTTTCCACCCCTTGATCCACCACCCATGACACGAACCTCTCCGGTGGTGGCTCCTCCCAGACCTCTAGAACCTTTACCTCCGAGACATTCTCGTAGAGGTGTCACTGAGCTGCTGGTGGATACCGCCCCTATCGCACCACCGACAGAGCCTCAGTTGATACAGATTGATCCAGAAATTAATGTACAAAATCAGAATAATGAAGTGACTGCAGAAACAGACACAAACAATAAAGTAATTACAGAAGTTCAACAAAATGTGGAAAGGTCAAAAAAACAAACAGAGAAAACAGATAAACGCACAGGGAAGGCGGCTCCATCACTCACGAGGGTGGAGACCTCACCCTTGGTGTTTTCTGAAGAATCCGATGATTCAAACCGATACTTATTCGCACAGCAATCTGAAAGCCCACTCAGGCCATACCAGACTAGACTAACGCAGTTCTTACAGGAAAACGAAGAAGAAATTAGAGCAATGACAGAGGCACCGGATACAGAACCGGCCCCTCTGGAAATATCGTTAGATTCTCAGTCCCCAGAAAGGGACCCTGATACTTCACGCTTGGTGGAAGACCTAGCCGCCATATTAACACGGCTCGCAAACTAACAGACTGGAGCCTGACACTGAAGAAGAAATACATCATCGTCGGAGATTCAAACGTTGCCAGATCCCGGCCTTCAGTGTCCCAGATCTGCAGGTGGATAGCTTCCCTGGAGCTAAGTTCCAACATGCGGGGAACTTAATGGAGAGAGCCACAGTGGCAGTGGAACCAGAGATTCTTATCTTCTCTTTTGGTATTAATAACAGAAGTCAGAGATGTCTAGTTACAACCAACAAAGAAATACAACGAACGTATAGAATGGCTCGAAGCCGATTACCTCATACTGAACTATATTTTCCTCTAATTAACTTCTCGATCAGTTACCTCTTGAAGAGCAGAATCATCTAACAGGGATGAACGAGTACATCAGAGAAACATTAAACAGTATAGTGGAACTACCTTATACTCGTTTTGAGGTCGAGAAAGACCAAGTTCATTGGACCTCGGCAACTGCCAGGGCCATGTTGGATCACTGGGTCCAAAATTTAAACTTTCAGGGCCCTTCATCCCTATAAATGGTTCCGAGAAACTGATTATCAACCTTGCACCCTCTCTGACCCTCACACCAGAGCAGAGGTTAGTTCTACTAAAAGGTCTTTCGTTCGTTCCACCACCAAAACATTTTAAAAACACAAAAAATAGAATTATTGAAAAGCCTACAGGAGTACCATCGAAGAGTTAAACTGGAAACTTTTTTGAAGGGAAAAAGAACAAAAAAGAAAAAAAGCCCCCTTTCACTCATGGCTCTGACTGGTATCCAGCTATCTAGACTCCCCAAGGTCATTGCCTCAATCATCAGAGCAGACTGGTATGCCTATCGACACCTGAATTGGGGATTTGTGGAAAAACAGAATTTAACCGTGAGTGAACAGAGAGCTTTAAAACAATTGAGAGAAAATATAGATATAGTCATCAAGCCTGCTGATAAGGGAAATGCAGTAGTGCTGATGGATATTCAAGATTACATTTTTGAGGGGACGAGACAGTTGCAGACTCTAGATCATTACAGCCCTTTGAGTGAACCCATTTATCCCCAAACACAAATTGAGGTAAGGGAAATATTGGAAGAAATGTACGAAAAAGAACTCATCAGTGGTAAACAGAAAGAATATCTCCTTGGCCCGGGAATCCCGAGGCCAAGGAGATTTTATCTCCTTCCCAAGATTCACAAAAAAACAGATAGTTGGACCGTTCCACATAAAATACCTCCAGGAAGACCTATCGTCTCGGACTGTGATAGTGAGACATATCACACAGCAGAGTTTGTCGAATATCACTTAAATGCCATCTCACAAAAACATCAAAGCTATTTAAAAGATACATACGATTTTATCAGTAAAACCAAAAATTTAGTAATTCCGTCTAATGCTTTTCTTTTCACCATAGACGTAGATAGCTTATATACAAACATTGAGACACAAGCGGGCATGGAGGCCGTGAAAACTGTATGAAAAAGTATCCGGATCCCAAGAGACCGGATGAATATGTGCTGAAATTATTAGAAATTAATTTGACCAAAAATGATTTTGATTCAACGATAAATTTTATTTACAGACAAAAGGCACAGCTATGGGAAAAACATTTGCCCCTTCGTATGCCAACATCTTCATGGCATGTTGGGAGGAGGCAGCACTAGACTCACATCCACTAAAACCATATGCGTATTACAGATTTCTTGATGATGTTTGGGGAATTTGGGTTTACTCCAAGGAGGATTTTGAATGTTTCATTAAACATCTGAATCAGCATCAAAGATCCATAAAGGTGAAATTCGAAATAGATAGCACACAAATCAATTTTCTAGATGTAGTCACCTATAAAGGCCCCAAGTTTCTTAAAGAAAATAAATTAGATTACAGAGTTTACTTCAAGGAGACGGATACCCACTGCTTATTACACAGACATAGCTTTCACCCACGACACACGTTCAGAGGAATTTTAAAATCACAACTCCTCAGATTTCACAGAATCTGCTCTCAGGAGAGAGAATTTGGGAAAGCGGTGAAGATACTGTTCAGAGCTTTGAGAACCAGAGGCTACTCGAGATCAATGCTTCAAAACACTCTGAAATCATTCAGGAGATCCCTCCACAACACAGTGAACTCTGATCCAGAAGCACATTCGAAAGATAAGATAATCCCCTTTGTAGCTTTCTATTCAACACAGTGCAGACAACTCAACAGTGCTATCAAACAGAATTTCTCTAAATTTCTCACTGGCACAGATTATCTGCAAAAACACAAACCATTGCAGCTTATAAAAGGAATAAAAACCTGCTTGATCTGTTAGTTCAAAGTAAAGTGTACTCTAAAAACACAAAAAAAAGCAGGTCACTTGTAAATACTTTGTGCCTCTGAAATGGGTCAAAAATAAGACCACCAAACAGATTTTTACACTGCAACAGACTCTGTCTCCTCAGATTACGAATTGTGTATATCTTATTTTTTGTATGAAATGTAAGAAACAGTATGTAGGTCAAACAAAGAATGAGTTACGTGTCAGAGCATATCAGCATGCACACAACATTCTACACAAAATAGAGAAACGCAGACATGTGGTGCAACATTTTCTGATGCACGGACTCACATCTCTTAAAATTACTGGACTGCAGGCCAACCCTTTGTGGGACTTGAGAGAGAGATTGAAGACAGAAAGATTTTGGATCAAAAGATTGGACACTCTCTACCCAAAGGGTCTAAATGAGGCCTAAAAACACTAGGCCTCAGATCCATGGTTCTCCCCACACAGTAAACGTGTCTCTTTTTGTCATTTCTTCTTCAAGTGCTATTTTTTAATAAAAACAATAAATAAATTATATGTTTGACTCTGTGTGAACCTCTCTTTGTCTTATTTTCTTCTAGGTGTGTTGTCTTTTCTTTCTAAAATTATTTAAGGCCCACACAGCAACAACACTAAAACTTAGCCCTCAGTGGGGGAATCACACAATTCTCAAACCTAAGAACTACAGCCCCACAAATGATACTCAGACCTAAAACTTACAGCCCTTCATCTCACACACCTAATGAATGTAGCCCTAACAGACAAAAATGAAAATGAAAAATAACTATATACAATTGATTATAACATAAGAGAAGACATACATTTTCACACAGATTCTCACATTATACCTACAAATACAAACATATTAATAAATATTATTTACATATATACAATGAGGGACTGTCTTTGGAGCTTGGGCCTGATCGAAACAGAATTGGGAGCGGTCAGGGAAGTAGTAAGGACAGAGCACAACCAAAATCGGACATTGCTCCGATTTTTGGATATTTACTTCCTAACCAAGCCAGCGCCTCGTCTCTGAACTTCCTCTCCTGCTAGAAAGGGCCCAGTACCATCTACAGTCCACTACAAAAATTCATTTGAAATCTAATAAATAAAAAGATATACATATATATGATATATATAAAAAAATATTACAAACAGCACTTACTCACAACTCTATTAGCACATTCCCTGAATCTCAACATAAAAGAAAATGGGAATATTGAAACGAGAACACGGTTTACTGAATATATTTATTTTGGGAGAAACCTGTGAGATAACTGTTTCTTACAGATATACACAATCAACAGAGCATGCATGTTTAATTGATGACATGATTATGTGAGACTCGAAGAAAATACTGACTGTTTGCATCAATGTAAGCCTAAGAGACACAGATTTTTATCAAAAGGCACCCTTATACCTATCAGATAGTATTTGCCCCTCTCTATTCTGTTTCACAGCCATAATTCATATGGTATTATCAATCATGGAAGCTGTATACTTTGACACAAAAAGATTATGATTGGGAACCACAATTGTTTTTAAATAAAACCCATAAAAACTATATACATTATTACGCTATAAACAAGGATAAAATTCAGTTTTAAAACTCTATTGTCTGTCAACTTTTTGACAATTCATCAAACCCAGTCTTGTCACATTCGATGACTTGGAAGATTGGAAACTTCTTGATTTTTTTCTTCCATGTTCAATCTAACTTTATGACAGGAATCATCTGCGTGCATGATCGTCAAATTCACAGAATAAACCTAATTTTTTTGACACCTAATCCTTAAAAAACTTTTCCTTTTTCACATGCTTTAAACATTTATTGATCTTTTTTTCTGAGATACTCATCTTTCAGGACGTTACTTTGTCTATTCTTACACACAGAAGGATTTTCGCTGAATATATCTCATCAACATGGGAATAAAAATCAAACCACACTAGATTACGACAGAAGGACAATAGAATGATTTTTTTGAAGTACTATTTTAAAGAAATATTTTTATTTTCACACTTTAAATCAAGTTTTTCGGGGACACAATGCAGTTTCACTTTTTGAGATACACAGCTTTCAGGACCTGGCTATCCTTATCCTTATACACAAAATGTTAAATAACTCATACCAACGGGGCTATAAAAATCAAAACACACCGATTTCGGATGGAAAATGAATAGAGATATTTTTTGGTGCCGTTACTTTGACAAAATCTTTTTAATTATACACTTTAATTCGTTTTTTAGGCTTAACGAGGTTGAACTCTTGAACTCAGTGAGAGATGACGTCACCACTGCGGTTACATATTAACGAGGGACGAGCGCTCTCTCCCTCTCACTTGAGCTTGAACTCTCAATGAGAAACAGCCTTGCAATCATCAATTAGTATTTTTTTCTTCTTTTGTAACGACGTGGGAGACCAGCCTGAAGAAGGGGCTATCTGCTCCGAAACGTCGCGTACGTCTCTAACGTCGTTTCCACAGGAATTCCTTTTTTTTCTTAAAAATTGATTTGCTTCTATTTCTTTATAAATTCACTGTATGGAAGGTTATCGAGCACGCAGCGAGCCGAGACGGGCTCCACGTCGCCGCGTGGACTTCACAGAACCTCCAGTGAATGAAAGATTTAGATCATACTCAAGACAACCAAAAGCACGGTTTCGTGCTGAAGATTCTCGTTCTGCACGATGGCCTACAGATGAGGGTCTCTCTCTGGGGGGCTATCACAACCACCCCAAGCCACGTGCCAACGATTATCACCCCACAACAGCCCGTTTCCGGGCTACTGGACGAGACTTAAGAATAAATGGTGACCAGCATGGTTACCATTCTAATGATTATGATTACTTGCCCATTAACCTTGACAGATTCCAAAAGAACAGATATGCATCTGATCACTTTACACAAAAACAGAGACAGAATACATTTCCCATGGAATTCACAAATTCTGAATTCAAAAGATCTAGACAGAGAAAAAAACGCAGTCTTACTAGAAAATACACAAGATCTCTGCCCCCCACCAACCGTTACGTTCCAACCTCGGAGGAGGCATACTATCGAGATTTCGATGATCCACAAAGAAAACAAAATAACATTGACTATGTTCAATCCAGAACGGTCAATGAGGACAGGGAATACAATGTCAGAATGGATCAGTCTGAATATGACGAATATGTTCATGAGGAGGATGATTTTGGTTCTCCAGAACATCAAAAAGCTCAGAACATAAGCTACCGTGATATGTATCTCGATTCCACTCGCTCCTCATTAACCAGAGGAAGAGATTCAAACTCATTTAACAACAGAGCGAATCGTGATACAAATAACAACACTTTTTACAGTAGAGACAAACATTTCTACAACACGAAAAGGGATAGAGGAAAACGCAGACTCCCCAGAAATAAAGACACGAGAGGGGGAGTGCGACAGCGGTACTTTGACCGTCCTACAAATGAAAAACTGAAATCTAACTACACGCCTGCCCCACCCAGACTAAAAACAGCGATAAAGCTGTTGTATGACCTTATCAGAATAGTTTACCATCTTAGTAAGATCACCACGAAAGTGACAAACAACATGCCACGATCTTTCAAAAGACTAACCCAACATCTGATAGATACAATCAAACCAGCTGTCCCTAACAAAAGGGTGTTACAACTGCTGGAGGGAAATGCTCGAAATTGGACGTATAACACACAGCAGATCCTAGAAGAACACTACAACTCAAAGATCGATCAAACTATTACAGAACTAAAGGAGAGGACAAACCAGACCGATTGGTTGCGGGCCTTCGAGATAGCGAGTGGTTGGGCTCGGAAAAACTTTAGAAATAAAATCGATTCAGAACTTCTGGACAGGGCCGAGGCATTGCTCGCGGCCGAAGTGCCGAGTGATAATGGAAACCACAGAAATGAAGTGATTCAACAGCCAACCATTAACTCCACCCCTCGTGGCACGTATGCACAAGCGGTTATTGGTGAAACACAGGCGGTGGTCAGACCCAGAACGGGCGTTCAACACGTCAATGTTCAAATTCAGACATCTCCTAAGAGAAAAAGCCATGGCGATGGCTGGTCTACCCCGCCTCCCAACAGAGGAGAGTGGTCATTTGATCAGGATTTTCCACCCCTTGATCCACCACCCATGACACGAACCTCTCCGGTGGTGGCTCCTCCCAGACCTCTAGAACCTTTACCTCCGAGACATTCTCGTAGAGGTGTCACTGAGCTGCTGGTGGATACCGCCCCTATCGCACCACCGACAGAGCCTCAGTTGATACAGATTGATCCAGAAATTAATGTACAAAATCAGAATAATGAAGTGACTGCAGAAACAGACACAAACAATAAAGTAATTACAGAAATTCAACAAAATGTGGAAAGGCAAAAAAACAAACAGAGAAAACAGATAAACGCACAGGGAAGGCGGCTCCATCACTCACGAGGGTGGAGACCTCACCCTTGGTGTTTTCTGAAGAATCCGATGATTCAAACCGATACTTATTCGCACAGCAATCTGAAAGCCCACTCAGGCCATACCAGACTAGACTAACGCAGTTCTTACAGGAAAACGAAGAAGAAATTAGAGCAATGACAGAGGCACCGGATACAGAACCGGCCCCTCTGGAAATAACGTTAGATTCTCAGTCCCCAGAAAGGGACCCTGATACTTCACGCTTGGTGGGAAGACCTAGCCGCCATATTAACACGGCTCGCAAACTAACAGACTGGAGCCTGACACTGAAGAAGAAATACATCATCGTCGGAGATTCAAACGTTGCCAGAATCCCGGCCTTCAGTGTCCCAGATCTGCAGGTGGATAGCTTCCCTGGAGCTAAGTTCCAACATGCGGGGAACTTAATGGAGAGAGCCACAGTGGCAGTGGAACCAGAGATTCTTATCTTCTCTTTTGGTATTAATAACAGAAGTCAGAGATGTCTAGTTACAACCAACAAAGAAATACAACGAACGTATAGAATGGCTCGAAGCCGATTACCTCATACTGAACTATATTTTCCTCTAATTAACTTCTCGGATCAGTTACCTCTTGAAGAGCAGAATCATCTAACAGGGATGAACGAGTACATCAGAGAAACATTAAACAGTATAGTGGAACTACCTTATACTCGTTTTGAGGTCGAGAAAGACCAAGTTCATTGGACCTCGGCAACTGCCAGGGCCATGTTGGATCACTGGGTCCAAAATTTAAACTTTCAGGGCCCTTCATCCCTATAAATGGTTCCGAAAACTGATTATCAACCTTGCACCCTCTCTGACCCTCACACCAGAGCAGAGGTTAGTTCTACTAAAAGGTCTTTCGTTCGTTCCTGCACCAAAACATTTTAAAACACAAAAAATAGAATTATTGAAAAGCCTACAGGAGTACCATCGAAGAGTTAAACTGGAAACTTTTTTTGAAGGGAAAAAGAACAAAAAAGAAAAAAAGCCCCCTTTCACTCATGGCTCTGACTGGTATCCAGCTCTATCTAGACTCCCCAAGGTCATTGCCTCAATCATCAGAGCAGACTGGTATGCCTATCGACACCTGAATTGGGGATTTGTGGAAAAACAGAATTTAACCGTGAGTGAACAGAGAGCTTTAAAACAGTTGAGAGAAAATATAGATATAGTCATCAAGCCTGCTGATAAGGGAAATGCAGTAGTGCTGATGGATATTCAAGATTACATTTTTGAGGGGACGAGACAGTTGCAGACTCTAGATCATTACAGCCCTTTGAGTGAACCCATTTATCCCCAAACACAAATTGAGGTAAGGGAAATATTGGAAGAAATGTACGAAAAAGAACTCATCAGTGGTAAACAGAAAGAATATCTCCTTGGCCCGGGAATCCCGAGGCCAAGGAGATTTTATATCTCCTTCCCAAGATTCACAAAAAAACAGATAGTTGGACCGTTCCACATAAAATACCTCCAGGAAGACCTATCGTCTCGGACTGTGATAGTGAGACATATCACACAGCAGAGTTTGTCGAATATCACTTAAATGCCATCTCACAAAAACATCAAAGCTATTTAAAAGATACATACGATTTTATCAGTAAAACCAAAAATTTAGTAATTCCGTCTAATGCTTTTCTTTTCACCATAGACGTAGATAGCTTATATACAAACATTGAGACACAAGCGGGCATGGAGGCCGTGAGAAACTGTATGAAAAAGTATCCGGATCCCAAGAGACCGATGAATATGTGCTGAAATTATTAGAAATTAATTTGACCAAAAATGATTTTGAATTCAACGATAAATTTTATTTACAGACAAAAGGCACAGCTATGGGAAAAACATTTGCCCCTTCGTATGCCAACATCTTCATGGCATGTTGGGAGGAGGCAGCACTAGACTCACATCCACTAAAACCATATGCCTATTACAGATTTCTTGATGATGTTTGGGGAATTTGGGTTTACTCCAAGGAGGATTTTGAATGTTTCATTAAACATCTGAATCAGCATCAAAGATCCATAAAGGTGAAATTCGAAATAGATAGCACACAAATCAATTTTCTAGATGTAGTCACCTATAAAGGCCCCAAGTTTCTTAAAGAAAATAAATTAGATTACAGAGTTTACTTCAAGGAGACGGATACCCACTGCTTATTACACAGACATAGCTTTCACCCACGACACACGTTCAGAGGAATTTTAAAATCACAACTCCTCAGATTTCACAGAATCTGCTCTCAGGAGAGAGAATTTGGGAAAGCGGTGAAGATACTGTTCAGAGCTTTGAGAACCAGAGGCTACTCGAGATCAATGCTTCAAAACACTCTGAAATCATTCAGGAGATCCCTCCACAACACAGTGAACTCTGATCCAGAAGCACATTCGAAAGATAAGATAATCCCCTTTGTAGCTTTCTATTCAACACAGTGCAGACAACTCAACAGTGCTATCAAACAGAATTTCTCTAAATTTCTCACTGGCACAGATTATCTGCAAAAACACAAATCCATTGCAGCTTATAAAAGGAATAAAAACCTGCTTGATCTGTTAGTTCAAAGTAAAGTGTACTCTAAAAACACAAAAGAAAAGCAGGTCACTTGTAAATACTTTGTGCCTCTGAAATGGGTCAAAAATAAGACCACCAAACAGATTTTTACACTGCAACAGACTCTGTCTCCTCAGATTACGAATTGTGTATATCTTATTTTTTGTATGAAGTGTAAGAAACAGTATGTAGGTCAAACAAAGAATGAGTTACGTGTCAGAGCATATCAGCATGCACACAACATTCTACACAAAATAGAGAAACGCAGACATGTGTGCAACATTTTCTGATGCACGGACTCACATCTCTTAAAATTACTGGACTGCAGGCCAACCCTTTGTGGGACTTGAGAGAGAGATTGAAGACAGAAAGATTTTGGATCAAAAGATTGGACACTCTCTACCCAAAGGGTCTAAATGAGGCCTAAAAACACTAGGCCTCAGATCCATGGTTCTCCCCACACAGTAAACGTGTCTCTTTTTGTCATTTCTTCTTCAAGTGCTATTTTTTAATAAAAACAATAAATAAATTATATGTTTGACTCTGTGTGAACCTCTCTTTGTCTTATTTTCTTCTAGGTGTGTTGTCTTTTCTTTCTAAAATTATTTAAGGCCCACACAGCAACAACACTAAAACTTAGCCCTCAGTGGGGGAATCACACAATTCTCAAACCTAAGAACTACAGCCCCACAAATGATACTCAGACCTAAAACTTACAGCCCTTCATCTCACACACCTAATGAATGTAGCCCTAACAGACAAAAATGAAAATGAAAAATAACTATATACAATTGATTATAACATAAGAGAAGACATACATTTTCACACAGATTCTCACATTATACCTACAAATACAAACATATTAATAAATATTATTTACATATATACAATGAGGGACTGTCTTTGGAGCTTGGGCCTGATCGAAACAGAATTGGGAGCGGTCAGGGAAGTAGTAAGGACAGAGCACAACCAAAATCGGACATTGCTCCGATTTTTGGATATTTACTTCCTAACCAAGCCAGCGCCTCGTCTCTGAACTTCCTCTCCTGCTAGAAAGGGCCCAGTACCATCTACAGTCCACTACAAAAATTCATTTGAAATCTAATAAATAAAAAGATATACATATATATGATATATATAAAAAAATATTACAAACAGCACTTACTCACAACTCTATTAGCACATTCCTGAATCTCAACATAAAAGAAAATGGGAATATTGAAACGAGAACACGGTTTACTGAATATATTTATTTTGGGAGAAACCTGTGAGATAACTGTTTCTTACAGATATACACAATCAACAGAGCATGCATGTTTAATTGATGACATGATTATGTGAGACTCGAAGAAAATACTGACTGTTTGCATCAATGTAAGCCTAAGAGACACAGATTTTTATCAAAAGGCACCCTTATACCTATCAGATAGTATTTGCCCCTCTCTATTCTGTTTCACAGCCATAATTCATATGGTATTATCAATCATGGAAGCTGTATACTTTGACACAAAAAGATTATGATTGGGAACCACAATTGTTTTTAAATAAAACCCATAAAAACTATATACATTATTACGCTATAAACAAGGATAAAATTCAGTTTTAAAACTCTATTGTCTGTCAACTTTTTGACAATTCATCAAACCCAGTCTTGTCACATTCGATGACTTGGAAGATTGGAAACTTCTTGATTTTTTTTCTTCCATGTTCAATCTAACTTTATGACAGGAATCATCTGCGTGCATGATCGTCAAATTCACAGAATAAACCTACCTTTTTTTTGACACCTAATCCTTAAAAACTTTTCCTTTTTTCACATGCTTTAAACATTTATTGATCTTTTTTTCTGAGATACTCATCTTTCAGGACGTTACTTTGTCTATTCTTACACACAGAAGGATTTTCGCTGAATATATCTCATCAACATGGGAATAAAAATCAAACCACACTAGATTACGACAGAAGGACAATAGAATGATTTTTTGGAAGTACTATTTTAAAGAAATATTTTTATTTTCACACTTTAAATCAAGTCTTTCGGGGACACAATGCAGTTTCACTTTTTGAGATACACAGCTTTCAGGACCTGGCTATCCTTATCCTTATACACAAAATGTTAAATAACTCATACCAACGGGGCTATAAAAATCAAAACACACCGATTTCGGATGGAAAATGAATAGAGATATTTTTTGGTGCCGTTACTTTGACAAAATCTTTTTAATTATACACTTTAATTCGTTTTTAGGCTTAACGAGGTTGAACTCTTGAACTCAGTGAGAGATGACGTCACCACTGCGGTTACATATTAACGAGGGACGAGCGCTCTCTCCCTCTCACTTGAGCTTGAACTCTCAATGAGAAACAGCCTTGCAATCATCAATTAGTATTTTTTTCTTCTTTTGTAACGACGTGGGAGACCAGCCTGAAGAAGGGGCTATCTGCTCCGAAACGTCGCGTACGTCTCTAACGTCGTTTCCACAGGAATTCCTTTTTTTTCTTAAAAATTGATTTGCTTCCATTTCTTTATAAATTCACTGTATGGAAGGTTATCGAGCACGCAGCGAGCCGAGACGGGCTCCACGTCGCCGCGTGGACTTCACAGAACCTCCAGTGAATGAAAGATTTAGATCATACTCAAGACAACCAAAAGCACGGTTTCGTGCTGAAGATTCTCGTTCTGCACGATGGCCTACAGATGAGGGTCTCTCTCTGGGGGGCTATCACAACCACCCCAAGCCACGTGCCAACGATTATCACCCCACAACAGCCCGTTTCCGGGCTACTGGACGAGACTTAAGAATAAATGGTGACCAGCATGGTTACCATTCTAATGATTATGATTACTTGCCCATTAACCTTGACAGATTCCAAAAGAACAGATATGCATCTGATCACTTTACACAAAAACAGAGACAGAATACATTTCCCATGGAATTCACAAATTCTGAATTCAAAAGATCTAGACAGAGAAAAAAACGCAGTCTTACTAGAAAATACACAAGATCTCTGCCCCCCACCAACCGTTACGTTCCAACCTCGGAGGAGGCATACTATCGA
Source organism: Aspiorhynchus laticeps (assembly GCA_023376895.1). Lineage (NCBI taxonomy): Eukaryota > Metazoa > Chordata > Actinopteri > Cypriniformes > Cyprinidae > Aspiorhynchus > Aspiorhynchus laticeps. The sequence goes on from CM041807.1 coordinate 13,247,442, forward strand.
GATTTCGATGATCCACAAAGAAAACAAAATAACATTGACTATGTTCAATCCAGAACGGTCAATGAGGACAGGGAATACAATGGCAGAATGGATCAGTCTGAATATGACGAATATGTTCATGAGGAGGATGATTTTGGTTCTCCAGAACATCAAAAAGCTCAGAACATAAGCTACCGTGATATGTATCTCGATTCCACTCGCTCCTCATTAACCAGAGGAAGAGATTCAAACTCATTTAACAACAGAGCGAATCGTGATACAAATAACAACACTTTTTACAGTAGAGACAAACATTTCTACAACACGAAAAGGGATAGAGGAAAACGCAGACTCCCCAGAAATAAAGACACGAGAGGGGGAGTGCGACAGCGGTACTTTGACCGTCCTACAAATGAAAAACTGAAATCTAACTACACGCCTGCCCCACCCAGACTAAAAACAGCGATAAAGCTGTTGTATGACCTTATCAGAATAGTTTACCATCTTAGTAAGATCACCACGAAAGTGACAAACAACATGCCACGATCTTTCAAAAGACTAACCCAACATCTGATAGATACAATCAAACCAGCTGTCCCTAACAAAAGGGTGTTACAACTGCTGGAGGGAAATGCTCGAAATTGGACGTATAACACACAGCAGATCCTAGAAGAACACTACAACTCAAAGATCGATCAAACTATTACAGAACTAAAGGAGAGGACAAACCAGACCGATTGGTTGCGGGCCTTCGAGATAGCGAGTGGTTGGGCTCGGAAAAACTTTAGAAATAAAATCGATTCAGAACTTCTGGACAGGGCCGAGGCATTGCTCGCGGCCGAAGTGCCGAGTGATAATGGAAACCACAGAAATGAAGTGATTCAACAGCCAACCATTAACTCCACCCCTCGTGGCACGTATGCACAAGCGGTTATTGGTGAAACACAGGCGGTGGTCAGACCCAGAACGGGCGTTCAACACGTCAATGTTCAAATTCAGACATCTCCTAAGAGAAAAAGCCATGGCGATGGCTGGTCTACCCCGCCTCCCAACAGAGGAGAGTGGTCATTTGATCAGGATTTTCCACCCCTTGATCCACCACCCATGACACGAACCTCTCCGGTGGTGGCTCCTCCCAGACCTCTAGAACCTTTACCTCCGAGACATTCTCGTAGAGGTGTCACTGAGCTGCTGGTGGATACCGCCCCTATCGCACCACCGACAGAGCCTCAGTTGATACAGATTGATCCAGAAATTAATGTACAAAATCAGAATAATGAAGTGACTGCAGAAACAGACACAAACAATAAAGTAATTACAGAAGTTCAACAAAATGTGGAAAGGTCAAAAAAACAAACAGAGAAAACAGATAAACGCACAGGGAAGGCGGCTCCATCACTCACGAGGGTGGAGACCTCACCCTTGGTGTTTTCTGAAGAATCCGATGATTCAAACCGATACTTATTCGCACAGCAATCTGAAAGCCCACTCAGGCCATACCAGACTAGACTAACGCAGTTCTTACAGGAAAACGAAGAAGAAATTAGAGCAATGACAGAGGCACCGGATACAGAACCGGCCCCTCTGGAAATATCGTTAGATTCTCAGTCCCCAGAAAGGGACCCTGATACTTCACGCTTGGTGGGAAGACCTAGCCGCCATATTAACACGGCTCGCAAACTAACAGACTGGAGCCTGACACTGAAGAAGAAATACATCATCGTCGGAGATTCAAACGTTGCCAGGATCCCGGCCTTCAGTGTCCCAGATCTGCAGGTGGATAGCTTCCCTGGAGCTAAGTTCCAACATGCGGGAACTTAATGGAGAGAGCCACAGTGGCAGTGGAACCAGAGATTCTTATCTTCTCTTTTGGTATTAATAACAGAAGTCAGAGATGTCTAGTTACAACCAACAAAGAAATACAACGAACGTATAGAATGGCTCGAAGCCGATTACCTCATACTGAACTATATTTTCCTCTAATTAACTTCTCGGATCAGTTACCTCTTGAAGAGCAGAATCATCTAACAGGGATGAACGAGTACATCAGAGAAACATTAAACAGTATAGTGGAACTACCTTATACTCGTTTTGAGGTCGAGAAAGACCAAGTTCATTGGACCTCGGCAACTGCCAGGGCCATGTTGGATCACTGGGTCCAAAATTTAAACTTTCAGGGCCCTTCATCCCTATAAATGGTTCCGAGAAACTGATTATCAACCTTGCACCCTCTCTGACCCTCACACCAGAGCAGAGGTTAGTTCTACTAAAAGGTCTTTCGTTCGTTCCTGCACCAAAACATTTTAAAACACAAAAAATAGAATTATTGAAAAGCCTACAGGAGTACCATCGAAGAGTTAAACTGGAAACTTTTTTTGAAGGGAAAAAGAACAAAAAAGAAAAAAAGCCCCCTTTCACTCATGGCTCTGACTGGTATCCAGCTCTATCTAGACTCCCCAAGGTCATTGCCTCAATCATCAGAGCAGACTGGTATGCCTATCGACACCTGAATTGGGGATTTGTGGAAAAACAGAATTTAACCGTGAGTGAACAGAGAGCTTTAAAACAATTGAGAGAAAATATAGATATAGTCATCAAGCCTGCTGATAAGGGAAATGCAGTAGTGCTGATGGATATTCAAGATTACATTTTTGAGGGACGAGACAGTTGCAGACTCTAGATCATTACAGCCCTTTGAGTGAACCCATTTATCCCCAAACACAAATTGAGGTAAGGGAAATATTGGAAGAAATGTACGAAAAAGAACTCATCAGTGGTAAACAGAAAGAATATCTCCTTGGCCCGGGAATCCCGAGGCCAAGGAGATTTTATCTCCTTCCCAAGATTCACAAAAAAACAGATAGTTGGACCGTTCCACATAAAATACCTCCAGGAAGACCTATCGTCTCGGACTGTGATAGTGAGACATATCACACAGCAGAGTTTGTCGAATATCACTTAAATGCCATCTCACAAAAACATCAAAGCTATTTAAAAGATACATACGATTTTATCAGTAAAACCAAAAATTTAGTAATTCCGTCTAATGCTTTTCTTTTCACCATAGACGTAGATAGCTTATATACAAACATTGAGACACAAGCGGGCATGGAGGCCGTGAGAAACTGTATGAAAAAGTATCCGGATCCCAAGAGACCGGATGAATATGTGCTGAAATTATTAGAAATTAATTTGACCAAAAATGATTTTGAGTTCAACGATAAATTTTATTTACAGACAAAAGGCACAGCTATGGGAAAAACATTTGCCCCTTCGTATGCCAACATCTTCATGGCATGTTGGGAGGAGGCAGCACTAGACTCACATCCACTAAAACCATATGCCTATTACAGATTTCTTGATGATGTTTGGGGAATTTGGGTTTACTCCAAGGAGGATTTTGAATGTTTCATTAAACATCTGAATCAGCATCAAAGATCCATAAAGGTGAAATTCGAAATAGATAGCACACAAATCAATTTTCTAGATGTAGTCACCTATAAAGGCCCCAAGTTTCTTAAAGAAAATAAATTAGATTACAGAGTTTACTTCAAGGAGACGGATACCCACTGCTTATTACACAGACATAGCTTTCACCCACGACACACGTTCAGAGGAATTTTAAAATCACAACTCCTCAGATTTCACAGAATCTGCTCTCAGAGAGAGAATTTGGGAAAGCGGTGAAGATACTGTTCAGAGCTTTGAGAACCAGAGGCTACTCGAGATCAATGCTTCAAAACACTCTGAAATCATTCAGGAGATCCCTCCACAACACAGTGAACTCTGATCCAGAAGCACATTCGAAAGATAAGATAATCCCCTTTGTAGCTTTCTATTCAACACAGTGCAGACAACTCAATAGTGCTATCAAACAGAATTTCTCTAAATTTCTCACTGGCACAGATTATCTGCAAAACACAAATCCATTGCAGCTTATAAAAGGAATAAAAACCTGCTTGATCTGTTAGTTCAAAGTAAAGTGTACTCTAAAAACACAAAAGAAAAGCAGGTCACTTGTAAATACTTTGTGCCTCTGAAATGGGTCAAAAATAAGACCACCAAACAGATTTTTACACTGCAACAGACTCTGTCTCCTCAGATTACGAATTGTGTATATCTTATTTTTTGTATGAAGTGTAAGAAACAGTATGTAGGTCAAACAAAGAATGAGTTACGTGTCAGAGCATATCACAGCATGCACACAACATTCTACACAAAATAGAGAAACGCAGACATGTGGTGCAACATTTTCTGATGCACGGACTCACATCTCTTAAAATTACTGGACTGCAGGCCAACCCTTTGTGGGACTTGAGAGAGAGATTGAAGACAGAAAGATTTTGGATCAAAAGATTGGACACTCTCTACCCAAAGGGTCTAAATGAGGCCTAAAAACACTAGGCCTCAGATCCATGGTTCTCCCCACACAGTAAACGTGTCTCTTTTTGTCATTTCTTCTTCAAGTGCTATTTTTTAATAAAAACAATAAATAAATTATATGTTTGACTCTGTGTGAACCTCTCTTTGTCTTATTTTCTTCTAGGTGTGTTGTCTTTTCTTTCTAAAATTATTTAAGGCCCACACAGCAACAACACTAAAACTTAGCCCTCAGTGGGGGAATCACACAATTCTCAAACCTAAGAACTACAGCCCCACAAATGATACTCAGACCTAAAACTTACAGCCCTTCATCTCACACACCTAATGAATGTAGCCCTAACAGACAAAAATGAAAATGAAAAATAACTATATACAATTGATTATAACATAAGAGAAGACATACATTTTCACACAGATTCTCACATTATACCTACAAATACAAACATATTAATAAATATTATTTACATATATACAATGAGGGACTGTCTTTGGAGCTTGGGCCTGATCGAAACAGAATTGGGAGCGGTCAGGGAAGTAGTAAGGACAGAGCACAACCAAAATCGGACATTGCTCCGATTTTTGGATATTTACTTCCTAACCAAGCCAGCGCCTCGTCTCTGAACTTCCTCTCCTGCTAGAAAGGGCCCAGTACCATCTACAGTCCACTACAAAAATTCATTTGAAATCTAATAAATAAAAAGATATACATATATATGATATATATAAAAAAATATTACAAACAGCACTTACTCACAACTCTATTAGCACATTCCCTGAATCTCAACATAAAAGAAAATGGGAATATTGAAACGAGAACACGGTTTACTGAATATATTTATTTTGGGAGAAACCTGTGAGATAACTGTTTCTTACAGATATACACAATCAACAGAGCATGCATGTTTAATTGATGACATGATTATGTGAGACTCGAAGAAAATACTGACTGTTTGCATCAATGTAAGCCTAAGAGACACAGATTTTTATCAAAAGGCACCCTTATACCTATCAGATAGTATTTGCCCCTCTCTATTCTGTTTCACAGCCATAATTCATATGGTATTATCAATCATGGAAGCTGTATACTTTGACACAAAAAGATTATGATTGGGAACCACAATTGTTTTTAAATAAAACCCATAAAAACTATATACATTATTACGCTATAAACAAGGATAAAATTCAGTTTTAAAACTCTATTGTCTGTCAACTTTTTGACAATTCATCAAACCCAGTCTTGTCACATTCGATGACTTGGAAGATTGGAAACTTCTTGATTTTTTTTCTTCCATGTTCAATCTAACTTTATGACAGGAATCATCTGCGTGCATGATCGTCAAATTCACAGAATAAACCTACCTTTTTTTTGACACCTAATCCTTAAAAACTTTTCCTTTTTTCACATGCTTTAAACATTTATTGATCTTTTTTTCTGAGATACTCATCTTTCAGGACGTTACTTTGTCTATTCTTACACACAGAAGGATTTTCGCTGAATATATCTCATCAACATGGGAATAAAAATCAAACCACATTAGATTACGACAGAAGGACAATAGAATGATTTTTTGGAAGTACTATTTTAAAGAAATATTTTTATTTTCACACTTTAAATCAAGTCTTTCGGGGACACAATGCAGTTTCACTTTTTGAGATACACAGCTTTCAGGACCTGGCTATCCTTATCCTTATACACAAAATGTTAAATAACTCATACCAACGGGGCTATAAAAATCAAAACACACCGATTTCGGATGGAAAATGAATAGAGATATTTTTTGGTGCCGTTACTTTGACAAAATCTTTTTAATTATACACTTTAATTCGTTTTTAGGCTTAACGAGGTTGAACTCTTGAACTCAGTGAGAGATGACGTCACCACTGCGGTTACATATTAACGAGGGACGAGCGCTCTCTCCCTCTCACTTGAGCTTGAACTCTCAATGAGAAACAGCCTTGCAATCATCAATTAGTATTTTTTTCTTCTTTTGTAACGACGTGGGAGACCAGCCTGAAGAAGGGGCTATCTGCTCCGAAACGTCGCGTACGTCTCTAACGTCGTTTCCACAGGAATTCCTTTTTTTTCTTAAAAATTGATTTGCTTCCATTTCTTTATAAATTCACTGTATGGAAGGTTATCGAGCACGCAGCGAGCCGAGACGGGCTCCACGTCGCCGCGTGGACTTCACAGAACCTCCAGTGAATGAAAGATTTAGATCATACTCAAGACAACCAAAAGCACGGTTTCGTGCTGAAGATTCTCGTTCTGCACGATGGCCTACAGATGAGGGTCTCTCTCTGGGGGGCTATCACAACCACCCCAAGCCACGTGCCAACGATTATCACCCCACAACAGCCCGTTTCCGGGCTACTGGACGAGACTTAAGAATAAATGGTGACCAGCATGGTTACCATTCTAATGATTATGATTACTTGCCCATTAACCTTGACAGATTCCAAAAGAACAGATATGCATCTGATCACTTTACACAAAAACAGAGACAGAATACATTTCCCATGGAATTCACAAATTCTGAATTCAAAAGATCTAGACAGAGAAAAAAACGCAGTCTTACTAGAAAATACACAAGATCTCTGCCCCCCACCAACCGTTACGTTCCAACCTCGGAGGAGGCATACTATCGAGATTTCGATGATCCACAAAGAAAACAAAATAACATTGACTATGTTCAATCCAGAACGGTCAATGAGGACAGGGAATACAATGGCAGAATGGATCAGTCTGAATATGACGAATATGTTCATGAGGAGGATGATTTTGGTTCTCCAGAACATCAAAAAGCTCAGAACATAAGCTACCGTGATATGTATCTCGATTCCACTCGCTCCTCATTAACCAGAGGAAGAGATTCAAACTCATTTAACAACAGAGCGAATCGTGATACAAATAACAACACTTTTTACAGTAGAGACAAACATTTCTACAACACGAAAAGGGATAGAGGAAAACGCAGACTCCCCAGAAATAAAGACACGAGAGGGGGAGTGCGACAGCGGTACTTTGACCGTCCTACAAATGAAAAACTGAAATCTAACTACACGCCTGCCCCACCCAGACTAAAAACAGCGATAAAGCTGTTGTATGACCTTATCAGAATAGTTTACCATCTTAGTAAGATCACCACGAAAGTGACAAACAACATGCCACGATCTTTCAAAAGACTAACCCAACATCTGATAGATACAATCAAACCAGCTGTCCCTAACAAAAGGGTGTTACAACTGCTGGAGGGAAATGCTCGAAATTGGACGTATAACACACAGCAGATCCTAGAAGAACACTACAACTCAAAGATCGATCAAACTATTACAGAACTAAAGGAGAGGACAAACCAGACCGATTGGTTGCGGGCCTTCGAGATAGCGAGTGGTTGGGCTCGGAAAAACTTTAGAAATAAAATCGATTCAGAACTTCTGGACAGGGCCGAGGCATTGCTCGCGGCCGAAGTGCCGAGTGATAATGGAAACCACAGAAATGAAGGGATTCAACAGCCAACCATTAACTCCACCCCTCGTGGCACGTATGCACAAGCGGTTATTGGTGAAACACAGGCGGTGGTCAGACCCAGAACGGGCGTTCAACACGTCAATGTTCAAATTCAGACATCTCCTAAGAGAAAAAGCCATGGCGATGGCTGGTCTACCCCGCCTCCCAACAGAGGAGAGTGGTCATTTGATCAGGATTTTCCACCCCTTGATCCACCACCCATGACACGAACCTCTCCGGTGGTGGCTCCTCCCAGACCTCTAGAACCTTTACCTCCGAGACATTCTCGTAGAGGTGTCACTGAGCTGCTGGTGGATACCGCCCCTATCGCACCACCGACAGAGCCTCAGTTGATACAGATTGATCCAGAAATTAATGTACAAAATCAGAATAATGAAGTGACTGCAGAAACAGACACAAACAATAAAGTAATTACAGAAGTTCAACAAAATGTGGAAAGGTCAAAAAAACAAACAGAGAAAACAGATAAACGCACAGGGAAGGCGGCTCCATCACTCACGAGGGTGGAGACCTCACCCTTGGTGTTTTCTGAAGAATCCGATGATTCAAACCGATACTTATTCGCACAGCAATCTGAAAGCCCACTCAGGCCATACCAGACTAGACTAACGCAGTTCTTACAGGAAAACGAAGAAGAAATTAGAGCAATGACAGAGGCACCGGATACAGAACCGGCCCCTCTGGAAATATCGTTAGATTCTCAGTCCCCAGAAAGGGACCCTGATACTTCACGCTTGGTGGGAAGACCTAGCCGCCATATTAACACGGCTCGCAAACTAACAGACTGGAGCCTGACACTGAAGAAGAAATACATCATCGTCGGAGATTCAAACGTTGCCAGGATCCCGGCCTTCAGTGTCCCAGATCTGCAGGTGGATAGCTTCCCTGGAGCTAAGTTCCAACATGCGGGGAACTTAATGGAGAGAGCCACAGTGGCAGTGGAACCAGAGATTCTTATCTTCTCTTTTGGTATTAATAACAGAAGTCAGAGATGTCTAGTTACAACCAACAAAGAAATACAACGAACGTATAGAATGGCTCGAAGCCGATTACCTCATACTGAACTATATTTTCCTCTAATTAACTTCTCGGATCAGTTACCTCTTGAAGAGCAGAATCATCTAACAGGGATGAACGAGTACATCAGAGAAACATTAAACAGTATAGTGGAACTACCTTATACTCGTTTTGAGGTCGAGAAAGACCAAGTTCATTGGACCTCGGCAACTGCCAGGGCCATGTTGGATCACTGGGTCCAAAATTTAAACTTTCAGGGCCCTTCATCCCTATAAATGGTTCCGAGAAACTGATTATCAACCTTGCACCCTCTCTGACCCTCACACCAGAGCAGAGGTTAGTTCTACTAAAAGGTCTTTCGTTCGTTCCTGCACCAAAACATTTTAAAACACAAAAAATAGAATTATTGAAAAGCCTACAGGAGTACCATCGAAGAGTTAAACTGGAAACTTTTTTTGAAGGGAAAAAGAACAAAAAAGAAAAAAAGCCCCCTTTCACTCATGGCTCTGACTGGTATCCAGCTCTATCTAGACTCCCCAAGGTCATTGCCTCAATCATCAGAGCAGACTGGTATGCCTATCGACACCTGAATTGGGGATTTGTGGAAAAACAGAATTTAACCGTGAGTGAACAGAGAGCTTTAAAACAATTGAGAGAAAATATAGATATAGTCATCAAGCCTGCTGATAAGGGAAATGCAGTAGTGCTGATGGATATTCAAGATTACATTTTTGAGGGACGAGACAGTTGCAGACTCTAGATCATTACAGCCCTTTGAGTGAACCCATTTATCCCCAAACACAAATTGAGGTAAGGGAAATATTGGAAGAAATGTACGAAAAAGAACTCATCAGTGGTAAACAGAAAGAATATCTCCTTGGCCCGGGAATCCCGAGGCCAAGGAGATTTTATCTCCTTCCCAAGATTCACAAAAAAACAGATAGTTGGACCGTTCCACATAAAATACCTCCAGGAAGACCTATCGTCTCGGACTGTGATAGTGAGACATATCACACAGCAGAGTTTGTCGAATATCACTTAAATGCCATCTCACAAAAACATCAAAGCTATTTAAAAGATACATACGATTTTATCAGTAAAACCAAAAATTTAGTAATTCCGTCTAATGCTTTTCTTTTCACCATAGACGTAGATAGCTTATATACAAACATTGAGACACAAGCGGGCATGGAGGCCGTGAGAAACTGTATGAAAAAGTATCCGGATCCCAAGAGACCGGATGAATATGTGCTGAAATTATTAGAAATTAATTTGACCAAAAATGATTTTGAGTTCAACGATAAATTTTATTTACAGACAAAAGGCACAGCTATGGGAAAAACATTTGCCCCTTCGTATGCCAACATCTTCATGGCATGTTGGGAGGAGGCAGCACTAGACTCACATCCACTAAAACCATATGCCTATTACAGATTTCTTGATGATGTTTGGGGAATTTGGGTTTACTCCAAGGAGGATTTTGAATGTTTCATTAAACATCTGAATCAGCATCAAAGATCCATAAAGGTGAAATTCGAAATAGATAGCACACAAATCAATTTTCTAGATGTAGTCACCTATAAAGGCCCCAAGTTTCTTAAAGAAAATAAATTAGATTACAGAGTTTACTTCAAGGAGACGGATACCCACTGCTTATTACACAGACATAGCTTTCACCCACGACACACGTTCAGAGGAATTTTAAAATCACAACTCCTCAGATTTCACAGAATCTGCTCTCAGGAGAGAGAATTTGGGAAAGCGGTGAAGATACTGTTCAGAGCTTTGAGAACCAGAGGCTACTCGAGATCAATGCTTCAAAACACTCTGAAATCATTCAGGAGATCCCTCCACAACACAGTGAACTCTGATCCAGAAGCACATTCGAAAGATAAGATAATCCCCTTTGTAGCTTTCTATTCAACACAGTGCAGACAACTCAATAGTGCTATCAAACAGAATTTCTCTAAATTTCTCACTGGCACAGATTATCTGCAAAAACACAAATCCATTGCAGCTTATAAAAGGAATAAAAACCTGCTTGATCTGTTAGTTCAAAGTAAAGTGTACTCTAAAAACACAAAAGAAAAGCAGGTCACTTGTAAATACTTTGTGCCTCTGAAATGGGTCAAAAATAAGACCACCAAACAGATTTTTACACTGCAACAGACTCTGTCTCCTCAGATTACGAATTGTGTATATCTTATTTTTTGTATGAAGTGTAAGAAACAGTATGTAGGTCAAACAAAGAATGAGTTACGTGTCAGAGCATATCAGCATGCACACAACATTCTACACAAAATAGAGAAACGCAGACATGTGGTGCAACATTTTCTGATGCACGGACTCACATCTCTTAAAATTACTGGACTGCAGGCCAACCCTTTGTGGGACTTGAGAGAGAGATTGAAGACAGAAAGATTTTGGATCAAAAGATTGGACACTCTCTACCCAAAGGGTCTAAATGAGGCCTAAAAACACTAGGCCTCAGATCCATGGTTCTCCCCACACAGTAAACGTGTCTCTTTTTGTCATTTCTTCTTCAAGTGCTATTTTTTAATAAAAACAATAAATAAATTATATGTTTGACTCTGTGTGAACCTCTCTTTGTCTTATTTTCTTCTAGGTGTGTTGTCTTTTCTTTCTAAAATTATTTAAGGCCCACACAGCAACAACACTAAAACTTAGCCCTCAGTGGGGGAATCACACAATTCTCAAACCTAAGAACTACAGCCCCACAAATGATACTCAGACCTAAAACTTACAGCCCTTCATCTCACACACCTAATGAATGTAGCCCTAACAGACAAAAATGAAAATGAAAAATAACTATATACAATTGATTATAACATAAGAGAAGACATACATTTTCACACAGATTCTCACATTATACCTACAAATACAAACATATTAATAAATATTATTTACATATATACAATGAGGGACTGTCTTTGGAGCTTGGGCCTGATCGAAACAGAATTGGGAGCGGTCAGGGAAGTAGTAAGGACAGAGCACAACCAAAATCGGACATTGCTCCGATTTTTGGATATTTACTTCCTAACCCTAACCCTAACCTAACCCTAACCCTAACCTAACCCTAACCCTAACCCTAACCCTAACCCTAACCAAGGCCCGTACACAACTGTGATTTGGCTCTGTCCTGGTCACTAGCTTTTTTACCCCTAACCCTAACCCTAACCCTAACCTAACCCTAACCCTAACCCTAACCCTAACCCTATACAAAAAGCACGTGCCAACGCGGCAGTTTAAACCCTCGCGGGTAAAGAGACTCCGTTCAGCCAAATATAAGAGAGAACGCGCAGCGAAATCTTACCGTCAAACAGCTTTCATCGATAGGTAGGAGGCAAAAAAGAGAACGTGCCGGCTGCTTCGCACCTGTATTTGTAGACCGTGATTGCAAGCGGGGCGTGGTTAATTTGATATACCGTCTCCTGACAGCTCATCCTTAGCGAGGCTGACCCATACTGTGGCGTGTTGACTGAGATGAAATAGAACATGATTTATGATTGGGTGGAGAAACAAAGCAATACCCCTAGCTAAGATCATTTCTAATTGGTCAAGACATCCAGATGGGACGGTCTGAAAGCCAAGTTTAAAACCTCAGGACACCATCAAACGCTCTCTTGAATCCTCTCGTGAATCCTCTCTTAAATCCGCTCTTACTCTTTGTCCTCTCTTAAACTCTTCTCTTTTGCCATGCGTTTTGACGCTGCTCTTTGAGCGCCATGTGCTCTGGCCTAGCGGCCAGTTGTGACCATGATGAGAAGAAATACCACCTAGTCTCTTTACATCCGCGTATTCTTTTATTTTAGTTTATTTTCTTTCTGTTGAGTGTCGTGTTCAAAAGTTAAGTTTGCCGCAATGTCCAGCTTCGACTGCACCCGCTTCAAACTTCAACTAGCAACGGACTCAGACCATTCGTCAGCCAACGCCCAAGACGTCACTACGAAAGACCACTGAACTGTCAGCAAACCAGCAACCTGGGAAACCCCCTTTCCTGCAATGACAGAAGGGAATCCCGTAACACAAAGGCAAGGCAAGTAAAACAACTCCAGACTTTTAGCTGAATTGGTGCATTTAATACAAATTTTTGCCTCATTGAGAAACTCAAAGCGAGGTTTAAATAAGTGATTAATGGTTGTTAAGGTCTATGCAATTGCACATATTGCTGTAAACTTGGGATTTCATATTTTCATTCTCTTAAACTCATCTTTCCTTACTTTCTCTCTTCTGCAATGTGTGAATGTGTGTGTTCATGTGTTATATTAGTTTCATGTCTTAGATTTATAAAATAAAGCCTTGTTTATATTAAAAAGAGAAGGATCTTGTGTTTTGTGCTCATAAGTTAATGTCTTAATCTGCCGATTTGTGCTACTGTGCTATTTAATAGTGTTTTCACTATATTTTGGATTTTAGTATCCAGTGCAGAGTTTATGTTATATGGCTTGTTCAGTGAATCGCCCGTGAAACAGTGAGTCTGTTCAAATTCGCTATAAAATCATTAATGATTCCCTTTGAGCTAAATTGACCTGTTTCCCTTTAAATTATATATTAATATTACGTTTCAACGTTACAATATAATATAAATAACTATTTTTAATACATTGAATTATTGAACACTTACACATTTTTGAAGTTTTGTTTAATAGCTAGTAAACTAGTAATACTACACATTCTCAAGTTATGCTTTAATAAAGTCCCTTTCAAGGATTGCTATAGTAGTAAAAATAAAATAGGGCACAATGTTAATATGAAATAATTTTCAGTATTGGTTTTCAGGTTACAATACAGGGTGATAATGATAATGTCCTGGAAAATTACTAGTATCTTTTCCATTTTTCTTACAGTGTACTAACTGATCAACAATCGGTTACAAGCTACTAACAAATGTATCATAAATAAACAATGATTAAATTATTGTTAAATTTAACAATTGCAAATAGCAGCTAACGTGATGTGTGTACTGCTAGGCATCTTTGGTTTCCTCTTTTTGTGTAATTTGGATGGAAAATGTGTGCCTTTTTATTGTCTGAGTCACTTATCAAAAGTTGCCAAATACATTTTTAAAATTGCTAAATTTGTTGCTAGGTGCTTTTTGAAGAAAAAGTTGCTAGGGTAGTCTGAAAAGTTGCTAAATTTAACAACAAAATTGCTAAGTTGGCAACACTGGCTACAGGCAAAAAAAAAAAAACAATAACAACAAAAAATAGTCAATTTTGGTTGATTTTGACAAAAATGAGTTCATTAAGCCCTCTTCTAGTGATCCCAATGCTCCAAATAGAAGTTAAACATCTAAAATAATCTTTATTTGTATGTTTTTGAGAGCTGTACCTTTTTCTCAGGTCACATCTGGACGACTGCTGCTTATCTCAACACAAGACACGTCTCTCAGACGCCAGACGATACACAGAATTACAGTATTTCAAGATATCTGTCTTGGCGAGTATTCACACAAACATAGTCAATTATGTCTTAAAGGGACAGTTCACCCAAAAATGAACAGTCTGTCATCATTTACTCATTCATACAGGTTTGGATCTACTTGAGGATGTGTTTGTTCTGAACACAAAGGAAGATATTCTGAAGAATGAGGGAAACAGAGCGGTATTTTTCTCCTACTATGGAAGTCAATGGTGTCCCAAAACAGCCTGATTACAAACTTTCTTCAGAATATCTTCCTTTGTGTTCAGAACAAACACATTCATACAGGTTTGGAACTACTTGAGGATGAGTAAATGATGAGAGAAGTTTAATTTTTGGGTGAACTATCCCTTTAAGTAAACGTTTGGTAGCTGTTGGAGAAAACATCTTATGTGTAACATTATATTAGACCCATCCATGCATTACAGCAGGTCTTAATATAATCTGTCTGTCTCGTTAATGTTAATCTAACAATAAAAGGAAGGAGAGAATCACTCGCTGCTCTTGATTGAACTGCTTTTGTAGCTTTAATAATCAGTTTATTTGTAATGAACACACTACTTTCTTTACATTTGATTATTTTTCTTACTTCTGTCTTCACTTCCAGGTCAAGAAGCTGTCAATCAAAAACTCAGTAGCCAATGAGACCACACCACTGCTAGCCCCGCCCCCACGAGAGATTTGTGCCAGAAGGGTGAACGAAAACTTCAGAATCGTAAACGAAAACTTTAGAAGCGTAAATGAAAACTCTGGAAGCGTATTTGTAAGTACAGATCAACGAATGAAAGACGAGAAAACCATTGCAAAACATGCAGTGTATTAAAAACGAAGTCACACATTTTGCATGCAATTATTTATTTTTTCAGTTTCAAAGACATTTTATTCCATTTCAATTTATATTTTCATACGTTTCTTGAAAAATTACATTCATTTTAATCGGCACAAAGTTAATCCCATAAGCTTACACATCTGGAAAGGCACCATCAATGCTGAAAGGTATATCCAAGTTCTAGAACAACATATGCTCCCATCCAGACGTCGTCTCTTTCAGGGAAGACCTTGCATTTTCCAACATGAAAATGCCAGACCACATACTGCATCAATTACAACATCATGGCTGCGTAGAAGAAGGATCCGGGTACTGAAATGGCCAGCCTGCAGTCCAGATCTTTCACCCATAGAAAACATTTGGCGCATCATAAAGAGGAAGATGCGACAAAGAAGACCTAAGACAGTTGAGCAACTAGAAGCCTGTATTAGACAAGAATGGGACAGCATTCCTATTCCTAAACTTGAGCAACTTGTCTCCTCAGTCCCCAGACGTTTGCAGACTGTTATAAAAAGAAGAGGGGATGCCACACAGTGGTAAACATGGCCTTGTCCCAACTTTTTTGAGATGTGTTGATGCCATGAAATTTAAAATCAACTTATTTTTCCCTTAAAATGATACATTTTCTCAGTTTAAACATTTGATATGTCATCTATGTTGTATTCTGAATAAAATATTGAAATTTGAAACTTCCACATCATTGCATTCTGTTTTTATTCACAATTTGTAAAGTGTCCCAACTTTTTTAGAATCGGGTTTGTATTTGCGGCTGGGAAACAGATGAAAAATTGACACGTTTGTGCTGAAGTTCTATGGATGTTTTGCCCTCCAAGTCTTCAAGCCGGTCACGTGACTGAAAACTATCAATTGACATTGAATTCGTGATCGATTTGCATCGTGATCGAACAAATCAAAATTCAACAAAAATTTTGCAATCAAATTTATTCTAAATTTACGAAAAAATATAGGGACAAATGAAATCACATGTATGCAATAACAACAACAACAAAAACTTCCTCTGTTATCCCTTATAATCATGCTACGTGTTAGCAAAACAGAAGGACACAAGATGGGAGCTTCCACAGAAGTGGTGTTTATTGACAATGGAACTGATAATGAGTCAAACGGATGAGCAAGGCAGACGTAGCTGAGACACAGGTGGGAACAGGCAAGGTCTAGAGTCCAAAGCAGTGCTATCACAACGGGAGGATGAAGATGGACAGATGGAGGATCGCGAAAGGTAAGTAGCGCAGATAGGCAGCCAGCTATGTTGTGTTAATGCTGCCTTCACGTGCTATCGTAAATTTCCTATTTCCCACTAATGAAGTCGTGATTACGAGCTTGTCATATTCAAGTGCTTTAATGTCAAAAAAAAAAAAAAAGGAGCATCCCATTGGTTGACAATCATATAAACATTCACCGCGCTATACATGCAGTTCGCTGACAATTCTGGAATTTTGGTCAAATATTTCACTGCGTATAAAACATACAATATGCTTCGAATGATCGTTCATATCTTAGCCTATAAATACACTACTTTAGCGACAGGACAAAGGGATGTAGTTGTTGTAAGAACAGCATTGACAGCAGCAATGGTTGTCCCCTCCACCATGTTTAAAGTTTATAACCCGCCCAACTCGGAAACTTGGGTATCAAAATTATGCTGCCTTCATGCCATATCGAACCACTGGTCGATCGCGTCAAAAAGACATGTCTTGTGATTTACCACCTGTGCCACTAGAGCTGATGATATAATAGACTCTGCTGTGCTTCTTGTGGTTCTTCCTGTACCTTGATTGACAGATGTCTCGTCCAGTCAGTGGTGAGTAATCTATTCCCAAACCAATGGCGCTGTCTCAAACTATACCTACCTCTTCCAGTTTGTCTGATTTGTCGTTGTGTTTTCTGACTTGTTGTTTTGTTTTTGGATTTGTCGTTCTGTTTTCTGACTTGTTATAATGTTTTCGGAATTGTTGTTGTGTTTTCTTAATTGTTATTTTGTTTTTATATTTGCATTTGCGTTTGTAATTTGTTATTTTGTTTTCTGAATCGTGATTTGTTTTGCACTTAGCGGCCACCGTACTATCTGTAGTCGATCTGCTAATATCCGTCCTGTACACTCAAATTGAGCGCTCTCTTCTGTCTATCAGTACAAGACATGCCCCCTTACTGCTGGTTGGCTGCAAGTGTGTTTTGGGACTTGGTCAGGCACTGTGGTCAAAAGCTTTTTTAAAAATCGCTTCGTGCACGTTTAAAGGAGCGGCGGTCCGGGCCGCAACTAGAGGAAACACTGATTGATCCTCTGTTTACCGATGTCGCCTTTCTAGAGACAGTGAGGGGGAAGGATCGGGTCACTATGAATCTGGGGGGGTCATGTCCCCCCCGTCCCCAGTGCCATCTGCGCCCCTGGTCTTAGTACACGATGTATCTACAGAAGAGTCAAGCTTTGAATAGAAAAATTATCAAAATTCTTTTGTCATTTTTGAGCGAGATGCTAACGGTCTAATCAGATTCAACTATCTATGCTATGCTAAGCTAAAAGTGCTACCACACTAGTGGAGTGTTCCTTTAAACATGGACGCGCAATGCGGTTGCTGTGCTGTATTAAAGCTTTAATCAGGATAAAACTGTATATTAAAAGCTAACATAAGCAGTAGAATTTACAAATAACAGCGTATCTAAAAATATGAGACAACAAACAAAATATATACCATTCTGAAACCTTCTGTAAGAGCCGTGCTTGCACAGGTTCTGCGCGATCCTCTTCACTAATATTCTCTGTGTCTCAATCGGGCTCAAATTGATAAGCAATATAGACGACGCCATTGTTTACAATACAACCGGAGCACATGCCGCTGAGGCGAGGGGCGTGATGTTTGTGGACGTGCACTAGGCAGTTTAACGAATCACAATACTGGGCCAAGCTAACCAATCTGAGCCCATTGCGTATTTCTGAGGGAGGGGTTTCATAAAACCAGGAAATCATCAGAGCATTCATAAGAGAAGGGACAGAGCAATGTAGAATAAAGGTAAGTTATGTGAAAAATGTTTTACTTTAAAAACGAAGCATTAAAGGTGCACCAAGCAATTTTTGAAAAACACTTTTGACCACAGTGTCAGGCCACTTGCAGCCAATCAGCAGTAAGGGGTCAAAAAAAAAAAAAGAGGAAAATATCGGAGGAACACATTAAAAAGAAGGGTTACAATAAGGCAAGAGGTAGGACCCATGTAAATATCGGAGCAGCTTTCCAGCGGTGGAGAGAACAGCAGGAAGGGCATGAATCAGATGCCAAGGTTGCGATGTTTCTTTGTGATAGGTGAATAACGTTGATTTTGCTTTGTTTCACAAAACTTATCGGTGTTGGCTTTTGTTTGAATATGCTTGTGTGCCATATTCGCTCGTTTCCGCCGATCGTCGTTATGTCAGGGTTGTGTTGGTATGTGTGGGGCGGAGATATCAAAATTGAGACGAGGTCCTGTTGGGGTATGGGCATATTTGTTTTGGTGCTCTCAAATATCAACATCGTTTGGCAAAAATCACTTAGCGCACATTTAACACGTTAAACTGCACCCCATAAACACAATCAAGCCTAGAAAAAAAAAAAAAGTCAACCACCCATTTAACTTTGTTTCCAATTGTTGTTAACAGACAAGTCACCAATTATCATGTCCTATCCTCAGTGCAGGGTTGGAGAGGAATAACAACTAAATGAAAAATAAAAAAGGAAAGAGGACAAGATTCCAAGCGAAAGTGTGTTATGTATTTACAATTCTCAACATAAAAGAATGGAAGAAAAAACAGAGACCCACTTACACACAGTATGTACACAGTATGGCAATCAAATATAAAATAACAACAAATAATATGTCCTGGGATGTAAAAATACTTTCATATTCTTTCTTGTTTATCTTTTTTCCCTGGGCATTGCCTTGGGCAGTGGTGGTCAGTAACGAAGTAAAAGTAATTCGTTACTGTACTTAAGTACATTTTTCAAGTATCTGTACTTTACTGGAGTAGTTTTATTTTGAGTAACTTTTACTTCACTACATTCCAAAGCATAAGATCGTACTTTTTACTTCACTACATTTCATAAAACATATCGTTACTCCTTATAATACATCACGTGCTCCGAGACGCAGAAGCGGTGGTTTATTCATGAACAAACTGATTCTTTTCAATGAACCTGTTAAATCGGTTCGCAAATCACAACAAACGATTCATTCACGAATTGGAATGATCCGGTTGCAGCTGTTCTTGAATCGAAAACTCACTGATTCAAATGAACCGTTTAGAGCGAGTCTTCAGTGAACTGAACTCACAAGTAAAGAAACGGGCGCGCGTGCGCAACTGATGCTGCGAAAAGTAAGTTACTAATGTCGAATTTTAGGATTAATTATTGTAACTGAAAATCATATTTAGCTCAAAACTGTCAGTTGTTTGTGAACTAAATCTACTGTAAAGGGTGATCTATTTAAGCCCACTGAAATGCTTGAATGCAGACAGATCAATGGCAGTGACTATGTTTTAGGTCAAAAAACGAAACATTAAAATAACACAGATTAAATAAAATAACTCATGCACGTTCATATTCCCCGCTGCTGTAACGTTAGCAGTTTTATTATGTGATGTCTGTTTTTATATTGTTTATCAACAGTATATTTTTTTATATTG
The DNA here is from genome assembly GCA_023376895.1 of Aspiorhynchus laticeps. Classification (NCBI taxonomy): domain Eukaryota; kingdom Metazoa; phylum Chordata; class Actinopteri; order Cypriniformes; family Cyprinidae; genus Aspiorhynchus; species Aspiorhynchus laticeps. Next base: position 13,267,293 of record CM041807.1, read on the forward strand.
TTTAGATCAACTAGCCGAGTAGACAGATATGAATGTTTATTCATAACCATACTGAAAATAAGTAAATATTGTTACCTGATGCTAACTGTCTAGCTAACAAGCTTGCTGGTGCTAAGTTGAGGAAATTTTTAGATATAAAGTCCAAATATTTTTATTCAACCACCTAGAGAGATTCCATCTGAGGTAAAAAGAAAGGATGTGATGTTCAGAACATAACTACAGTAATTATCAAAGTGGGAAGTGATGCCCTCTGGGGGCATTTGGACAGGCATGTTTTACACCACAGACAAGGTTTGAGAAGAAAAACATAATTATAAAAATATAATTATATTTTCCTTAAAATGTTCTTCCTAACTTCAGGCCTAATTCTCATGTCATATATAACTGTGACGTTCTGCAAAACAACAAGCTTTAAAACACTTTCTTATCGCAGTGTAAGCTTCACAGTGAACATTACTACATCACTCTCGTCAACGTAGTCCATATCAACAACAAAATATATATCTTGACTCCATATAGTGGTTATTTTGGGAAAATCCCAGGTATTTTGGGCAGTAGGATTATAAAAATATGTGCTAATATAAAATTAAATAAAGTAGTCTATATAAAATTGGAAAATAAATCTATCTATCAGTACTTTTTTACTTAAGTACATAAAAAATCTAGTACTTTTGTACTTTCACTTGAGTAAAATTGAAAAAACAGTATTTTTACTTTTACTGGAGTAATATTTTATTATACGTATCTGTACTTTTACTCAAGTACTTGATTTGTGTACTTCGTCCACCACTGGCCTTGGGTTATAAAAACTATAAAAAAAAATTACAATGTGTATTTCTAGGAGAAATAACATCACAAAGAACACAAAAAGGGTCTCACATTTACACAACTTAAATTGTCTTCCTCCAGAATGAATGCGCAACTGATTACTTTTCCTTTTTTTTGTAAACCTCCTGCAACACGGAGTAGCACTCCATATTTCAGGTCTCTTTGATATATGATACTATTCATTCTGAAGACCTGTGAGATACCTTTCTGCATTGTGAAGTCTCATGTAAATGATCATGTTTCCTTTAAGGTTGAAACTCTTCCCACACTGGGGGCAAGTGAAAAGTTTATCTCCAGTGTGAACCTCAAGATTTGCTTAGTTTCTGCAAGACTTTCCACAGTGATTTAAGACTTCTCTCCAATGAGAGTTATTACATGATTCGTAAGTGTTTCCTGTCTGTGAATCTCCTACCACTTTGATGACAGTTTCTTGAGTGTATCCTCAAGTATTGAGCTATAGGAAAGAGGCTATATTATAACTTCTGCCGAACCTTCCACATTGTAGGCAGGTAAAAGGTCTCTCCAGTATGACTTCTCATATGAACTTTAAGGTTTCTATGTTGATTAAAACTTTTTCTCTCTGGTGTGAATTATCATGTGCACGTTAAGCATCTCTCTTTTTGAGTGAAACTTATTCCACACTGTTAGCAGGTAAAAGGCTTCTCTCCAGTTTGAATTATCATGTGGTAATTAAGATTTCCTTTTCAGTTGAAACTTTTTCCACACTGTTGACAGTTGAAAGGGCTCTCTCCAGTATGAGCTCTCACATGGACTTTAAGGTTTCCATGTTGATCAAAACTCTTTCCACAATGACGGCATGTGTACATCTTTTCTCCAGTGTGAATTCTCATATTGGCTTCCATGAACATGGCTTCCATGCTCATATTGGTTTCCATGCTGAATGAAACTCATTTCACACTGAGGGCATATGTATGGCTTCCCCTCCAGTGTGAGCTCTCATGTGCCTGTTAAGGCTTCCTTTCTGAGTGAAATTTTTTTCACACTGCTGGCAGGTGAAAGGGCTTTCTCCAGAGTGAATTCTCATGTGGTCATTAAGATTTCCTTTTCGGTTGAAACTTTTTCCACACTGATGACAGGTAAAAGGGCTTTCTCCTGTATGAATTCTCATGTGGACTTTATGGTTTCCATGATGATAAAAACTTTTGCCACACTGAGGGCAGGTGTAAGGCTTCTCTCCGGTGTGAACTGTCATGTGCCTGTTAAGGTTTGTTTTTTTGATTGAAACTTTTTCCACACTGAAGGCAGGTAAAAGGGCTTTCTCCTGTATGAATTTTCATGTGGACTTTAAGGTTTCCATGTTGATGAAAACCCTTTCCACACTGAGGGCATGAATATGTTTTTTCTCTAGTGTGAATTCTTATGTGTAATTTAAGATTTTCATTTTGATCAAAACTCTTTCCACACTGTTGGCAGGTGAAAGGGTTTTCTCCAGAGTGAATTCTCATGTGTAATTTAAGATTTTCATTTTGATCAAAACTCTTTCCACACTGTTGGCAGGTGAAAGGGTTTTCTCCAGAGTGAATTCTCATGTGTAATTTAAGATTTTCATTTTGATCAAAACTCTTTCCACACTGTTTGCAGGTGAAAGGGTTTTCTCCAGAGTGAATTCTCATGTGTAATTTAAGATTTTCATTTTGATCAAAACTCTTTCCACACTGATGGCATGTGAAAGAATTTCCCCTAGTGTGAATTTTCATGTGGACTTTAAGGTTTACATGTTGATGAAAACTCTTTCCACACTGAGAGCATGTGTAAGGCTTCTCTCCAGTATGAATTCTCATGTGCCTGTTAAGGTTTGTTTTTTGATTGAAACTTTTTCCACACTGTAGGCAAGTGAAAGGGCTTTTACCTGTATGAATTCTCGTGTGTACTTCAAGCTTATCATTTTGATCAAAGCTCTTTCCACACTGATGGCATGTGTACGGCTTCTCCCCAGTATGATCTTTCATGTCCCTATTGAGAATACCTTCTTGAGTTAAACTTACTCCACACTGTTGGCTGGTGAAAGGGTTTTCTCCAGAGTGAATTTTCATGTGGACTTTAAGGTTTCCTTTTCGGTTGAAACTTTTTCCACACTGCTGACAGGTAAAAGGGCTTTCTCCTGTATGAATTTTCATGTGGAGTTTAAGGTTTACATGTTGATGAAAACTCCGCCCACACTGAGAGCATGTGTAAGGCTTCTCTCCAGTATGAATTCTCATGTGCCTGTTAAGGTTTCCTTTTCGGTTGAAACTTTTTCCACACTGTAGGCAAGTGAAAGGGCTTTTACCTGTATGAATTCTCATGTGTACTTCAAGCTTATCATTTTGATCAAAACTCTTTCCACACTGAGAGCATGTGTAAGGCTTTTCCCTGTTGTGAATTCTCATGTGGTACTTAAGGTTTCCTTTTCGACTGAAACTTTTTCCACACTGTTGGCAGGTAAAAGGGTTTTCTTCTCTATGAATTTTCATGTGAATTTTAAAATTTCCATGTTGGTCAAAACACTTTCCACACTGAGGGCATGAGTAAAGATTATTTCCATTGTGAATTCTCATATGCCTGTTAAGGCTTCCTTTTTGAGTGAATCTTGCCCCACACTGTTGGCAAGTGTAAGGCTTCTCTCCTTTGTGAATTCTCACGTGGACCATGAGGTTTCCTTGTTGATAAAAACTCTTTCCACACTGTTGGCAAGTGTAAGGCTTCTTTCCAGTGTGAATTCTCATGTGGGCTTTAAGGTTTCCATGTAGAGTGAAACGCTTTCCACACTGAAAGCAGGTTAAATAACTTCTAGTTCCTATTGTTTTTTTAACTCTTTTTCGTGAGGAAGCTTTTTAGTCTGTGAGCACTTTTCTTCAGTTATAAAATCATGATGGTTCTCATGCTGATCTTTCTCTTCCATTTCATTCAGAACTTCATTCTCCACTTTAATTGCTGTCAGGTCTAATGCTAAAAAACAGACAAAAACATGTAAAAACATTAAAACCAACAAAATTTGTACAACCTCATTCACTTAGCTACTGAAAGAGGTATTGCATGTAATCTCAGACAATCTTTTAAATTTTGTTTCAGCATTTTTTAACTGATCGGTATTGGCTAGCCCAAGCTTGATCCTCTTTGATTCCCTTTCTAGCTTGTACTTATTTGAACCTGAAACTTGGTATTATTAACACTTCCTTTGTCTGTTTGCCTCTTTAAGAAGAATCGCTTTATGTATTCCCCAAGTGTAAGTCGCTTTGGATAAGAGCATCTGCAAAATGTAAATATGATCCTTTATTTCACAACAGATGTCATGCAAGTGTCATGCAGTAGGTGGCAGTATGCACCTCCAAGCAGGTTTGTCAATGACAATTAAAAGGAAAACAAGATACTTAAGAACTAGTGAGGTCTATTCTAGCGTATTTAAGCTTCAGTGTTTAAGCTTAAGCTTCAGTGGTTTTCATGGATTTGGGATATTTTATAATAATGGATATTTATACAAGAAATATTAAGTAAGTGCAGTGATTAGCTACTTATAAAGGCTGTAAATAGCATATTTCAACAACATTGCATGATCAAAACCCACATTAGATCACAATCAGAAGTATAAACTTGGTAAGAGTGTAGTATAAACATTATGAATTGTCTCATATCCAGGGCTGGGCGGTATGATGGTATCTACCATGGATTAAAGTATGTATCATTAGAGATTTTGCTATATTGTTTATTTCGTGGAATGCCAATATATCTATTGATAATGTAGCACAGTGCAGTATTACTTTAAAAGTTATATAAACCTAAGTGAAAGAAACATGAATGAATGAGAAAAACTGTGCCGTGCTTAGGGCTGGGTATAGAGTTCTTTTTAGGGACAAACCAAATTGCCTAAAAACTCACTATTGAATTTTTTTGTCATTTTGTACTAAATTTCAACACCTAATGTGGGTAATCTCGTCAATATCAGTGAGCCTTTTAATAAGCATGCAGCATGCTTGCATGTGCCTAAATCAAGTGCTAGTGATTGGCTCTGGTGAGGCATAAAGGAAAAACACTAGGTTACGGCCAGAGACCTGGCTCTGTAGAAATGTTTTCTTATGAACAGAATTGTGTGGAAGTGTGGAGACAGGGCAGGTTATGAACACATAATATGAGTTATAATTTGAACAATGTAATCTTGGTCAAATTGGTATCGAAAAAAGTACTGTTCAGGAACCGGTATCGAAGTCAAGGTATTGGTATCGATATCGATTTTTTTAACAATACCCAGCCCTACCTGTGACTAAGTGACTAATAAAATTGATCGACTAAGCCTTATCTTGTAGACTAACATTTAGTCGACTGTTAGGGGGCAGCCCTAGTGTTCTCATACAGTCTGTTTTAAAAGCGCTGTTTCTTTCCGCTTTTTGCACATAAATATTATTTTGAACATTTATGAAACTCTTCATATCGTTTAATGAAGGAAAACATCGATTTATCGCCCATCCCTTCTGAAGAATAGTTTTAAAAACAAATATTATGCATTTACTTGATTATTTGTATAGTTTTTATATTGTTCTTGGTGCTAGCATTCATAATTGTATTTTGTGTTTGACTCCGAGAGTAAGGACGTTTTTAACTAATTTTATTTAACCTTTATTTAACCAGGCAAGTTAATTAAGAACAAGTTCTTATTTTCAATAACAGCCTGGCAATTACATTTTGATCTCTGTTAACAGATTGAAACAACTCTATTGGCTTTTTATTTTTGTATTTCTATGATTGAATAGCATCAATAAAAAGAGGTAAACTAAAAAAAAATATTTTAACCAGTGGTTCTTCAGATCTTTCTTTCATATGTTCACGTAATAACATTTTCCCTCCCAGTCAAGAAAACAGCATTTCCTCACTACACGTAGGGGTTTAACGGTACACAAACATGATGTGACGGTTTTGACGCCACTGTTTAGTATAGTTTCAGTACAGCATTTTTTTAATTATTAGTTATTTATTATTTAGTCATTTAGCAGACGCTTTTGTCCAAAGCGACTTACAAATGAGGACAATATAAGCAATCAAAACCAACAAAAGAGCAACAACATGCAAGTGCTATGACAAGTCTTGGTTAGCCTAACGCAGTACACGTAGCAAGCTATTTTTTATTTTTAATATTTTTTTTATAAAGAAAACAAGTAGATAAAATAGAAAAAAAGACAGCTAGTGTTAGTTTTTCAAGAACAGCTAGCAGTTACAGAATAAATATGCAGTTGATAGAGGGTCAAGTGTGTGTGTTTTTTTTTTAAATAAAAAGATATTAAACAATGGGTTACTGAACAAATTGCTTTTCCTTTAAATAAATTCAATTACAATTTTCTTAAGGATAAAATCTACCTCAGACTTTGCTCTAAACTATAGGGAGCCCTTTTACGTTACTATAAGGTTACAATTAACAACAGGGTGTGTGTTGCAGGTGTGTGTTGGAGCTGATTGGAGCTAAAGAGTTTAAGACCACTGTTCTAAATGATACAATTTCTATTTGTTGTTGAATTATAATCATTTACACAGTGGCTGTTATAACTAGTTTTATAAAAAGGTTTATTTAAACATTAAATAATTAAGACATCACTAACCGGTAAAGTCAAATATAATTAAGTATAGCCTAATATTTCTCAAAATGCTCTTCACTAGACTTCATTTCTCTATCAAATAACAAGCTGTGGACACTGATTACTTGCCTGAGGTAGGCTAAATGAAATGCTATGTGACATTTTTTTTACAAGCTGTTTTAATGACGTCTTTCCAATTGAAATTGAATCACTGCAATTGAATCACTGATTGAGCGATTACATGAGATGTTCATTCAAGTACACTGCCGCTCAAAAGTTTGGGATCAGTAAGATTTTTAATGTTTGTGTAATGCCTTTGTGGAGGAAAAGAACACACACACACACTCACTAAGTGCAACAATACATCCCTGAGGTACGATTTCCTGCCATAAAACCTCCTTATCACAAGAGACTTTGTTAAAACAAGGAGGAATTGGAGAAGAGCATCTTGAATGTGGTTTAAAACAGGACTTCACTTGGTTCTTATCACTTAACCATAACTCGACCGAAATAGGACGAAACATCTGCTTATGGTCAAACGACAAGCTTTATGGACTCCCTGATCATTTAACGCCTAAATTTATGATTTAACCAACAAACGAGACAGATATATGTTAAGGCAGACGTTCAACAGACCTAAACAACATAATGTCTCAGGACCTCTCATCTTCATTCCCCCTCCGAAGGAATGCGCTCTCTTTTGCCCTTCTTGATCAAAGAACATTCAAACTTCTTGGACCTTGCTAAAAGGACTCAAAACTTTTATAAATTGTTTCAAAAGACAATTAATACCTGTTGCTGTAATCAAAAGCAATATATATATTATATTTACAATATATATAGTCAGGCTGCATTTTATGAAATGAAAGTAAGCTGACTGTGTCATTGTAATCAATGGTATTTTTGTGTAATCTTTTGGAGGTATAATTTTCTCCTGTAAAGTGAGTACTACACTTATAGCATCATATGCACGATGTGTTGTTGTTAATCTTTAGTTTGAACCCTTTTGTGTGTCTTAGCAGGAAAACTATTAACGTGTAGGAAATATGCTGAATTTGGTTTCATTTTAACGGCCACGATAAATGCAACAAGTTGGTGTAAACGAAAGTTAACTCTTATTATAATAATGTATGATTACAACGCATACAGAATGTATTAAGATATTTTCCTCATGAGACTAAAGCAACTAGATGAGAGAATTTACGGCATGGAAAATGAGCCGTGTAGGCGGAGCTCCGTCTACAGGAACCCTTTCATTGGAAGAGCGCTGGTGGACGCCCTGATGTCAGTCCATCTCAAAAACGGACCTCCAGCTGCTGCTCTCTCTCTCTCTGCTCTGCTTGAAAATCGCGCTTCTTGGAGCTGCTCCAAGAAGAAGCTCGCAGCCTTAACATCTAGGCCGAGTTTGAACATTGAACCAACATCTCGTCAAATCTCTGAAGAAACTCTTGAAAGTCTGAAGCTACGCAAAAGGAACTTCAAGCATCAAACAACCCCAGAGCAACCAAGCAACAACAGAAGGACATCCCAGAGTGACGTCACGCGATGACGACAGGCGGAATTCCCTCGAGCCAGGAAATGAAACTACAGATCAGCATCATTTCAACTTAAAAGCAGGTATCAAACAAAACCTTTATTCTGCTGAATCGTGGGGTATCTATCTCTAAAGTAAAGACACTAGATTTCTCCTCTTGATGATTGACACGGGTAAAATCATGTGGAAATAGCAAACAGTGCTATATTTTTAATCATTCTCAATTGTATCAATTCATTGCCTATGTTTGTGTATGTATGTATTTTGTTTTATGTTATTTAGCTTAGTTCATGTATTTTAGTAAGATAGCAAATAAACTCTCGTCTGATTTATAGAGAAGTGTTCTGTGTGAAATATTCAAATCAAACTTCGCTCAGATACGTTACCTATGCTCATAACTGTCATACGGTTATGACAGTTATCAGCATAACTGTCATACGGTTATTTAAATAATTCTGTATTATTATATCGTGGCCACGAGAATAAACTGAATTTATCAGATATACTGAAATCTAACAACTCGCTGGACGATTGTTAGATAAGGTATAAGTTGGTCGATTTGATTAATATCAATTGATCATATCAATATCAAATCGTAAGATTCCCTAAAGCTAAAATAAAGCTTAAAACAAAGAGCTAAATTAAACAATGTAAAAATGATTAAATTCATTACATTTTTAAGGGAGTCTCTTCTGCTCATCAAGGCTGTATTTATTTGATCAAAAATACAGAAAAAAAAACTAATATTGTGAAATCTTATTGCAATTTCTAATATTGGTTTCCTATTTTAATATACTTTACAATAGAAAGTATTCCTGTAAAGCAAAGCTGAATTTTCAGCATCATTACTCCAGTCTTCAGTGTCACATGATCCTTCAGAAATCATAATAATATGCAGATTTATTATGAGTGTTGAAACAGTTGTGCTGCTTCATATTGTTTTTAAGAACGTGATACTTTTTCTTTGATTCTTTGATGAATACAAAGTTAAAAATAGCAGCATTTGTTCAAAATAGAAATCTTTCCTAACAATATAAGTCTTTACTATGGCTTTTTATTCACTTAACACATCCCTCCTGAATAAAAGTGTTAATTTCTATAAAATAAAAAAAAAAAAAAAAAATGTACTGACCCCAAACTTTTGAATAGCATTGTATATTGTAACAATTTATTTTTTAAACAAATGCTGTTCTTTTTAACTTTTTATTAATCAGAGGATCCTAAAAACAATGTCACAGGCCCCCCCCCCCCAAAAAAAATGAAGCAGCACAACTGTTTCCAACATTGATTATAAATCAGCATATTAGAATGATTTCTGAAGATCATGTGACACTGAAGACTGGAGTAATGATGCTGAAAATACAGCTTTTATCACAGGAATAAATTATATTTTGAAGTATATTAAAATCAGAATGTATCAATGACAAAGGGTTCTAAAAATATGTCTTATAAAAAAAAGTGTTCCTGTGGCTCAATTTAGCCGAGTCAGTGGGTAAGATCTGACTGAATCTGATTCAAACCCATGTTAAATTTTAAAGATAATTTACCTATTTTAAAATCTAATTTAAGATAAGAGATTAAGATTATTTTTATTTGTCACATACACAATTACATAGAGAGTATACAGCGCCCGGGGAGCAGTTGGGGGTTCGGTGCCTTGCTCAAGGACACCTCAGTCGTGGTATTGAAGGAGGATACTCCCCCCACCAACAATCCCTGCCGGACCTGAGATTCGAACCCACAACCTGCCGTTTACAAGTCCGACTCGCTATCCATTAGGCCACGACTGCCCCACAAAGTTTAACAATCAAATTTCCTTTTTCAAACAGTCTCATTTATTTGGTAACACTTTACTTGAAGGGGTGTGCATAAGACTGACATGACACCTTCATAATCATGACATGACATGTCATTAAGTGTCATTCGCTCAGTTATGTCATTTTTAATGCAAAGATGACATTATTTGACCTAACCTAACCCTACCCATACCCCTAACCCATAACAAAGACATCTCGAACAATGTCATCTTTGCATTAAAAATTAAAAAAAAAAATTACTGAGCGAATGACACTTAATGACAGTTGTCAAACATGCATAAAAAAAACTTCATATTCATGACATGTGTCATGTCATGCAGGGCTCGCAAAATCGCTAGCCCGACGTCCCGGGGCTATTGTGTTTTCCAGTCGGGCTACCAAAATGTATCACCGCCCTGCCCTACGGGCTACCTTAAATACAGGGCTCCCACGCAATGATCCCTCTAAGCTGCGTGCGCGCGGCCGCACACTTCTACAACCGCGGCCACGTAGAAGAAATAATGTGCCGCTCGCACGCAAAAATTAGTTGGGAAAGTCATTTGATTGAATGCCAGTAAAAGCGAAAGAATCGCAATACTCAGGCAAACCGCTATAGAGTTGATGTCGCTATAGAGTTAGAACCGCTGAATGCGGTTTACAGGTTTCATAGAAAGAGAATGATGTGCGCCAAACGAGTCGCTGTAGAAACCGAATTCTTCAATTGTTGCGGTGCGCTCAACATGAGAACCAACCACTGATCTATAATAGAGTCATTATATATAGATCAGTGGAACCAATGCAATGACATGACATGTGAAATAAACGTCCTCATGTATTAAAGAAGAGTGGCTTGATTAAGTGCTGGAAACAGCGAAGGATGAGCACAGAACGGTAACAAAACTCTGATACATTTACAGTCACACAGGTGTATTGTGCAAACTACTTGATAGGGATGTTTAGACAGCTATAGAAGAATTTATATGTTCACGTTTTTTATATATTTAACTTACAGATCTCAGCTTAAGTTTTGCTTCAGTTTGTTTTCTATTCAATTCTATTCTATCAGTTTAAATAGTTTGTTTTGATATATTATGTTAGGCCTATAGTATAAACCTAATAAATAATTGACCTTGTTTTTTAATGGAATCTCTTGCTCATCAAGGCTGTATTTATTTAAAAAAAATACTGAAACAATAGTATATTGAAATTTCTAATATCGGGTTCCTATTTTAATGCCTATGCTTTAAAATATAATTTATTCCTGTGATCAAAGCTGTATTTTCAGCATCATTTCTCCAGTCTTCAGTGTCACATGATCTTCAGAAATCATTCTGAAATGCTGAATTATTATCAGTGTTGCTGATCTAATATGCTGATTTACAGTGAAACTGTTGTGCTGCTTAATATTTTTTGGAACCTGTTTTACTTTTTTCTTTGATTAACCCTAATGGGACGGCCGTATCGCCGGCGATACCAACTCGTTTTTTTTTAAGACCAGTGCAAAAGACATTAAAAATACTCCGTCGATTTTGGTCGTACAGATAAGTGTTATACATCAATTGAAACTTTGAAGTGTCTATTATTTTTGTGTACACTCACAATAACAACAAAACTTTGTGGTTTTCGAAAAAAAAAGAAAACAAACAGGATGCGCTCTTTGTCTTCTCCATCTCCGCGAGCTGCTCTTCAAAAAACGTCACTAAAATGAACTGTAACTCAGCGAAAACTCAACACACGGACATGAGAGTTATATCTATAGAAAGATGGAAGTGTCTACTTCCAAATGAAGTAAGTCTTATCGAAAACAAACATTCTGTGATGAAGTAATCCGTATGAAACCAACACGATGTTCAGTCTGTCCCGTCTAACTCATTATTTCTAATGCGATCCCGCCCCCTCGCGTTCATATGTAAATAGCTGCGTGAGCCACGTGCTCGTGGAGACGCCCATAAACAAACAAAGCCAGATGTTCCTCGCGCTAACATTACTGTTCGTTTCTGGAAGAAGACACGCTGAATAAAAGCTGGATTTGCCTCAAAATAAGAGCAAGAGTTCATCCAGAAGAGAAGAGCGATATGATGAGTAAGTAATGTTTCTTTTTTTTGCATTAGTTAACGTGCTATTGTGACTCAAACTTGAACACGTTTATTTGTTTTCTCAAACGACAACATGATGAATGCTACAATGTTTAGAAAAATGTTTAATGTTCACAAATGGATTGAATAGCGTGCTAAACGATAATAATTAGTTTCTCAGATATAAAATATCCTTTTTTATAGTACAAAGTACATCTTTTGTAGTACAAAGCCATACATACTAGGCTATATGACTACAAAATCATAGTTCGTTTTTTCTAAACAATAATAATTAGTTTCTCAGATATAAAATGTATTTTTTTGTTTACGATAGTACAAAGCATGCGTGAGTCTATAAAACATATATATAAAAAGATGCTCCTGATATTAACATGCTCACAAATGTTTTTGTTGTGTATTTTTTTAAATCAGATACCTGCACCACAGATGAATCCTGATGACCTTCTTCAATCTCAGAATCAGATGTCCAACTACACTGATATTATATGGTAAAACAAGCTCCTTGACCACTGATTGTGTTTTTTTTTCTTCTTGAATCCATGGAAAGTAGCAGAAACACTCAAATAACACACGTAAATATCAGGCATGATTTACTTGTCACTTGTTGAACAGAATCTGTTGCAGGAATGACTCAAAGTCTGTTCACATCTCTGTGGTTAGATCAGTGTGCACAATAATGTGTCTTTGATCTTCATTATGTATGTTTTGATTATACGGTGTTGTAAATAAAATACAAATAATAATAAAAAAACATTTGTTCAATCTCCTCACATTCTCTCTTACCTGCCTCAAAGTCAGTCACACTGATGGGCCATTAGCAGCCTTTATGGGAGGGCCCTTTGTGTCTCAGGTGAGAATCACTGAATATTCAAGGACATTGTCACTCCCTCGCATACAGGCTTTCAATCACAAAACATGTCTTAAAAAATTTTAATCAATGTATTGTTTTCTGTAAATGAGTAAGCAGAATGATTCTCACTTAATTGTGAAGTAAATATTCTAGCCGACAAGACTGATTACTCTAAAGTCTTATTCAGGACTATTTAGTGTGGGTTTTATGGCCTTATTTCAGCTACATTTGTTTTCCCAAAACTTACTAACCACGCATAATATTTTTTTTCTAAAAAAATACAAAGATGTACATCCATCTTGGTCACATAATATTGTAGCAAAGTTTGTGCTGAATACAAAAACAAATACATGTTGGTCATTAGTATGTTATAAGTAGCTGAAATAAGCACAAATATCAGGACATGCCAAAACCTCTCAAGGGCCCCAAAATCACCTCAGACCCCAGAGGGTTAATAAAAAGTTAAAAAGAATAGCATTTATTCAAAATGTATTATAACAATATAAGTCTTTACTATCAATTTTATCCATGTAACATCCTTGCTGAATAAAGTTTCTTTAACTTTCTTTAAACTCTTTTAAAGTATCTTTAAAAATAAAGAAAAATAGTGTATATTTTGAATAGTGTATATTGTAACACAAAATCTCTATTTTGAATAAACAGTTATTTTTAACTTTTTATTTAAAAAAAAAATAAAAAAATCACAGGTCCCAAACAATATTAAGCAGTACAACTGTTTCCAGCATTGATTATAAATCAGCATACTGATGATTTCTGAAGATCATGTGACACTGAAGACTGGAGTAATGATGCTGAGAATACAGCTTTGATCACAGGAATGAATTATATTTTAAAGTATATCAAAATAGAAAACATTTATTTTAAATTGCAATAATATTTCAAAATATTATTTTGTGGAATAATATTCAGGTTTTTTATCAAATAGATAAAGCATAAGACACTTCTTTAAAAAATATATTTACTGATCCCAAACTTTTGAACTGCAGTGTATTTATATTGTAAAAATGGTTTTCTCAGGTAACCTAAAATGTACATCATTTAGTTACATCAAGGGTCAAATCAAATATAAATAGCACATTAAAGTTAAAAGTTACACACTTTTTTGTGTGTGCGCTGTGCAGGTCTGGCATAAAGAATGTTTTTGCTCAGGTGCCGAAATGTCCGTCCAATAGAGAAAAGTTTTGCTCAGCAAGAAAAAAAACATTAGAGGGAACATTGCCTGTAAATAGTAAAATAAAACTCTTTCCTTGATATGCGTTGATATTTGTGTATTGAAAATGTTTTTGATTGACATTTATGGGCTTTTTTTTATTTGGGCTAGTTAAATTAATTTCGGGCTACCAAAATCTGAAGAGTACCTGCCCGAGGGGCTACCAGGGATTTTGAAATTTTGCGAGCCCTGTCATGAATATGAAGGTGTCATGTCAGTCTTATGCACACCCCTTCAAGTAAACTGTAACCAATTATTTTCTTAAAGCTAACGTTCAGGTGGGATATGTCCTGGGAGAAAAAACAGTTTTGGTGCTAAGTGATCTGTAGCGCCGGCCAGAGGGCAACAGTACAAAGAGAGAGTGAGCTGGGTGTGAGGGGTCCAGAGTGACATTCTTAGCCCTTTTCCTCACTCTGGAGGACCAAATGAAGTTTAAATTTCAATCTTTAATTTTTTGCATTTCTAAAACAATGTGTTGAACACCAAAGTTGTAAACGTCCCAAAAACAGACTAAACGGAGAGTTAAATTAAATTAAATAAACTGAATTAGAATGACGAAATCAATGTCACTGAAACTAATGAACATTTTAGTCAAAAGATTCTCGGCTTAGCTTTTCTGCAATGCTGAACAGGCCATTTCCAGGTGGAAAGACATATTTGATTATAATGTGAAGAAAAGTAGGGATGGGCGATATGGGCAAAAATTCATATCTCAGTTTTTTGGGGCCGATTTGCAATATACGGTATATATCTCTGTATTTCCTTTTCTTTATCTGGATTTTTTTTATCTGGATTTAATATACAGTACATATTTTTTACTTATAAGTTTACTTAACTTACATTTAATTTAAACAATACATATTAAAGGCTATGAAAACTAATAAAGAGAATGTAACAATGTAAGCCTATATATGTTCAAAAAGGGTCAAAATCACATTTCATTCTAACATTGTAACATTGCAATCTAAAAACAAAAATAATGCTTTTAAAGAAGAAGTTAAATTCACTAAACTAAAATTGAAAAGAAGTAAGAACAAAAGCACAGAGTTGTATTAGGCTATTTTGATTACCTCATTACAGTCACTTTACAGTTAATGCTATCATAAAAATACACTTACTTGTAGGTTTTGAAATAACTACAAATGTTTCAGTGAAATATACAGGTATATTTTAGTCAGAACTATTGCGCTCCTATTTCATTGCGATCTGTCTGATTGTCTGTCTTCTGCTATATGTTTCAGATGCGCTCGTATCAAACTACTGTATATCGATATAGACAGAACCAGGAAGTATGAGCACATTAGCCCGGTTCTGTCAACACTGCACTGGCTCCCTACTAAACATCGTATAGATTTTAAAATCTTGTTAATTACTTATAAAGCCCTGAATGGTTTAGCTCCTCAGTACTTGAGCGAGCTCTTATCACATTATAGTGCTTCACGTCCACTGCGTTCTCAAAACTCTGGCCGTTTGATAATACCTAGAATATCAAAATCAACTGCGGGCGGCAGATCTTTTTCCTATTTAGCGCCCAAACTCTGGAACAATCTACCAAACACTGTTCGGGAGGCAGACACACTCTGTCAGTTTAAATCTAGATTAAAGACCCATCTCTTTAACCTGGCGTACACATAACACACTAATACACTTCTATTATTCAAATCCGTTAAAGGATTGTTAGGCTGCATTAATTAGATCAACCGGAACCGGGAACACTTCCCATAACACATGATGTACTTGTTACATCATAAAAATATTGACATCTACGCTAATATTAGTCTGTTTCTTTCTTATTCTGTTTCTCAGTCCGTGTCTGGATCAGATGGTGGATTGGCGCCGGGAGATGATGACTGCGGCCCAGATTGTCGGCGGAGGCCGGACCCCTGGATGAGCCCCGGGGACATAATCCCAGTGAAGACCTCGACTTAAAATACAATAAAACTAAAAATAAAACAAATAACTAAAAATATAATAAAATACCTAACTACATAATACTATTCTTGTTAGAAATTGCAACAATATTAAAATAGAAATATAATACATTTAAAGTCTTAATTAAAACAATGAATAAACAATAATATCCTGGCCAGAGGAGAACTGGCCCCCCGACTGAGCCTGGTTTCTCCCAAGGTTTTTTTTTCTCCACTCTGTCACAGAGGGAGTTTTGGTTCCTTGCCGCTGTCGCCTCTGGCTTGCTCAGTTGGGGACACTTAATTTCTAGCGATTATCGTAAATTTGATTTCACAGATACTATTTAAACTAAACTTAGCTAGACAATGACATCTCTGAATTCAATAATGAAATGCCTTTAACTGAAAATTGAGTGTTTAATTTTATTATTATACATTACTGACACTCTATCCTCCAACTTGATACTGTTCAGTGCTTTGACACAATCTGTATTGTTAAAAGCGCTATATAAATAAAGGTGACTTGACTTGACAGTATTGCCTCATACCGTATCGCTTATAAAGAATACATCAATATATCGTTAAAACTCGATATACGGCTCAGCCCTAAAGAAAAGCATCTTATGGTTCTTATCAGAGATGGATCTGGTGCACTTGTACACTATTAATGCTAATGATTTTCTGACTCAGATTATGATCAAGATTGCATCGGTGGACATGCTCAGGGAGATTAGCTGTTAAATCACAACGTTTAACTTAAGACTTCAATTCTGAACAAACTTGCTGACTTTGTATATAGTTAGAGAAGAAAAGCTGGGCATCAAACACTAAATAACTGAGGATCAGACACTACTAGACTTTCGTGTTAATCATAACTCATGCCAACATTTAAATACATTGAAAATGAAAACCAACCTGTTAGTTCCTCGAAATCTTCTTGTTTGAGACTGAAAACTTCTTCAATCCTGAAGTCTTGAGTCTCTTCTTTAATAAACGCCATGTTTCTGTCATGATCAAGATCAGAATAATTAACAAAGAAAAACAAATCTAAACTAAATCTCCTTAGACAAGTAATCAGAGCAAAACCGCTCAAAACAAGCTTCACAAAACCAAAGAACACAAATTATATATAATAACACATGATTTATAAGTTATTGTATGATCATATAAACTCTTGCAGGGTTTGTTTTCTACACGTTTGTGTTGTTCAGCGCTGATTCAATCGAAACAGAAGCATTTTGCTGTAAAATAGACTCAGTTTACTGTTAAAGAGCCGTTTCTCATCACTACTTGTTAGGGAGCGAGTTCACGTTTACTGTTAAAGAGCTGTTTCTCCATCACTGCTTGTTAGGGAGCGAGTTCACGTTTACTGTTAAAGAGCTGTTTCTCATCACTGCTTGTTAGGGAGCGAGTTCACGTTTACTGTTAAAGAGCTGTTTCTCATCACTGCTTGTTAGGGAGCGAGTTCACGTTTACTGTTAAAGAGCTGTTTCTCATCACTGCTTGTTAGGGAGCGAGTTCACGTTTACTGTTAAAGAGCTGTTTCTCATCACTGCTTCTTAGGGAGCGAGTTCACGTTTACTGTTAAAGAGCTGTTTCTCATCACTGCTTGTTAGGGAGCGAGTTCACGTTTACTGTTAAAGAGCTGTTTCTCATCACTGCTTCTTAGGGAGCGAGTTCACGTTTACTGTTAAAGAGCTGTTTCTCATCACTACTTGTTAGGGAGCGAGTTCACGTTTACTGTTAAAGAGCCGTTTCTCATCACTACTTGTTAGGGAGCGAGTTCACGTTTACTGTTAAAGAGCCGTTTCTCATCACTACTTGTTAGGGAGCGAGTTCACGTTTACTGTTAAAGAGCCGTTTCTCATCACTACTTGTTAGGGAGCGAGTTCACGTTTACTGTTAAAGAGCCGTTTCTCCATCACTACTTGTTAGGGAGCGAGTTCACGTTTACTGTTAAAGAGCCGTTTCTTGTCACTACTTGTTAGGGAGCGAGTTCACGTTTACTGTTAAAGAGCCGTTTCTCGTCACTACTTGTTAGGGAGCGAGTTCACGTTTACTGTTAAAGAGCCGTTTCTCGTCACTACTTGTTAGGGAGCGAGTTCACGTTTACTGTTAAAGAGCCGTTTCTCGTCACTACTTGTTAGGGAGCGAGTTCACGTTTACTGTTAAAGAGCCGTTTCTCGTCACTACTTGTTAGGGAGCGAGTTCACGTTTACCGTTAAAGAGCCGTTTCTCGTCACTACTTGTTAGGGAGCGAGTTCACGTTTACCGTTAAAGAGCCGTTTCTCGTCACTACTTGTTAGGGAGCGAGTTCACGTTTACCGTTAAAGAGCCGTTTCTCATCATTGCTTGTTAGGGAGCGAGTTCACGTTTACCGTTAAAGAGCCGTTTCTCATCATTGCTTGTTAGGGAGCGAGTTCACGTTTACCGTTAAAGAGCCGTTTCTCATCACTGCTTGTTAGGGAGCGAGTTCACGTTTACAGTTAAAGAGCTGTTTCTCATCACTACTATTTAATTATACGTTGCGTCCTGGGATCAACAGGATCTCCTGCCCAGTGACCAGATAGCTGTCGTCTGGTAAAGTGCACTTTTGTAAAACTCTGTGACGTCCAAAAAAATAAGTGAATTAAATAATTACCTCACAAATGCTTATAGATAATTAAAATTATTTTAAACATTAGATTGAAATGGACTGTGACCTTTTGACCTGGATATCCATCTATGAAAAATAAGTACGTAGTATAAGTGAATTAAATAATTTCATATAATTACCTCACAAATGGCCAATCAGATCGATAATGCTAAAGAGAGTGTAATTAATCGGGATTAAACTTCTTTTTATCTATATACTTTCATTAGAGACGGTCGCCACCTGAAAGATGACAGCTTCCCGGATCCAACGAGACCACTTACATCTAATTCGGGCATACGATTCACCAGATACGCACAGGTAGGCTTTGGCCAATCAGATGCAATATTCTAATGAGGGTGGATACTAATGAGGATGAAACTCGTTTTGATCTCTATACCTAACCCTAACCCTAACCTAACCTAACCCTAACCCTAACCTAACCCTAACCTAACCCTAACCCTAACCCTAACCCTAACCCTTTAAAATTTAATTATGCCCGAATTGATTGATCACACAGAAAAAACAAAAAGTTAAATATAAAACTGTTACACAAACATTAAACCATTCATCTGAACCTATCGCCAGCTGAAATATGACATTTGTGGAATACAAAAATATAAACAGTCGAGCACAAACTGAAAAGATGCTCTCGATAACATAAATATATGATTGTCTAATGTATGATCCTTGTTATCATCCCTTACCGTGTCTGGCCCCAAGAAAACCCCAGCAGAACAACGCCCTCTTGCGGAAAACCCCGTCACTGCATTGCGATTCCGTGCTCCGGGACTTTAAACCAACCACACACACACACCCACCCACACACCCACACACCCACACACACCCACACACACACCCACACACACACCCACACACACACAAAAAAGGCCAGCACAATGGTTTCACAACTGAGGGGAGGGCAATTACGTATATATACCAAGATTGAGCACTTTAGGTGCAATAGAACTGGGGGGAGCAATACTATATCTCGGCGCCTGGTAGAGCTCGAGAGACGGGACCAAGTGCATTCGAAAGCACGGCCCCTACTTATTATACCCACCAAGTTTGAGCATTCTACCACTTACGTTTACCGAAATAGCGGGGGGGAGCACTTCGGAGGGGGAGCACTTATCGCATTTATCTATATAACCTAACCCTAAGGACAGGGCAAGAGTTCACAGACGGCCTCCTTAGCCGTGACAGGACGGGGCGAAAGTTCACAGACGGCCTTCTTAGCCGTGACAGGACAGGGCGAGAGCTGATAAGTGGATACCACTGACACCTCTGGAGGTTCTGCAGTGGATGCCGCCACCTCTAGAGGTTCTACAGCAGTACCATCTTGAGTTGCAACAGATGTAGAGAGTTCAGTAATGGTACCTTTGACAGTAACCTGACAGGCTGCGAGTGCATTACTGGGCGCCACCACCATGCAAGGAATTAAAGGGAGCACAGCTGCTTCAGTAGGTTCTGCAGCATCAGCTGCCACCTCTGGAGAAACTGCAGCGGGCGTGGCCCCGGGGAACACAGCAACATGCACCACTACACCAAGAGGTTCTGCAGCGTCAGCCGCCACCTCTGGAGACATCTTAGTGGCCACCGCCGTCTCTAGAATTTCAGTGGTGGTGTATGCAGCCCAAATACACCATAAAGTGATCCCCATTGTGGGAAGCACTACAGGCAGTGGAATCAGTTCAGGGACAGGAGGGCTAAAGTGAGTGGGTTTGGGAATACCAGCTGCGCGTGCAGACACCAGCGGTGCATCCCTCACGCTGGACACCAGACAGGGAACTCGAAGGACTGACCTTAAATCTCTGGGTGTGACAGACTCTGGCATTTCGGCGGAGACGTGAAGAGACTCTGGCTGAAGAGCTGAGACGTGAAGAGACTCTGGATGAAAAGCTGAGACGTGAAGAGACTCTGGATGAAGAGCTGAGACGTGAAGAGACTCTGGCTGAAGAGCTGAGACGTGAAGAGACTCTGGCTGAAGAGCTGAGACGTGAAGAGTCTCTGGCTGAAGAGCTGAGACGTGAAGAGACTCTGGCTGAAGAGCTGAGACGTGAAGAGACTCTGGCTGAAGAGCTGAGACGTGAAGAGACTCTGGCTGAAGAGCTGAGACGTGAAGAGACTCAGGCTGAAGAACTGAGACGTGGTGTGACTCTGGTTGGTCAGCTGTGACGTGGTGTGACTCTGGCTGGTCAGCTGTGAGATGGATTGATTCGTGACGATCAACCGTGACATGGCTTGACTCGTGACGATCAACCGTGTCTTGGCTTGACTCGTGACGATCAACCGTGACTTGGCTTGACTCGTGACGATCAACCGTGACTTGGCTTGACTCGTGACGATCAACCGTGACTTGGCTTGACTCGTGACGATCAACCGTGACTTGGCTTGACTCGCGACGATCAACCGTGACTTAGCTTGACTCGCGAATATCAGCAGAGACATGACTTGACTTGTGACGGTCAATGGTGACTTGACTTGGTTCATTAACATCAACTGAGACTTTACTTGGCTCTTTAACATCCACCGTGACTTGACTCGGCTCTTTTACATCAACCTTGACTTGAATTGACTCATGACTGGCAGCACTGACATGATGGGGTGTTGTTGTGGCTGCCATTTTGTGAACCGGCTCCGCTGTCGCCGCCATCTTGTGAGCGCACTCTGGTGCGTCCACCATTTCAGTCATAGATGCGGTGTCGCGATCCTCATCCGCGACACCCACAGTGAATAGTGAGCCAACAGTCAACAAAGCAAAATCCAAAAAACAACTCAGTGATGAACGCGGACCCTCGCGTCTGAGCTGAGATCGCAGAGGCTGATTAATGCCATCACAAAAAATCTCAATCAAAATAATGTCCGGTAAATCTGAATAATGAGCAAAGGCTAAAAACTCCCTAATATGGTTCTCCAGTGATCGTGGGCCTTGTTTAAGGGCAAACAATAGTCTTGTTGTATCCATACCTGAGAAATGTTGGTCTGAAAAGTTGCTGGATCCTTGTGTGGCCGAGTATTCTGTAACGGGGCGAACAAGACGTGAGACGTGCAGATCCATATGCAAGGCTTTATTCCAAAATATTGGTCATAATACAGGCAGGGTCAATAAACAGCAAACAGGTATGGCAGGGGCAAGACACAGAGTAATCCTTAGGGCAAGCGTGGGTCGATGATCGGCGAACAATATCCAACAGGGGCAAGGCAAAGAGAGATAATCCAGGTAAACAACAATAATCCAAATGATGTGCAAACTGAGTCCAAAGGGCTAGGCTAAGGGTAAATCCAGGAAACAAGGGCAGAAGTCAAACACGGGAAAACAAACAAGGCAAGACTAAAATTACTGAGAGGGCTCCGTAAGGTAGCTATCGCTATGAGAGTGTTAAACGCAATACAATACTCGGCAGAGAGCAAGAGGAAGTCCAAGGCTTATAAAGCGTGTGTGATTGGGTGATAGTGATTGTGTGAGAGTTGTCAGGTGTGAGCGTGATCAGTGCGAACAGCTGTGTCAGTGAAGTGGATGATGGGAAATGCAGTTCGATGGTGAATGGCAACAGTAATGTGGTGTAAGAGTCAATGTGGTGAACGAGTGACCTCTGGTGGTGAGTGAACGGAATTGCATGGACAGGATTCGTGACACTCCCCATTTAAGGACTCAATATCTTATTTCCTATTTTTTTTTGTTATTAAATTTTTTTTTTTTTTAACACATAACACAACACAGCATCCAAAATATAACAAAACAAAACAACAGACACATACTCAACATCTCAAAGTCCATTCAAAAGGGAGGGAGAGAGGGATGGACAATAAAAACACAAAAGTCACTCCTTTATACAATCACGTATATCAAACAAAAAACACTGCCAAGCATCAATGGTCGAAGGCCTGGCCCCACCGACTCACGCCGTTGCACATTCACAAGTCACTATTTGCAGGAGGCTCCGGATCCAATATGTTTTTCCACACATGTGCGGTGTAAACCAGTTCTGTATTATTGTCTTCTTTGCAGCTGTAAAACCAGCAAACAACATTCTCTTTTGCATTGAACTTATACAGAGACCAGAATCATCATTAAGAAGACACAAACTTGGGTTAACAGACCAATCAATTCGCAGTAAGGATGACAAAACCAGGTTTACATGTGTCCATAGACTAATGACATATGAAGAAAAGTCCCTGATGATTCAGTATTACATATATGGCAGTTAAAATTTTATTGTAGTTTCATTTTAAATATTTTGTAAGGAGTTATGTATGCTCTATGAATGACTTTGAAGTGAATAAGATGATGAGCCAAGTTTTTAGATGTTAAGCTGAGATTAGACCACACTCTCTCCCAGTCGACAGATAAATTAAGGTCAGATAATTCCCTATTCCTAATAGTTTTAATAGAAAGAGGTTTTGTAATGCAATCAATAATTTTATTATATATTAAGGAAACAGATGGCCGACCAGCAGATGGTGCAATCCAGTCCCGCATAGGATGAGAGGAAATGGGAAAAGTCCACGGAACTCCATACGCTTTGAGAGCAGAACGTAATTGAAGAAAGACAAAATATGCGGATGCTGGTAGACAAAATTTGGTTCTTAATGTCTGAAATGAACAGAGGCCCTGTTTACACCTAAAGAAGACCAAGAGGGTTGGACAAATGGACGATTTCCGCATACAAAATTAAAATTGTGCCATAAAGGTGTACTTTTACAAAATTTGAAGGGTCCTCCTAAGCCGAAAGCCAATAAATTTTTCTTCATTGGCGATTGCTCAATTTCTCTTTTCCGATCGCCTTTTTCTGCCGAAGCACTCATGATGGGTCCAATGTAGAGTGGTTTAAAATTTACTGACAGGATTACACAATATGTGGCAAAGTGAGCAGAGTGAAAGACTAAACGTGCATCGCTGTCAAAGGGTCACGTGATCTCTCAATAGCTTATTTCTGTTTGTCAAGTGCATGTGAAACTAGTTTAACTCAGTTGTTTAACTTATGATAAAACAAATATTTCATGTTTTTTATATGTTCATGTTTTTGAATGTGGTGTCATATTGGGTTAATAAGGAAAAAGGGGCTCATGGAGCATGAAACATTCTTCCTTTCAGTCTCTGGAACAGTTTGCTCTCAGTTGAATGTACTGCAGGCCTGCAGCGGGATAAAGCTAATAAATGTTGTATTGTTGGAAACAGAGGTTTGAGATGAGTAGCCACTGGTCTAGGCTGGTTGCATGAAGAAGAATGATGTGTGTGTGTCACTGTGCTCTGACAATACAAGCACTGTTTGCTCTCCTCCAGAATGTATGAGGAAAAAAGACAAATGGGGGAGACATGGGAGGTGGTCATTGAAGGGACAAACCATTTTGAGAGCAGTGAACATTAGCACTGCAGTAAGTGAGCAGTTAACAGATCAAAATTGTGTTAATAAACTATTGAGGAAATGCAGATGGTGATATTGAGAGAGTTGCTGATGTTGTTCAGAGATACAGGTGAGCTCTTTTAACCCACTAAATCTGAAAATTTACAAGGACTTTAGAATTAGTATTCAGATGCTATTTTGACTATGTCTATATACTTGATGCTGTTCAAAAACATTACCATTACATACTGGTAAACATCTGGATTGTATATGTGACTCTAACCTAATTAACAGATGCAGAAACTCATACAATCAGAATTAATTCGATTTATTTATTTATTGGTTAGCTTGACAGTAATATTCAATTGAATAAACACATCTAAACATTTAAAACATAAAGTTATTCAAAAACAATCAGACGTTCATGAACACAACATTTGAACTTTTTCCTTAAAAAACAGTTTTACATGCATAAATATCTTTTTTGTGATCTTTTTAAAAAAAATATATAGTTACACTTGAAAAACACAGGGTGCCATTACCCGTGAAGCATAACAAACAAACAACACATCAGAGCATGATCCCCCTAATGACTAATTAAAGTGTGCTGAAGATTTGACTGTAGTTTGGGATAAAGTTTGACAATATTCAGTTGTGTCTTCAAAGTCTTTTCAAAAAAGATGTGTGCAGTATTATAAATACACATTTAAAATATTAAACATCAAAATATACCCAATGATAAACACATTTCTGATTATGTGTGTGTATTTATTTTCAACAGAGTTAGCTGACTGGGTAAAGCATTTTGGATTTGTAACGAGTGATGCAAAGATGTGTAATGCAATGATGCAAAGATGCGAAGTAATGCTCTGGTTCAACAAAACAGTAGAAAGTATTTGACTCTGAGAAATTCATTTTGTCTTGTCATCGTGTTTTTTTTTTTTTTTAAACAACTCCAAACTCCAGAGTGAAGTACCTATAAAGAGACACACAGTAAATATGACATATCCAAATAGTAATCCTAAACATTGACAAATTATCATTTGTTTATTTAGCATCTAATCACAAATGATTTACTTGAAAAGGCAGATGTAGCATGGACAAATATTATGAAGCCATATTCAAATGAATTCTGAAAGATCATGCTACACTGAAGACTGGAGTAATGATGTTGAAAATGTAGCTTTGCATCACAGGAATAAATTACATTTTAAAATCTATTAAATAAAAAAAATAAAAATATAAAACTTTTAAATTGTGATAAGATTTCACAATATTTCTGTTTTTAGTCTATTGTTCTTAAAATCATTTAGCCTTGGTAAGCATAAGAGACATATTTATAATTTTTTAAAAAAAAAAGTTTATTCTAAATCATTGTATTATTAGTTAGTACATCATTAGGCTGTCATTCAACAGTTTATCACTGTTTTAAGGTCAAAGGTTCAGATCAATGAAATCACAAACAAAAATAATCTCAATTCTGTTACAAACTCATAAAAAAAACAAAACATCGTCACACTTTGAACTGTGTTTATTTACAGGAAATATCCTAATGTGTAAACATTTGTTTTAACATAAAAAGTAAAAAAAAAAAAAAAAAAAAAAAATGTAACAAACTGAACAAGTTTCACATGCATTTGGCAAACAGAAATACAACAATGAGTCTGTGAACAAAGGGTCCCGCAGTCCTCATGCCTCCCTGCAGCAGGACTACGGCATGTTCACTCAGGTGATCTGGAACCCTGGACAGTACAAAGGTCTCTTTATTGTTATTAAATACTTTATTAATCCTTCACAGGAAATTATATTGTTACAGCAGCAACCACAATTCAGTCCATGCACACACACATATCTATCTAACTACACATTAAGAAAAAAAAAAGTCCTAAGTTGTAACTGTTGTAATTCTAACAGGTGTATGTGCAATAATTGTTTATGATTTATTGAACAAGCATGAAAATATTGTTCAAACACTTGCCAATAAATATCTGTACAGCTTATTTTGTTCTTACTAAATTATATTTAAAATACAGTACTAAAAAAGGACTATTTATTTATTGATTGATTGATTGATTGATTGATTTGATTTGATTGATTGATTGAATGATTTATTGATTTATATTTCTGAGTTTATAAACACTGAATATATGATAATTAGTTTTCTTTAACTTCCTCCAACTTTAAAATTCTTTTATGAGCACACTGGACATTTATACATGTTATAGATTAAAATGCACATGAAATATAGGAAAAGATGTATGTGTATAACAAATTAATTACATTGCTTTATTGAATTTAATGAGTTTACATTAATTGCTATAGAGTTATTAATTTTGACCCAAGATGTAATTAAGTGTTTTGCAGGAATTTCTGTCTGTTTAGGATAATAATAATAATAATTATTATTATTATTATTATTATTATTTATTATTATTATTATTATCATTATTATTTATATGTTTATTTGTTTGTTTGATTGATTTTGTAATATAATTGTTTCATGGCTTTGCAATATATTTCATATTTGTGAAATTTATAATTCATATTTCAGAATTTAATGAAAAATATTAATTTATATGACCTTACTAAACCGTTTTATAAGATGGAAAGCTGTAAAAAATACTCATACAGTATGGTCTGAATGAATTTTTATAGAAATAAGAAAGAAAGAAGTCTATTATGTGCATTCTTGCTCTCTGGCACCATAACTTAATTAAACCTTATTTTCCCAAGATATAAAACTCTGTGCCATACTGAATAAACTGTGTTCAAAATAGTTTAGTCTTTATTCACATACAATTCACTATTTGTTGTCCCTAAAATGCTGGGTTTAGTAAAATAAACTAATCTTTATTAATTTTCTCCATTTAAACTGAGTTAAAATGTCATATTTTCAACAGTCAAATTACCCATGCATATACACAATCTTAGATTGTATTCCAAATTAGGAAATCATTATAATGCAGTTAAACAAATCACACGTCAACATTTATACGTATAAACAAATTCATGTACATATATTTTATCTTTTCAATCTTTTTATAGAATATTACAATCATGAAATTATTAGGTTGATTTTATTAAATTTTATCAATGAGATATGTATAGTGCCATCATCTGTTTCACACATTTACCTTATACCACATTATAACGATTAATTTTTTTTCTGTGGGAGTTCTGGTGCCATGGTCAACACCATCATTTTGTTCAAGCCACTTAAACATTTTAAAATGAATAAAAATGAATGAATGCTCTATCATGATTTAATCATTACTTTATTTATGATACATTAACTTTCTTTGAGGAAATGGTCTGGAATAGAATCATTATGCATAGATCATCTTTTCCACCTATAGTCAGATTTGAAATTGGCAACCTAAGTCCTTTAACAGGAAATGTGCAGTAAATGGAATCCTTTGTGTCATAAAATTGTCAATCACTTCTCTTATAAAATAATTTATTATAACTCTTTCATGGTAAGCGCATTAAAGATTAGTTGACAGGCTGTCACTTCACGTCACTAAGTGATAAGTGAAAACAAACAAACAAAAAACAGCATACTTTATTCAGTGTACTGAAGCCTCTCCTCTATTGATATAATTTGAAAGAAAATGCCTCGTCTCCTTGCTAGTATATTGCTGTGTTGTGCTTTTTTGCTAACTTTGGAGGCTTGCCTTTGGCAGTTAATTAGCAAAATTTAAGTTACATTTTTGGTAAATATGGCAGCAAACAGTTTGAGTGAGAAGCTATTGAGATTGTTACTTTTATCTGCCTAAAATATATTCTAAGACATTTTGTCAGTTAGGGGAAAATAATAGATCAGATTTTTAAATCACTAGTACACAAGAGGATGCAACAAATAAATAAATAAATGTTAAAAATGTATGTGTACAAACTCTGCCACGCAGCTCCATCACATTGTCAGCTGTCAAGAACAGGCTTCAGAAATCTTCATGGATTTGGTTAAGAATTCAGTAATGTCAGACATAAGTAATGTTATCTATCAGCATGTGCTACTAAAGCTATACTAAGGTTAGGGGTGAGGGGTTAGTATTTGTTTCAGCATTGTGTTTCCAATCAGCCCTGTGACTGAAATCTTTAGAATTGGCTGCGGGGCAGTTTGCGTTTAACAGGTGCACTTATTATTAAAGACCCCATTAAATCACAGCTGACTGTTCTATTTTTTCCTTCTTATTTTTAATGGAATATTGCAGTGTTTATTATAAATTATTTATCCATGCAAAAAAAAAAGTGATTATTAAGCATTTTGCATTAAGCATTTTGAGTACGGTTTGAACTGCCAGTAAGTGTATTATAAGCTCTGTTTAAAACATTCAAAAATATTTAAAATATGTTAAAATCCTTTAGATATTGTTCCTCAAAATCAGTGCAGAAAATAAAAACAGATTAAACCTGGTCTTATGATTACTCAGAATTCTCACTCTAATAGGTTATTTGTGCCCCATATTGACTCCAACAGTTCAGTCTATTGAAGAATTCTGTTCACGTTCACCACAAGCTTATAAATCACTCTAACAATCTCTTTTCTGTTTCTCAATAACAGAAGTCATCATTTCCTTCTAATGGAGTTTTGCCACATGTCCTGTTTGAGTCCGTCTCCTCCCTTGGCATCATCACCATGACATCCAGCCCTAACATTCAATGAAACACTGTTTCAAACAACTTCTCA
Source organism: Aspiorhynchus laticeps (assembly GCA_023376895.1). Taxonomy (NCBI): domain Eukaryota; kingdom Metazoa; phylum Chordata; class Actinopteri; order Cypriniformes; family Cyprinidae; genus Aspiorhynchus; species Aspiorhynchus laticeps. The sequence continues at coordinate 13,295,769 of CM041807.1, forward strand.
ACAATGGACAACTGTTCTGCTCTTCATGTGCTTCTCATGATCTCCATCATGCCTGGCTGGCTAGGGGGTGACATTATAATCTCAAAAAGACAGCATGAGTTCCTTTCAAGTACAATCTCTCGTGGGTCCAATCTAAGAGTGAGACGAGGCTGGATTTGGAGTCAGATATTTGTTGAAGAAGAAGATCCAACACCAAGGAAGATTGGTCAGGTATAACTGTAATTAGCTCTTTACATTTACATTTATGCATTTAGCAGGCGCTTTTATCCAAAGCGACTTACATTGCATTCAAGTTACAGTTTTACATTTTATCAGCTCTTACTTTCCCTGGGAATCGAACCCATGATCTTGGCATTGCTAGCGCCATGCGCTACCATTTGAGCTACAGGAAAGCTTTAATAAGCTCCTTAATAAATTATTTGTTTGACTGACAGTGACAGCTATTTTATATAACATCAAATATAATAATAATAATAAAAATAATTTTAGCATTTTATGATATTAAGTTGCAATAATAAAATATTGTAATAATTCATATTATTGTGTGAGTTTGGAAAAAGCTGTTTGCAATTATTTTAGTAAAGTATGTAAGCAATGTTTTACCCGATTTTCTATAGTTTTGAATGGTAAACTAAACTAAAGGTGTGCTCGACTTCATGCAGCGCCACACAGACCTATTGGCAAGAGTAGCCGCTTGCAGTCAGGGGCGGAATTGAAAGCGGAGACGTGAAGTCGGACACTTTCTGCTCCCGGTAGTGATGCTCTCACGATGTTTGCATACTCTCATCACAGATGAAGTGAATAACATGCAATATTTGTCAAATGCACCAGCGTTATAGAAATGTTTTCATGAGCAACAGAAACACTTTTTATATACTGCTTAATACAGGGCCATCTGTTCAAGAATAAAATTCAACATAAACATATACTATTTAAATAACATTAAAGTGGGGGTATATTTGCTTTTATCAGTGTTTTTTATTAAACGTGACTCAATATAACATTACAGTACTATACAGTAAAAATACTTTTACTGTTCTAAAAACAGATTCGTGAGCAGTATTTTTTTATTATGCAAAAATTATACAAAGGTTTGTACAAGCATAAACAACTCACAACAAGTACAAAAACAAATAAACATTCATAAGTATATGTAAAGTGAAACAATTCATGCCTGGTGTAAAATTACAACAATTTAAAGTAACAAAAAGCTTCATAGGTCTTTCTTGCTTTTTTGTTCTTCATTTTATCTAATGTAGTACCATATTGTTGAATCTCTTTTATAAAATGTTCAAAGTTTGGCTTAGCTATAGTCAATTATTTCACATGAATGTGATATTTTCCAAGTAAAATAAGATTTGTGAGCAGTATTGGAATTGAAGATGTTAGAAACACACGTCATTGTTGTCATGTGGTGAATTTGGCCAATCGTGAAACAGCTGTGTCGTCATCAGCGCTCCTGCAGTCACTCTGGAGAAACTGCGGCAGCTGAGTCGGCTGGCTGATCTCTAAACGCTATCTCGGTACTTTGATGCCACAAGTGACAGTGACGTGGCGTCAGTGCCGGTTCAAGTCGGACAAATTTTCTAACCGGCATGCACTGCTTCATGTCAGCCTCCGATCTGTCATCATGGCGCTGCATGAAGTTGAACACACCTTAAGATTAACACTCTGGTGCTCCTTGCTGTAACGGAATTGCCAGGCTCCACCCTCACTTCATCTCACCGTTCACCTTCTCCAGAATTCTAACCACGACCACCTGGACCATCATCAATTATCTAATCTGCCACCCTTGATATAAACCTGCACCACACCCAACCTCTTTGTCTGGTCTATGACTAGAACGGCATAAACAATGAATGTGCTACTTACCTGTGATTACATAAATCTAGTGATGGTGAGATGAAGCATAGAAGCTTTTCAGCCAAGTGGTTCACAAAAGGGTTTATTTCTCGAGACTTCATTTGCTCAAAATTCCACCTGTTGGCCAAAGAGTGTAAAACAAGCAGATACACTACAGATGACCTGATGTGATCTGTGATACATTGTATTTTGCAACAGTTAAGGCTTAGAAATAACGGTGAAGAAAAAAAATCAATTTCCACATAGACTAATCTATTTATATGAATATAATGTGTATTTTCTAGAGGTATATAATGATTTTATAATATAATAATTAGTGCTGTCAATCGATTAAAAAAATGTAACCAATTAATCACACATTTTTCTAAAATTAATCACGATTAATCCCACCTAACATTAAAGTTTTTTAATATACTTTTATATTGCTATAATTTCACATTCAATCTTCAAATGTACAATGTACATATATATGTATAGGTGCTGGTCATATAATTAGAATATCATCAAAAAGTTGATTTATTTCACTAATTCCATTCAAAAAGTGAAACTTGTATAATGTATACATTCATTCCACACAGACTGATATATTTCAAGTGTTTATTTCTTTTAATTTTGATGAATATAACTGACAACTAATGAAAACCACAAATTCAGTATCTCAGAAAATTAGATTATTACTTAAGACCAATACAAAGAAAGGATTTTTAGAAATCTTGGCCAACTGAAAAGTATGAACATGAAAAGTATGAGCATGTACAGCACTCAATACTTAGTTGGGGCTCCTTTTGCCTGAATTACTGCAGCAATGCGGCGTGGCATGGAGTCGATCAGTCTGTGGCACTGCTCAGGTGTTATGAGAGCCCAGGTTGCTCTGATAGTGGCCTTCAGCTCTTCTGCATTGTTGGGTCTGGCATATCGCATCTTCCTCTTCACAATACCCCATAGATTTTCTATGGGGTTAAGGTCAGGCGAGTTTGCTGGCCAATTAAGAACAGGGATACCATGGTCCTTAAACTAGGTACTGGTAGCTTTGGCACTGTGTGCAGGTGCCAAGTCCTGTTGGAAAATGAAATCTGCATCTCCATAAAGTTGGTCAGCAGCAGGAAGCATGAAGTGCTCTAAAACTTCCTGGTATACGGCTGTGTTGACCTTGGACCTCAGAAAACACAGTGGACCAACACCAGCAGATGACATGGCACCCCAAACCATCACTGACTGTGGAAACTTCACACTGGACCTCAAGCAACGTGGATTCTGTGCCTCTCCTCTCTTCCTCCAGACTCTGGGACCCTGATTTCCAAAGGAAATGCAAAATTTACTTTCATCAGAGAACATTACTTTGGACCACTCAGCAGCAGTCCAGTCCTTTTTGTCTCTAGCCCAGACGAGACGCTTCTGACGCTGTCTGTTGTTCAAGAGTGGCTTGACATGGACCCTGAAACCCATGTCTTGCATACGTCTGTGCGTAGTGGTTCTTGAAGCACTGACTCCAGCTGCAGTCCACTCTTTGTGAATCTCCCCCACATTTTTGAATGGGTTTTGTTTCACAATCCTCTCCAGGGTGCAGTTATCCCTATTGCTTGTACACTTTTTTCTACCACATCTTTTCCTTCCCTTCGCCTCTCTATTAATGTGCTTGGACACAGAGCTCTGTGAACAGCCAGCCTCTTTTGCAATGACCTTTTGTGTCTTGCCCTCCTTGTGCAAGGTGTCAATGGTCGTCTTTTGGACAACTGTCAAGTCAGCAGTCTTCCCCATGATTGTGTAGCCTACAGAACTAGACTGAGAGACCATTTAAAGGCTTTGCAGGTGTTTTGAGTTAATTAGCTGATTAGAGTGTGGCACCAGGTGTCTTCAATATTGAACCTTTTCACAATATTCTAATTTTCTGAGATACTGAATTTGAGGTTTTCATTAGTTGTCACTTATAATCATCAAAATTAAAAGAAATAAACACTTGAAATATATCAGTCTGTGTGGAATGAATGTATACATTATACAAGTTTCACTTTTTGAATGGAATTAGTGAAATAAATCAACTTTTTGATGATATTCTAATTATATGACCAGCACCTGTATGTATATATGTATGTATATATATATATATATATATATATATATATATATATATAAATACACAATATATATTTAATATTTCTTTAATGGCATCGTTTTTATGATTGAAGGCCAGCATCACTGATATCAATACTACTGATGTCTCTATAAAAAAATAAAAATAAATTCCCCTAAATATTTAACCATTGACTGTAGCATTCAGCATTACAGTATAATTGACAGCTATCAATTTTAACATTTATTAGACTTAACTTCTAATTTAAGTGAATTTACAGAAAATGAATAGTAACCAAACACTAAATTCTAAATTAAATATAGATGAACCCCTTAAAGCTATAAAAGTTATTGATTTCCTCTTTTTTATTTTGTTCTTGGATTAATAGACATCACAGCAGCTGGTTATTAGCTTATTTGCCTGCTATTGCTTTAAAAGCTGCTGCTGAAGGTGACATGCATCTTATTTTCTCACAACTCTCTTTAATCTTTACCTTTTCTAACTCACTTCAGGTCTTAAAGTCTCTAATAATGAACTGACGAGTTGAATCGGGTGTTTTAGATGAGGGAGATAGTAGGGCCGTCGCTAGGAATTCTGGGCCCTGTGCACAAATGTTTCTATGGGGCCCCCTCAAAATCATGTTTGGGGGGGGGGGTATGAGTTGCGATCGTAAAATGTAAAAAACGTTCAGGGGTGGGGGCTGGACTGGGGTTCAAATTTGGCCCTAGACTAATCGAGCCCATCCTGCTCGCAAATTCCCCCTTGAATGTTTTGATGGGTTATAGGGCCTTCGATTGGAAAAAAAAAATTAATACATAAATCAGGACAGAAGCAAATACTGTTTGCTGAATTCACAACAAATGCAACAAACTTAATAATGCAGTTTTGTCACATAGAAAAGCACTTGACAGTAAAGCATTGATTTTGAGCTAGACTGCTGGAAAGTACTGCTAATCAATTCTGTCAGAATTTCCTCACCCTCATGTCTTTCCAAACGACTTTCTTCTGTTGAACACAAAAGAAGATTTTGTAGAATGTTACCAAACCATTTTGGTTGCCCTTGATTTCTACTTTATGGACAAAAATGTAAAAATAAATGTTCCACAGATGAAAGAAATTCATACAGGTTTGGAATGACATGATATTGAGTAAATTATGACATTTTCATTTTTGGGTGAATCTCCCTTTAAGATCTTTATTATTTGTAAATAATAAACACCTAATTTATATAAGACACTAATATTTCTTTAATAATGCCCATTTTGAATTAATTTTATTTCAATTAAACCTCGTTAACATCTAAAAAGAAAGCAGTTCTTGCTTAGAATCCATAGTTTAGCTGACTAGTATTAGTAGGATGGTGATCACAAGAAATCAAACCATGGTCCTCATTAACATTAACATTAAAAACTGGGTTATATGTTTTTAAAATAAAAAAGTAATAATAAACTGTAAAATTTGTATTTAAAAAAAAAACATGAAAAAAAATACAAAACACCTATAAAATTTACATATTCCCCAATATGTTATAACAGTAACATGTATAATAAATACATTTCTGCCAACACATAGGCTCTTTATACAGTGTTAATAACTTAAATTAAGTTAACTGTTAAATTACTATGGTGTTGAATTGACATGCCTATTAGCATTTTCCAATATACCTCATTGTCATGGCTGTTTTCAGCCAGAATCACTAACCTTTCTCATATCACACGACTGTATAACAATTCTGTGTCACATCTGAATGGATCAAGCGGCTTGCGCTGTTTATCTCTTATGAATCGTGGCAGAAGCGCGTCGCACGTTCTTCAGCGCTGTGCGGGAGACTGATACCGCTCTGCTTTGACGCGCTGCTGACGGATGCATTGGGGAGCGCTTCTTCACACTTTTGGAGTATTTGCTTTATGCGGTTTCGCAAGTGCTGTAATTTAAAAACAGCGCCTAATATCGGGGAGGTCTCCCTCGTTTCGGCGATCTGCCCACTACTCGAATGGAATGTCCCGGTGTTCCCAATGGCCAGTAGCTGATCGTGGGCCCCCCCAGACCTCTGGGCCCTATGCACTCTGTCACCCTTTTCCCCCCACTAGCGACGCCCCTGGGAGACAGTGCTGGGCTGCCTCAGGACAGTTTTTTTCAGATACATGTTCTTAAATAAGACGCATATATAACATATTGCATGCATGCACACAGTTTTAAGGCAGCTTTAATCGCCTTTTTGGTAACTTCATGCCTTAACTGACGGCATAACTAGGACATTGCATGCACTTAGTTTCTTTCACTGTTTGATATGAAATGATACAGACTACAGCACGTGCCGGCACCTTTGTGCGTGTATTTGAAGAGCGCGTGCTATGAGCACAGTATCTTTTCTGTGCCATGGCTCGCGCCTGTCGCGGAGGCAGTGTTAGAGCGCGCGTCTAAAACGTCTCCTGTTTGATGTGGTCATAAAGACGTTCTGCATCTAAATAAAGCAATCCTTTTCAAGAAAAAAGAGACAGAGGGAGGTAGTAGTTGTGAATGGGGTGGCCAACCCTAGCCCCGCCCCTGCGTTAATTGCTTTAAATATTTTTAAAGCGTTAATCTGAAAAAAAATTATCTCCTGCGTTAACGCGCTAATTTTTACACCACTAAATATAACAAATTTCAATCTTTCTTACTTTATTTATTTATAGAACACTTTCACACAACTACCAGTTGATCCAAAGTGTTGTACAATACAGCTAAAATAAGACAAATAAGAGACCACAAAACAATCACAACACAATATAACAATACAATTGACATGGCTAAATAAAAGCTATTGACAGAAGATGTTTTTTAAGCCGGCATTTAAATACAGACAAAGAGGGCGCAGCTCTAATAGAAGCTGGTAATTTGTTCCACAGACAGGGACCAGCAACAGCGAAGGCTCGATCACCTCTGCAACGGAGCCTCGATCTAGGAACAGAGAGGAGACCAAGATTTCTGGATCTTAGGGACCTATTAGGTTTATAAGTAGAGATTGCCTCAGAGAGATATGACGGGGCTTGATTTTGCAGCGATTTAAATACAAAAGTTTACATTTTAAAAATAATTCTAAATTTGACTGGTAACCAGTTTAGTGAAATAAGAATGGGCGAGATGTGGTCGAACCTTCATCTGCCTGTCATTGCTCTTGCAGCAGCATTTTGGACCATCTGTAAATGCATTATAGAAGACTGACTTATACCATAGTATAGTGAATTACAGTAATCTAAATTAAATAGAACAAACAAGTGAATAATCTGTTCAAACTATTTTACAGAGAGTAAAGATTAGATTTTTCATAAACGCCGTAAGTGGAAGAAACTTGATTTGACCACTGCACTGATTAGTTTCTCAAAACCCAGGTTGCAATCAAAAAGAACACCAAGATTTTTAGCACAGGATGTAAAGTAGGAAGAGAGCTGACCAAAATGAAGAGCACAGTCTTCATATGACTTTAAACCAAACAAAATGATTTTGGTTTTGTTCTCCTTTAACACTAAAAGATTCTGCTTTAACCATATTTGTAATTCGTTTAGACAATTCAACAGAGGTCCTAAGAATTCTTTACTTTTATGCTGCAAGGGAAAATACAATATTATCCGCATATAGGTGGAAGGACACTCCATATTTCTCAAAGATAACACCCATTGGTAGCATGAATATAGAAAATAAAAATGGGGCAAGAATTGAGCCATGTGGCACACCACAAGCAAGTAGGTGTGAGGACGAACTATGTTGGCCAATGGAAACACTAAAGCTTCTGTTTGTTGAAAAAGATTGAAACCATTTCAATACCTTTCCCTGTAACCCAACACAACTCTCCAACCTGGAAATCAGGATATTGTGGTCAACCATATCAAATGCAGAGCTTAAGTCTAGAAGCACCAAAGCCACAGCATTCCCTTTATCTGTTTCTATTAAAATATAATTTACAACTTTTAAAAGTGCAGTTTCAGTGCTGTGTTGAGACTTAAAACCCGATTGGAATTTTTCAAGAATATTATTTGACATCAAATGGGATTGCAACTGGGTCAACACAATTTTCTCAAGAATCTTAGAAAGAAATGGCAAGTTTGATATAGGCCTCTTTAATAATGGAGTTACTGTAGCTGTTTTTAGGCCGTCAGGAACAACCCCAGTAATTAGACTAGTATTAAAAATCAATAAAAGATCATGTCCAATGGTATTGAAAATCTGTTTTATAAATCTAGATGGAATGATATCTTGAGAAATAAAGTTGATCTTAGATGTTCAACAATGCCTTTACAGAATTCAAAGGAAACAAGCTGAAAATTGTTCCACAGCATTGGACCGCTTGATCTCTCAGGTTGAACAGAGTTCCCCAAGGGCAGGTTAGATCTTAATTGAAAGGTTTTCTCATTAAAAAAAAATGACAGAATTGTTCACACAGTGATACGGAAGCATCAGGAAAAATTTTGACAGGGGGACTGAGCACATAATCAATAACAGAGAAGAGGGCCTTAGGTCTGTGTAAATTGTCACTAATAAACTCAGATAGATATTTCGACTTGGCGGCCTTGACAGCTCTCTGATACACATATAATGAATCTCTCCACATTTCATATGAGACCTGTAACTTATCCTTGGTTAAACCATCTTCTGCAAGCCTTTCTGAGTTGTTTAGTAACAATAAGTTTGGGTTCCTGCACAGGAGAGGACAGTTCAGACAAAGGTGGATCAGTTATAGCATAAGAGGCCGCAAATCTCTCACATGACTGAGTAGAGAAATAACGATTCAAACTTAAGGTGTGGCAAGTCACTGAAGGTGTGGCAACTACTGGATTGGGAAAATTAGAGGAAAAAAGTACCAGTCTGTGGTCAGAAAAACAAGTTTCACTGATTTTAATGTCCAATATTTGAAATCCATGTGAAAAAACCAAGTCCAACGTGTGACCATGAGCATGAGTAGGCTCTTGCACCCACTGCACAAAATCAAATGAGTCAATAAGATTTTTAAATTCAGTCACCAGGGGTTTAGTTGGGCAACAAAAATGGATATTAAAATCACCCAACACTAAGATGTAATCAAACCGTGGAATCAGTTCTCCAAGTAAATCATAGAATTAATTTAGAAAGACATTGTTCATACACGGTGGGCGATAGATATTAACACAGAGAACTGGATGTACCAAATCTATTTGAAGAAGCTGTACCTCAAAGCTCGAGTAGACACCAGTCGGAATGGTATGTGTTGCAAGCTGCAAGTTCTCCTCCATGTCAAGTTTTTCTGGGGCAATTATAAAAGGTGCAATCCAGAGGAACAAGTTCAGAAAAGGGACTAAAGTCTCCCTCTTTAACCCAAGTTTCCGTCAAAAATATAAAATCCAAATCCTTTGAAGTATAAAAGTCGTGCAGGATAAAAGTTGTTGTTGACCAGAGAGCGAAAGTTAATTAATCCCATTCTGATCGGCGGGGACTCACAAGGCAAAGGATGACCTTGGTTCAGTAGACGAAGAACGCCGTGGTTAACTCTGCCACCGCGAATCCGGGGAGAGATGGGGCGCGCAGGCACATCCAGAAAGCCAGGGGCAATTGGACGAATCCACTGATAGGGCTTCTCCAGCGAGCGTCTTGCCACATAACGACCAGAGACGGGCCAGGATGCCAGTGAGGGAAAGTCAGAAAGCCGAGTAAATCCAGAGAGTAAACCAGACTTAATCCTGATAGTAACACCAGCCCGCTTCCCTCATCTTCTTCAACGCCTTCTCCACGGCGCGTCGAAGAGCCGTCGACACAGAAAATCGGGAATATTTGAGGCGAACGGCGGTGGACACGTATAAGATCCACTCCACACGGCATCAGGCGATTAAGAGATTAGATTTCCAATATCAAGTAATGTTTGACGGTCATAGGTTAACAATGTAGAGTTCACAGTAGTTAAAACTGATGTTAAAATAGCTAAGATAGCCAACATCAACACATAAAGCGAACAGGGTAGACGACTCGCCACACACACCGGCGCCATCTTGCATCTCAATATCGAATATATTCTGCCTATAACCGTGTAATAAACGTATTGGCTTGAAATGAATGGGGCTATCAAATGTGTATAAATCAAGTCTTTGCTCATAATAGGCAGGAGGGGCAATATTATTTGTCTAAAACTGGAAAGTGGCTGGATTTAACAGGGCAGAGGACTGTGAATTTACAAGATTCGAACCGCTTCCTGAACCAGTCAGGCCAAGCGAGGCTTCAGACGTCATCAATGACGTCATTACTCTAAAGCGATACAAGCCTCGATTCGCGCTTCACTGAAAGCTGCCGGGTGTAGATCTCCAGTCTCCTTCTTTTGAGAACTTTGACTCCTGGGTCCTATCCTCACTCATCTTCTGCATTACCTATAAGAAAAGAAGACAATATCACAATTATTACAAGGTGTGTGTGTGTGTGTGTGTGTGTGTGTGTGTGTGTGTGTGTGTGGTGAAACTCACCCATCTGGATAGTCATCTTCACAGCTTCTCTGGTTGTTGTCTTTGAATCATCTGCTTTCTACCATTACTGCATCTGTGCTAAAAAAAAAAAAAATGTTTCAATAGCCACCTTTGCACTGTCAGGCCAAAAGCAAGCATGCTAGTGCATGTCAGGGCCAGTCACGTTTCCACTGTCTCTTCCAGGGCTTGATTGTGCCTCTTTGGGGCTTCCTCTGAGCCTTAATGGAGTTGTTTTGTGCATTCCTGTCACCACAAATAAATGGAGCAGTTGCGACTAAACAGTATGCGTGTTCTCTTTCTATAAGAAATAATGATAAATATCAGTTTGATTTAGCATGCTGACACAAATTAATTAATTACTATTTTTTATTGTAAATCATTGGTATATAATATATAGATGCTGAAGTCTTTAAGTCTTCATGTTAGGATCAAAAGTCAGCTTCTGTCAAGTTTGTTTTGTGATATAGTTACGTTTTATTTCATTTTCACCTCACTGGTGAAATTGTGGGGTTGTGTGATGTTTGCCTCAGAGAGGCGTGATGAGTGCTGGTCTGACAGTAGAAACACAGCTTTAATTTGTTCTTGCTGCTTGAGGTCTGAGGCTAATGGCTCCACTTGGATCATTGTTAGCCATGGCTTGACAGTGGAAAAGCGGCTATTGAGTTTACATACCAGTTTCCTCTGAGTCTGTGTTTTCCTAACAGAAGACCAGACCAACACAGTAGCGGCAACCATGAGTTCACATACTGGTTGTTCTGTTCAAGGATATTTTAGATTCTCTTTGCCTTTTCCTCACCAATCCTGTCATCCCTTGCCTGTCTGCACCACAAGTCCTGTGGCAAACACATCCTGGACTTGGAAGAATACATCCAGGAGGCATGTCAGCAAGGTTACATCCAGCCATCAACCTTCCCTGCTTCTTCCAGCTTCTTTCTTGCTAAAAAAAAGGATAGAGGGTTGAGACCATGCATCGATTACTGGACACTGAACAAGATCACCATTAAGTTCCATTATCCCCTTCCCAGATCAGATGGTGAATCAGCACATAGCGATGACTTCTACGACATCACTGAATTAATGACGAACTGACTTTAACTGAAAATTTAGTTTTTATTATTTTGCATTATTGACACACTATTTTTCCTATTGAATACTGTAAAGCTGCTTTGACACAATCTATATTGTTAAAAGTGCTATATAAATAAAGGTGACGTGACTTACCTTGTTCCAGCAGCCTTGGAACATCTTCTTGGCTCTTCCATCTTCACGAAGCTGAACCTCTATAACACATACAACCTCATCTGGATACGCAAGGGGGGTAACTGGAAAACAGCTTTCATGACCCCTACAGGCCACTACGAGTATTGTGTCGTACTGTATGGGGCTGTATGGGCTAGTCAACGCAATCCTATATATTTTAGGACTTCACTCAGGAGGTGCTCTGGGTGTTTCTAAACAAGTTTGTGATGGTCTACATCAATAACATCCTCATCTACTCCCGGAGTTTGGCCGAACCTCTGCGTTATGTTACGGAGGTCTTTAAGAAGCTAAGCGAGTACCATCTGTTCCTCAAAGCAGAGAAATGGCAATACCTTCAGTCTAAAATCGAATTCCTTGGTTAAACCATCAGTCAACATGGTATCTCCATGGATGGGAGGATGGTATCTGCAATTTGAGATTGGCCAACTCCTTCCACCATTAAGAACTAGAGAGATTCCTTGGTCTCACTAACTTCTATCAACACTTCATCCAGAATTTGCACCACACAGTTTTGTGGTCTGGGCTACAACTAGGCTGCCTAAACATTGAATGTGTAATATATATATATATATATATATATATATATATATACACTTGATCCACAATGTTGACATCAGCAAACCGCTCACCCACATGACACCATACACGCTGTCTGCTATCTGCCCTGTACAGCGAAAACCGGGATTCATCCGTGAAGAGAACACCTCTCCAAAGTGCCAGACGCCATCGAATGTGAGCATTTGCCCACTCAAGTCAGTTATGACGACGAACTGCAGTCAGGTCGAGACCCCGATGAGGAAGACGAGCATGCAGATGAGCTTCCCTGAGACGGTTTCTGACAATTTGTGCAGAAATTCTTTGGTTATGCAAACTGATTGTTGCAGCAGCTGTCCGGATGGCTGGTCTCAGACGATCTTGGAGGTGAAGATGCTGGATGTGGAGGTCCTTGGCTGGTGTGGTTACACGTGGTCTGCGGTTGTGAGGCCGGTTGGATGTACTGCCAAATTCTCTGAAACACCTTTGGAGACGGCTTATGGTAGAGAAATGAACATTCAATTCACGGGCAACAGCTCTGGTGGACATTCCTGCAGTCAGCATGCCACTTGCACGCTCCCTCAAAACTTGCGACATCTGTGGCATTGTGCTTTGTGATAAAACTGCACATTTTAGAGTGGCCTTTTATTGTGGCCAGCCTAAGGCACACCTGTGCAATAATCATGCTGTCTAATCAGCATCTTGATATGCCACACCTGTGAGGTGGATGGATTGTCTCGGCAAAGGAGAAGTGCTCACTAACACAGATTTAGTCAGATTTGTGAACAATATTTGAGAGAAATAGGCCTTTTGTGTACATAGAAAAAGTCTTAGATCTTTGAGTTCAGCTCATGAAAAATGGGGGCAAAAACAAATGTGTTGCGTTTATAATTTTGTTCAGCATATATGGCCCTATTTTAATGATCTAAGTGCATGGTCTAAAGTGCACGGCGCAGGTGCACTTAGGGCGTGTCCAAATCCACTTTTGCTAGTTTAATGATGAGAAAAAAACGGTCGACACGTCCGGCGCATGGTCTAAAAGGGTTGTCCCTATTCTCTTAATGAGTAATGGGTGTGTTTTGGGCATATTGTACAATAAACCAATCAGAGTCTCATCTCCTATTCCCTTTAAGAGCCAGTTGGGCTCGCGACATGGTGGATTCACTATTTACACGGCGGAATTTGCAAGCACAAAGACTGAACGCGTCTCCAGAGAGGAAACGGATCTGCTCATGCACGAGCAAATAGGTAGCCTAAATTATAAATTTTTTTTTGCGTTTTTGCATTTTTTATTGACAGGACAGTAGAGATATGACAGCAAGTGAGTGGGAGAGAGAGATGGGGGGGTGGGAGCAGGAAAGGTCCACAAGGCAGGATTCAATCTCAGGACACCTGAAGCAAAACTGCACCATATGTCGTGCACTGCCCACAAGGCTATTGGCACTGACAGGTATCCTAATTCTGATACATGCAGTGACTATCCATTATGACATGTAGGCATTTTTTATAATTATGTAGCCTACACGTTAATAATCTTTTACATTGTAATCCTTTAATTTTTAATATTTGGTATGTTTGTGTGCTGCTGCGTGTCCCTGTGTGTGTAATAAGCAGAGTTTAAATGCGTTGTGCACCCGCCTATAGGTGCATATTACTAATGCGCTCTTTAAATAACAACAAAAATACTGCACCATTGACTTTAGACCAGGTTTTAGTTGGTCAATGGCACAGTCTATTTAAGTTGCCTCAAAATAGCAACGCACCAACAATGCGCCTGAACACACCTCGTTTTCAGACCAGCACGCCCATGGGCGCATAAATGGGCACAAATGCATTTGCTATTTAACCTGTTAACCCGCACCAGAACGAGGACGCACTGAAAGCTCTTTGAAAGCTCTTTGTTTGCACACGTCATTGTTTTCAAACAGATAAAGTAAAACAGGACAAAATGAATCTTGACAAACTATATATCATTTTGAAGGTCTAAGCCTCTAGCATCGACGACAGATCGCTGTTTTTCGATAGAAAGCTTATACGGAATGTATTTGCTAAATTTGTGTAAGCAGTACACATCAAAACATGTAGAAATAAACCGCAGCACATACCATATTCATCCTGATAACGACTCTCAAATGTATCCACTGCTGTAAATCCTGGTTTCATTTGAAAGATAAGGGTCCAGTGAACAACATTCCATCGAGCACTTTTAGTCCAAAGAAACAACAACGCTGTAATTTAGATCGTTAATCCTTTGTTTACGTCTCATCTCTTCAGGGAGAGTTATTGTTTGTGTCCGTTATGGAACAAATTACGCTCAAAAACAGCGTCTTGGTGGTAAAAAAACAGCATGATTTTGTAGCAGGCAATGTCCCAAACAGAATGAAATCATCCAAAAAAAAAAAAAGTCAAAGATACACGGAAGATTGTTTATTTGAATTCTGGCGCTCCCTCGCGACGGCGCGTGACGCACGCTGTGACGCACCTGTCATCTGATGGGGCGTAACTTAGCGATCTTTTTAGCACAAATAAACATTTCTTTTTTTTCTTCTTCAGCAGTTTTCATATATGTTTGCGTGTTTTGTGGGGAATTGCCTGTATCTGTATGATTAACATCCGTATGGCTGATAATGAGCATGTAATTACTGACTGTTCACAGATATCAGTGTGAATGCAGTCTATATAAAAGGCCATTATAATGTGAATATTGACTATATTGGGCAGCCATCAGTATGATTAGCATCTGTATGAATGATCTTCAGCATGTGATTACTAATGTATGAGCAGGAGAGCATCTGTTTGTCAGGAAATCAGTATGTAATTAAGTTATTTTTTTATTATTATTGTTTTTTTTTTCATCACTCAAATTATTATTATTGTATTTTTCTAGTGCTCAAATAAATCACTTATACGATGTCTAAGATTATGTCTACTGTTTTATAATTGAAAAACTGCAGTGGCATGTATAAAGACTAAAAAGTATGTAGTAGAACCCTTCAATAATTTGGTAAATATTTTTCCTCAAACGGGGGGGGGGGGGGACTAGAAAAATGTCTGCAGGAATCTCATTTTTCATGGTATCTTCTGCAGATTTGAAATATAAACTCATGAGACATGTGACTTTCAACCCATTACTTTTCTAGATTGCTCCAGGACTGATTTCATGTATTTTTATATGAAATAAAAAAAAAATCAGTGTGGTACAATTTTTATCAAGGCACTTCAGTGTCTATAACTTTTTATATTTTTGAGCATCATCAACTCTGGATGATGGATAGTAAAGGCCAAAGGGTCTTCTTTCCAAAGACACCACAATTGTGTGTGTGGCACACTGAAGTCAGGAGCTGTTACCATTTTAAGTTAGTTAGTCCTTTTCAGCTGTGATTCCCAATATGGGGGGTGCAGGTTAACAGGTTAAACAACGTGGCGCAGGACGTGAAAATCATATCTGCGTCGGGCTGAAACTAACAAAAAACACTTGCGTCGTGCCTGGCGCCACATTGCACCGGGTGTATGATAGGGCCTTCCACATCTGCATATTGACGCCAAAGGTTTCTTATTGAAAGCAATGGAGTACCCTGCATGTCAAAAAATAGCGCTAATGTGGTACTCTGCTTGTTAAAAAGTGATGCCAAAGGGTCCTGACTAAGTGGCAATATGTGACAAGCTGGGAGTGAGAATGTATAGTCAGGAAAAGGACTGGGCACCCCTGCACTAGATTAAATTTGTTTCCCATTTTTTGCCAGTGTAGTCATTTTTGACCGTGAGGAGCATAAAGTGTGTCTATTTTTTTCAGGGCCGTGTAACCTTTTTGAATCACCACCATGATTTTGTTTGTTTGTTTCTGTTTACATAGCAAGTGCCAAAACCTTGACCAAGTTTCGTGCCATTGCAATTAAGAAAAAAAAGTTCAGTCAAAAATTATAGAAGAGCACTATGGTATTAACACTTTGAAGCTGCACATAAACCTAACTAAAATTCATTACGCGGCATATTTGCCACCATTTCTTGCATTTTGAGGCATTTTTATTCATTTTGCTAAACATACGTTTGCCATACACTCTTGTTAATTTCTGACCCTTGTCCTAATATGAAATATTTTCACTTACCCACTGGAACCTACTTACATAGCCCCCACTGGGAAACACTGGTTTATAGAGTTGGTATAAAATTATATACAGAGATATATAGTTGATATATCTAGCAAAATCTCCTTTAAATCCTGTTTATTTTCTTTCAGCTGAAATCAGATTACGACACAGGGGACTTTACTATCAAGTATATCCTCTCAGGTGAAGGAGCTGGTGAAATCTTCAAAATTGATGAGTACACAGGTGATATTTACTTATCACAACATCTGGACCGTGAGCTGAAGCCCTTCTACATACTACAAGCCCAGGCCATCAACCGCAGCTCCAAACAGCCTGTTGAACCGGAGTCTGAGTTTATCATTAATGTCCAGGACATCAATGACAATGCTCCAGAATTCATTAATGAGCCCTATGTATCCAGCATCCCAGAGATGTGTCCCACAGGTGCGTCGACCTCTGTTCTAAATATTTTTTGAAAATTGAATAGAATTGTGGAACACCTAATAACATCCTAGATCATTTTGTTGTTTGCAACTTTGTTGCAGCAGTCTGGAGAGAGTTCTTTCTGTTCCAAAATGTCAATACAACAAATAGCTCCAAAAATATGTTCTGAAATAGAAGATGGCCCTGTTGCAACAAAATTGAAAACACAAAATTCTATTTATTAAGTATATTTTATATATATATATATAAAAAAAAATCAGGGTTATGGTGAGGCACTACAGGGTTATGGTGAGAAAATACAAATTTCCCTGATTTTTTTGACAAAGTCATTGTACTATTAAAACATATTGTTTTAATGTGCTGCAGAGCTAAAAACTTCCTTGTTAGTAAAAAAAAACAGCTTTCGTTAAAATTGAACAGCTAAAAATGATTTATTTTCTACTTCCGGGTCTTTATCTAATAGAGATAAATACATCACAGACACAGATCAGCACCTATTTCTTCACCCTCACCTCTTTGCCTTCATGTTCTTCATCAACACCCACTGATACATTAGTAATGTGACAGGTAGGGAAAATACAACAGGATCACTATCCTAAAAATGCATTTAATGCAGTGGAATAGGTTCCAAATATAATCAGTATTTTAATGATTAGTTAATCTCAGCAGCAGTGTTTTCAAAATAGTGCTTATTCAACACATTAATGTTTGTATTTTACACTAAAGAAGAAAAGGAAGAAAAGAAATGAAGAAACCATTCAAAATTAATTTGTGCACTAATCAAGATTATGCTGCTAACTTGCACTGAACCTGGAATATGAAAGTAATGTGTGCACTTCAATAAGCCTACAAAATGCAAGGTAGGGTTATTGGCAAACATCTAGCTGTGTCGATCAGTTTATGACAACCTTGTTTATGAACAAGATCACAGTTTATGAAATTGTTTATGACCTTTTACGATAAAGGTGAACAATTTAACATGACCATGCGTGTTGTCATTTTATTAAGCATCATCTATTTAAGAACATGTATATGAAACTATCAAATTGTATGTAATGTCATGGAGCTGCATAATGTGCTTATTGCAGTAAATCATATTAGAGAAAACAAAGAACAACATGAGGAGAAATACTAACAGAAGTCACAAATCAAGTGCATTATAGACAACTTAAGACATTCCTTTTAAAATGGAGGTGGGGCAAAGATGGATATCTGCTGCAGAGACTGATACACTGAATATTAATTAACTCATGCTGCCATTGCTGAGTAATCTTTCTAGATTATTCAGTCATGCTGCATAATTAATATTCATCCAGACCTTTACCTGCATGCTAATGAATAACATCAGCATATATATATATATATATATATATATATATAGTTACGAATCCAGTCTATGAACTTACATTTTCTGTAACGGAGCCAACAAGACAAGAGATGTGCAGATCTATTTGCAAGCTTTCATTAATAAACAGTCAACTCACAGGCAGGGTCAAAACAACAGCAAACGGGTATGACACGGGCAAGACACAAGAGTAATCCTAGGGCTAACGTGGATCTTTGATCGCGAACAATATCCAACAGGGCAAGGCAGAGAGATCATCCAGGTACACGAGCAGTAGTTCAAGAGAGGTGCAAACAAAGTCCGAACGGCAAGGCAAAGGGTTAATCTAGGAAACACGGGCAAGAATCAAAACACTAGTTAACAGGCAAGGCAAGGCAAGGCAAGGCAAGGCAAGGCAAGGCAAGGACAACTAAGTGGGCTCCATAGAGTAGCTATCGCTAGGAGAGTGATAAACGCTATACAATACTCAGCAGTGAGGAAGAGAAAGTCCATGGCTTAAGTAAGGCGTGCAAATGGGAATCAGCTGTGTGTGATCAGTGCAATCAGTGGGTGTGTGTGTCGTCAGTGCAATGGATGGTGGGAACTGTAGTCCGGAGGTGACGTGCAACAGTTAGTGTAGTGCAAGAGTCAATGTGGTGAGCGAGTGACCTCTGGTGGTGAGTGAATGGAAGTTCATAGACCGGATTCGTGACATATGTGTATATATATATATATATATATATATATATATATATATATATATATATATATATATATATGTATATATATATATATATATATATATATATATATATATATATATATATATATATATATATATATATATATATATATATATACACTATATTGCCAAAAGTATTGGGTCGCCCCCTTCCAATGAAAAGGTTTGACTACTTTAGTAATTTCTATGAGTACAAATCTTAATGTTAAAGCATGTAATGATATTCTAGGAAATTGTGTGCTTCTAATATTATAGCAACAGTTTGGACAGGACCCTTTTCTATTCTAACATGACAATGCCTCTGTGTATAAGGTAAGGTTAAAAAAGAAAATGATTGATTCAGTCAGTGTGGAAGAACTTGACAGGCCTGCAAAAAACCAAGTCCTAATCCCAGTTTAACACCTCTGGAGTGACTGTAAATGCAGACCTTGAGCCAAAAACTAATCACCAAACACCAATGACTTGTACATATGGTTACAGTCATTTTAGACACTTCCAAAACTGTTGCAACAGAGATAGAAACAAAATTTTATTTTTGAACCTTGCCTTATACACATAGGCATTGTCATGTTAGAATAGAAAAGAGTCCTGTCCAAACTGTTGCTATAATATTAGAAGCACACAATTTCCTAGAATATCATTATATGCTTTAACATTAAGATTTGTACTCATAGAAATTACTAACGTAGTCAAAGCTCTTCATTAGAAGGGGGCGACCCAATACATTTGGCAATATAGTGCATATATATATATTGTCTGGTTGCTTGGTTTTTATTTGTTTTTTTACAATTTATGTAGAAAGCTGGAGATGACAATTACATAGTCAGTGACAATGTCTGTCAATAGACAATGTGATCAGGTTTAAGGGACAAAAGGCACCCTTAGCTGTCGAAACTTTAGTGAATTTTAGCGTTAGTTCATTTTAGTTTCAATAATATGCTTTTAATATGAGCCAGAAGAGGTTGGCAACGTATGTTACCTACCAACAGTAACAAAATATACAAAGGCAGCAAAGAAGAGACAGGACAGAAGACAGCGAGGAGCAATTGAGACTCAATAGAAAGAATAAAGAACAGACTCGTTGAAGGACTTTTCATAAATAAGAGACATACATACAATGGCATAATCCATGAGAGTAACACATTAATATGTGCGAATATAAACCAGTGTTTGCTCATTACCCCTTCTCTCTCCTCTACAGGAACCACAGTTATCCAAGTGACAGCCACAGATGCTGATGACCCTATGTTTGGGAACAATGCTAAACTCATCTATTCCATCTTGGAAGGGGAGCCCTACTTCTCAGTGGAACCCAAAACAGGTGCAAATCCTATGCATGGCAATAACCTATATGCTTTAAACAGTCACACATAAATTATCTGAATTTCAGTGCATTAGATGCAAATATAAACCTAAATGGCATTAATGTAAAATAAAGACAAAATCAGAAATATAGTATAGTAGGGCTTGGCGATATATCTCATGCGATATGCATGCGCATCTCATCAGCAAAGCCGGTTCATTGATTAGTGGTTCATCTCCATCATCTGTTTTCAAATGGAGCTGCATTTAATACACAGACCCGTAGTTCACTGACAAGCTACGCAATATCACGTTCATATCGAAGGCGGTATGTCAGTCGATATATGTGTAGCTTGTCTTCTGGAAAGTGTTAATTTACTGTATATGTACTCAATATTTGGTAGGGGCTCCTTTTGCTTTAATTACTGCCTCAATTCGGCGTGGCATGGAGGTGATCAGTTTGTGGCACTGCTGAGGTGGTATGGAAGCCCAGGTTTCTTTGACAATGGCCTTCAGCTCATCTGCATTGTTGGGTCTGGTGTCTCTCATCTTCCTCTTGACAATACCCCAAAGATTCTCTAACAGGTTCAGGTCAGGCGAGTTTGCTGGCCAATCAAGCACAGTAACACCATGGTCATTGAACCAGCTTTTGGTACCTTTGGCAGTGTGGGCAAGTGCCAAGTCCTGCTGGAAAATGAAATCAGCATCTCCATAAAGCTTTTCAGCAGAAGGAAGAATGAAGTGCTCTAAAATTTCCTGGTAGATGGCTGCGTTGACTGTGGACTTCAGAAAACACAGTGGACCAACACCAGCAGATGACATGGCAGCCCAAATCATCACTGACTGTGGAAACTTCACACTGGACATCAAGCAACATGGATTCTGTGCCTCTCCACTCTTCCTCCAGACTCTGGGACCTTTCCAAATGAAATGCAAAATTTACTTTCATCTGAAATGAGGACTTTGGACCACTGAGCAACAGTCCAGTTCTTTTTCTCCACAGCCCAGGTAAGATGCTATTGACGTTGTCTCTGGTTCAGAAGTGGCTTGGTAGCCCTTTTCCTGAAGACGTCTGAGTGTGGCGACTCTTGATGCACTGACTCCAGCTTCCGTCCACTCCTTGTGAAGCTCTCCCAAGTGTTTGAATCAGCTTTGCTTGACTGTATTCTCAAGCTTGTGGTCATCCCTTTTGCTTGTGCACCTTTTCCTACCGAAATTCTTACTTCCAGTCAACTTTGCCTTTAATATGTTTTGATACAGCACTCTGTAAACAGCCATACCTTTCAGTAATGACCTTCTGTGACTTACCCTCTTTGTGGAAGGTGTCAATGTTCGTCTTCTGGATCATTGCCAAGTCAGCAGTCTTCCCCATTATTGTGGTTTCAAAGAACAAGAGATACCCATAATTTATACTGTATGGATGGTCATTTATTGAAACTCAAATGTAAATATTCTAATATTTTGAGATACTGATTTCATCAAAATTAAAACAAAAAAAACTTTTTAAATGTTTTACTTTACATGTAATGAATCTGAAATATTTGAAAGTTTCACTTTTTGAAATAAGTCACAAGAAAAAATGTACTTTTTCACAACATTCTAATTTATTGAGATGCACCTGTATATATATATAGGGTTTTGGTGGAAAAATCATCAAAAACCATCTGAACGAAAACAGCCACCATGTACACCGTTCCATGTCCCGTTCTAATTGTCCGAATTGAACATCTGAAGAAAGCAAGAAAACTCTCCTTGTCACAGATGTTTACATATAGTCCACAAGACAAAAAAATTGCTGAAATTATTAAAATAACCCCCTTCAAAAGTTTGGGAACCCTTGTTTCTTAATACTGTGTGTGGTTACCTGGATGATCTACGACTGTTTTTTTTTTTTTTGTGATGGTTGTTCGTGAGTCCCTTGTTTGTTCAGAACAGTTAAACTAAGCACTGTTCTTCAGAAAAATCCTCCATGTCCTGCAGATTCTTCAGTTTTCCAGCATCTTTTGCATATTTAAACCCTTTCCAGCAGTGACTGTATGATTTTGAGATCCATATTTTCACACTGATGACAATTGAGGGACTCAAGCACAACTATTAAAAAAGGTTCAAACATTCACTGATGCTCCAGAAGGAAACACGATGCATTAAGGGAGGGAGGAAGGAAGGAAGGGAGGGAGTAAGGAAGGGAGGGAGGGAGGGAGGGAGGAAGGAAGGGAGGGAGGGAGGGACTTTTTTAATTTGAAGATCAAGGTAAATTGTACTTAATTTGTCTTCCGGGAGACATGCAAGTATCTACTGTTGCTTCCGAAGAGCAGTACTAAATGGAAAAAATGATATTTCAACAAAATAAGAAAAATTTGGACGACATCATCTGTTCAAAAGTTTTCAGTCACCATCATAGTACAAGCCCCAGGATTATTAACTAAATAAAGTAAAACAAAACATGGGTGCACAAAAAAAAACACAGAGCTGGAGCTAGTGATGTGACATTTGAACCGAGGCGTCAGAGATCGTGACATGAATAAATGGGTGTGCCAGTCCTCAATTGGAGGTTTGAGTTGTTAACGTAGAAACCATGTAACCAATTACAAATGAAACCACTTTCATTTGTGCACATAACCTGAGGCATAAGCCCCCCCCCCCTCCCCAAGGTCCCTGTCACAGGACATTCTAAAGCCGGGCATACACTGTGTGATTTTTGTCCAATTTTGAGCTGAATTCTGACTCGTGCAACTCTTTTTTGAGTCGGGCCGAATTTCAGCTTTGTCGTGTGTCGTGCAGTGTTTGTTCAGTGTACAGCGTAAATAGTCTATTTCAGTTTTAAACCATGAAGGCGAGCCAGTGCATGCCACACTGCATGAGTGTTATGCCCGTGAAGAAGTTTTAAACTCCAGTCAATTCAATAAGCTACAGAAAGTGAAAGTGAAAACTGACTGAGCTTTTGGAATCTGACACTGCATTTACGGCACATATTCTCTCAGAGGAGATGAGAGATTGGGTATTGTCTTAATTAAAAATAAAAATTCTCTTATGGCTGATATACGTAGTGAAAAAACAACAACAGAATTGAAGTATTTCGTGTTAAACAAGTTGTTTTTGAAATGTCTTTGTCTGTAGGCTAATAAAGGTCTTATTTTCATTGATGACTGATTATTACATTATTCGGACATAGGCTACTTTAGACGGAATTTTAATTATAGGCCTATTCATTGTGTAATATATCTAAATGTTTTAAATAATTTTCAATGAGGAGTAAGTGAATTTAATTTAAGCTAATTTAATTTAATAATTTATTATCCGCGCGTCAGTTGTGCGGTAATGAGCTATGAAATCATTGCGGGAAAAATGAATTGTAGTAGACCTATAAATTCAATAATAAAAGTACCATAATAATAATAGCAATGGTAATAATTTAATACATTAGTTGGAAATGACAAATCACCAGAGTTTTTTTTTTTTTTTTTTAGATATCTCTGGTTATCGTCCATATACATGGTGTCATCGTCTGCGCAACTCGAGTATTTCACACGTATAGTGTGAGCACATAAATCGTGCTCGACAATCGGACCCTACAGTGTGAGCACGTAAATCGTGAGCTTTGACTTTACATCGCATGCGATCTGCTCTTACAGTGCAAGTTGGTACCTTGATGAAATCGCATGGAAATCACACAGTGTATGCCTGGCCTTAGAGGCATTCACAAATCACAATGTTTTTACTTTGAAAAATGCTAGATGAGGCAGTGAAATTTCGGGGACGTTTTTTTACTTTTAAACGTCTTTTGACTTTTAAGAGCCGTGTTTTTAGAATGCCACTGCAAAGGATGCGAGATGCGAGCGCAAAAGTAGTGCAGTGGAGTGGAAAAGCACATGAAAAGCGTATGTACGTACTCAGATTAAGTATATAACCATGGTTCCCTAAGAGTAGGGAACGAGACACTGCGTCCTCTAGGGGTCGCTATGGGGAACGCCGTCAGCGTGACCTGTGTCTGAAGCATACATACAAAAACACCACCTGTTGGCCGTCGACAGCCTATGACGTCACTACTGGCGCGACCACAGTATAAAGGGGCACCGGGAAAATACGTCATCCACTTCTTTGTCTGAAGCTTGCATCCGAAGCATGGCACCACGCCTAGAGGTCGCAGTGTCTCGTTCCTTACTCTCAGGGAACCATGGTTACATACATAACCTGAGACGTTCCCTTTCGAGGGAACTTCGAACTGCATCCTCTAGGGGTCGCTATGGGGAACGGAATACCCACGGCGCCATGTTGAGGGGAGTGCAAGCCAAGCACAAGAGGCGAACACTAAGTACCAACTCTACCCGGCTAAGGGAGTTGCCCCTGGGACGGTTAGACGGCTGTCAGTGACATTATCCCCTACGGCCAAAGACCCGAGCTGCATACCCTGAAACTTACATGTTAAGGGCCGGGACTCCCGGACCCAGGGTAGAGCTCGAAGGCTTAGAATCATAAGACAGATTCCTTTAAGGGGATATGACCAAGTGCCTAGGATAGTAGCTTGGTAGCAACACCCTGTTCAAGTCAGTATCACTGTAATACATAGGTAGAGTGGGGCCCAAGGTGAAACCGGGGCCTGACCAACTCAAAGAAAGGGCACGAAGCCACAGCGCGTAACCCCTACCGTACAGGATTTTAGAAAGAACGCAAAACACTTGATGTGCGATCTTACCACACCGTGGATTTTAGAAAGTGCACAGAGACTAGCGTGCGCACTTACCATAACATGGATTGTAAACACCGTTCTAGGGAGTCACAGAGGATGTTACTACCCACAAAGCGAGCCACTTAACAGGGAGGCCGAGAGGGGCCTAACAAACTGAAATTGCTGACTCAGAGCTCTGGTTAGCGGAGAACTTAACTCTCAGCATGAGAGGGAACTCAGATGCTCAGAAGGGAGCAGCGTTGCTCATAGGTGACCCTCTAAGGTGAGGGGAGCAATGCTGGCTCTACCACCAAGGAGCTCAGAAGGGAACGGCATGCTCATAGATGACCCTCTATGGTGAGGGGAGCGATGTTAGCTCGACCATAAGGAGAGCATCTCCAAATCACAGAGCTCTGGTAAGCGGAGAACACAACTGTCAGAATGAGAGGGAACTCGGACGCTTGGAAGAGAGCGGCATGCTCAAAGGTGACCCTCTATGGTGAGGGGAGCAATGTTAGCTCGACCAACAAGAAGAGCAATCTAACAGGGAGGCATAAAGAGGCCTAACAACCTGGGGCTGCTGAATGACAGCTCTGGGGAGCGGAGAACTTAACTCTCAGCATGAGAGGGAACTCAGACGCTCAGAAGGGAGCAGCGTTGCTCATAGGTGACTATCTAAGGTGAGGGGAGCAATACTGGCTCTACCACCAAGGAGCTCAGAAGGGAACGGCATGCTCATAGATGACCCTCTATGGTGAGGGGAGCAATGCTAGCTCAACCAACAAGCAGAGCAACCTATCACAGAGCTCTGGGGAGCGGAGAACTCAACTCTCTCAGACACTCGGAAGGAAGCCGCAGCGCATAACCCCTACCGTACAGGATTTTACAAAGAACGCAAAACACTTGATGTGCGATCTTACCACACCGTGGATTTTAGAAAGTGCACAGAGACTAGCGTGCGCACTTACCATAACATGGATTGTAAACACCGTTCTAGGGAGTCACAGAGGATGTTACTACCCACAAAGCGAGCCACTTAATAGGGAGGCCGAGAGGGACCTAACAAACTGAAGTTGTTGACTCAGAGTTCTGGGGAGCGGAGAACTTAACTCTCAGCATGAGAGGGAACTCAGACGCTCAGAAGGGAGCAGCGTTGCTCATAGGTGACTCTCTAAGGTGAGGGGAGCAATACTGGCTCTACCACCAAGGAGCTCAGAAGGGAACGGCATGCTCATAGATGACCCTCTATGGTGAGGGAAGTGATGCTAGCTAGACCATAAGGAGAGCATCTCCAAATCACAGAGCTCTGAGAAGCGGAGAACACAACTCTCAGAATGAGAGGGAAATCAGACGCTCAGAAGGGAGCGGCATGCTCAAAGGCGACCCTCTATGGTGAGGGGAGCAATGCTAGCTCGACCAACAAGGAGAATGAATGAATGAATGATGCATTTATATAGCGTTTTTATTGTGTATTGCCATACACCCAAAGCCCCTTACAATCATGTGGGGGGGGGGTTCTCTCCTCAA
Organism: Aspiorhynchus laticeps; assembly: GCA_023376895.1. NCBI lineage: Eukaryota > Metazoa > Chordata > Actinopteri > Cypriniformes > Cyprinidae > Aspiorhynchus > Aspiorhynchus laticeps. The sequence goes on from CM041807.1 coordinate 13,322,051, forward strand.
CCACCACCAGTGTGCAGCATCCACTTGGAGAGCAACCTAACAGGGAGGCATAAAGAGGCCTAACAACCTGAGGCTGCTGAATGACAGCTTTGGAGAGCGGAGAACTCAACTCTCAGAATGAGAGGGAACTCAGACGCTCAGAATGGAGCGGCATGCTCATAGGTGACCCTCTATGGTGAGGGGGGCAATGATAGTTCGACCACTGCCTGAAAAACCCCTGTAGGCCCTCCAGAGAGGCTGCCACAATAGTTGGCTATTTACATACAGCCTAGCAGGGGAGAAGCACACTATAGGCAAGGGCTCAGGGAGATTGCTACTTAAAAACCCCAGGAAGGGGAGCAGTCCCTGAGCTAGCACATAGATATCCTCAGATAGCTGTGCACCTTCCTCAATAAGAGGTGTCCCCTGCCAATAATTGATAGTAAGAAGACCCGCAGGTCCTGGAATTGCAGTGTTGGAGACCTGATGACCAAGGAGGCTTCCACAGAAACCTACGACTGGGCCACACGATCCAGGGGTCTCATCCTAGCCTGGATCTAGTATCGACGAGTGAGGTATTCACTGCACTGAGTCGAAAGCAAGAGGTGAAACAAACCAAACGACAGGTCCCAGAAATACTGCAAAGAATGCTACACAATACCAGTGAACCATAAAACTGGATCGTACTCACCCATCCATGGTTCCTGTGCATGAGATCAGTCCCGGAGGCGAAGTCCGAAGAGTCGGTCCGGACCATCAGTAAGGTAGTTTCTATGAAACATAGATCTAGGTTCCCACCTAACCTCAGTCAGGTGGAGTTCGGTGGCTGCAGGGGAATTAGAGAGGGGAAGATGAGGGCAGATGTACAGGCCCCCCGAGGGAAGGGAGTAGATGTTCACTAGTCTTACTCTGGTCCGGACGAGAGCGTTGAGAATGCCTCGTCTGGATCACATCTCACAGATCTTGCCTACCTCTCTTTGACCCGCGCCTCCCTCTAGCCCTACCCGCAGGCGGGGGAGGGGCATGAGCCACGACACTAGCCTTCTGTGCCCATCTCTGTCCAGACGGAGATGGGCCAGGACCCCTGCGTAGTTTGGGCTCAGACCTGGATCCCCTTATCCAGGTCTTTCAGCAGATCAGCCTGGTATGCCTGAAGCACCGCCATCGTGTGCAACGAAGCGACAGCCTGACACGCTGCTGCGTACTTTTGAAGGGGCTTAGATGGCAAGGAGGGAGCCTTGAGAGAGGACGTCTCGCCCACAGAGAGATAGATGGCTAACGTCTCTTCCACAGGGGGCATCTCCTCATAGCCGTTTTCATGCATCCCCATAATGTCAGCATGACTGGTATGCTGAAACCTATGGATGCGAGAGGAAAACAGCTTTTTCTTTCTTTTTTTTAACTCCGCAGCGCCGCCATCTTGGGCCCGCTTCCACGGCAAGTCAAGCCACACTGTGGTGCGTTCCATAACCTCCAACAACTCGTCATACGCAGGGCAGGAGGATTGAGAGGGCTCAGTCTCAACTTCTTCACCCTCAGACAACTTCTGCTCTTCCTGGGCATAACCCAGCAGAGCACTAGCCACTGGATCAGATGATGTCAGTGAGATCGCATCATCATCATCCAGCAACTCACCCTCGTTCGCGGCTGACAAGCGCGAGAAGGAAAGCCCCTCTCTAACTCATCAGCCAGATCCGCCTGCGAGCCCCACGAGCTCATTTCCCTCTGTGCCTCGGCAACTGTGGGTCTTGAACCACGAGAAGCAGACGGCTGCCCCTCCTTCCTCGAAAGGAGAGACAGACGAGAGTAGAGCTTTCTCATAGAAAAAAGCTCACAGTGCACGCATATTGCCCCCTCGAGGACATCGGGTGCGTGCTCCTCGCTTCCAATCAAAAGACGCAAAGATCGTGTGTGTCATCAGGTGTCAAATAACGAGGACACGGATGCACACATCTCTTAAACGCCTTGCAAGTGCTCGCCATAGTAACAGTAGAAAATCATTCTTACCAGTAGAATGCACACTTCAAACAAAACAGTCATTGAAGACGAAGAAGAGGATGACGTATTTTCCCAGTGCCCCTTTATACTGTGGTCGCGCCGGCAGTGACGTCATAGGCTGTCGACGGCCAACAGGTGGTGTTTTTGTATGTATGCTTCAGACACGGGTCATGCAGACGGCGTTCCCCATAGCGACCCCTAGAAGACGCAGTTCGAAGTTCCCTCGAAAGGGAACTCTTAATGTGGCTTAGTAATGCTTTAAAACAACAACCAGGAAAAATCTATTTTCTCTTACATTTCACTTAATGTGGCATAATGCATTAACATTTAAAGGGCAAATTCAATATATCTACACCTTGATGATGCAAACTATGTTTTTGTGGCCTGGTCCGCTGCTGCACTTCTCTGACAATGACCTGTCTAAAATGAAAATGATTTAGCGGTTCAGTACACTGACGACTTGTCACTAGACTTTGCCTTGCAATTGCTGTAGTTCGTTCTCGAAATTGAAAGTGATCAAGACATTTCTCCAGAGCACAATGTTACAAGAAAGACTGTCCAGTTTAGCTCTTTTGAGTATAGAGAATGCCCGCACCCGCAACATTGACAGGAAAGCTGCAGTGAAAGACTCTGTGCACCAAAACGTTTTTCTTTGTTTGTTTTTTTGTGGCAGTCAGTTGATAAAAAGAATAAATAAGTTAATTGTCAAAGGTTGGTATGCTATGATGTAGAGCATTTTTTTTCTTAAAATGTAGCATTTATCCTAAAGTAGTTAGTTAGGCTATTCCTTTAATCTATGTTTTTCTCCTAGTTATTTTTACTGCTCATTTTCTTACTGCAAGTCATGAATGTTGCTTGTATTTTTATTAATTTTTTCTTCAATTAGTGATGCTTATGTAGGCCAGTGTTTTAACTGAGACATGTTCTGGCCATTAGCCTGCATTTTATTGAGCTTACTGTTGAATTAAATATGTAGACAGGGGGCCTATAACAGACGTTTTTGTATTATTGTTGTTGACAGATCCTCCTACTAATGATAAAATAACAATCAAATCGAAGCAGCACTTTTGCCTCCACGTTCATAGAATAAATATTTATTCCTGCAGAGATTTCATTCAGAATAAAAAGCGATATCAAATACACACATTATATAGTCTATATAATGTTATTTAATAATAACATCAAATACACCAAGGCAATGATAATTCACCACATTCATTGCTGTTAAATCAGTTATGTAAATGGGTGAGACAGACTCAGTAGTATGTTGCAGCAGGTGCACAAAAAATTCATACATGACATCACTGCTTGTGGGAGGACCAGATCTTGTTTTACCATCTATGGAATGTGTGGCGGCTGCTTTGTCCAACAGAAGCTTCTTTCATAGGCTTTAAACTGCTTTATTTTTTACTAACCACAAGATGGCAATGTTTTTGACATGTTCAAAGCTTTAAATCTTTTACCCGAACAATCAGGGGAAAGCCTCAGTGCTTCAAGAGGCTTCACTTGCCCATCCCTAGCTGGAGCAAACTAGGGAATCAAGGCAAGAGCATCTATATATATATATATATATATATATATATATATATATACACAAGGTAACAAGGAGAGGGAGGAGCTAATGAATTAATATCCAAACGAATGAAGGTAACATAGCCAAGGGCGTAGGTTTGCTTTCGACATTGGTGGGGATATAAACCCACCCACCCCCTCCCCCACCCGGTTATAATTCATATAGCTAACAGAGTTTTTTTTTTATAGTATGTTTAACAGACAATAATTAAACACATAATGATGTTGTGAACCAACAACATCAGCATCAGAGTGTTGGATGTCTTAATCACACATCACTTTATTTTAATATTAATCGAATTGGACCCAGACTTGTGGCGTGCCCCAAGGTTCCATCTTAGGCCCCCTTCTCTTTTCACTATACATGCTTCCTTTGGGAGCCATTTTTAAGAAATATAAGATCTCCTACCACTGTTATGCTGACGATACACAGTTTTATCTTCCAGCAAAAACTGACGGCAGTGGCTCTTTGGATGTGCTTGATGACTGTTTTGAGGAGATAAAAGGTTGGATGGCTGATAATTTTCTACAATTAAACGAAAGCAAAAGTGAAATTTTGATTTTAGGTCACTCTAGAAATGTATCTGATTTTAATTTAGGGTCCCTTTCCGCTAGTGTTCAACCCTATGTAAGAAATCTTGGGGTTACATTTGATTCATCTCTCAAATTCGATAAACAAATTAGTACAGTGGTAAAGGGCAGCTTTTTCCATCTTAGATCCATTGCTAAGTTGAAACAGTTGTTGCCTCATAAAGACTTGGAGACTGTAATACATGCTTTCATAACATCTCGCTTGGACTACTGTAATTCCCTTTATTGGGGACTGCCTCAATCGGTGATTTCTCGCTTACAAATTGTCCAGAATGCTGCAGCGAGGCTTCTCACTGGAACAAGAAAGAAGGATCACATTTCTCCAATCCTAGCATCTTTACATTGGCTTCCTGTAAAGTTCAGAATCGATTTTAAAATAGCTGTTTATGTGTACAAGGCGTTAGCTGGCCTTGCACCAAAATATATCAGTGACCTTCTGATTGCTTACTCTCCTCAAAGAGCTCTTAGGTCCAGTAATCAGTTTCTTTTAACGGTTCCACGTTGTCGCTGTAAAACCAAGGGTGGCAGGGCTTTTTCAGCTGCAGCCCCGAAACTTTGGAATAGTCTGCCTGTAAATGTGAAACTCGCTCCTTCACTAGCTAGTTTTAAGTCTGCTCTTAAATCTTATTTGTTCTCCCTGGCTTTTGAATAATGCCTGCTTAATATTCTGTTGCCAATTTGGCTTAGATTCTATTTATTTATTTATTATTATTTTTTTTACATACTGTTTTTGCTGTATTGTATTTGTTGTACAGCACTTTGGTGCAACTCTGTTGCTTTTAAACGTGCTATAGAAATAAACTTTGACTTGACTTGACTTGACAGAATGATTCTGAAAGAATACTCTGCTGTTGCTGTAGTAACGAAACTCGTGCGCATCTGATTGACAGATAAACGCACGCTCTTATATCAGTGTTGTTTTTTATTTTGTGGATATTTCAGCTAACAGCTTGAATTGTGCGTTCAGTTGAACAACATTAATTTAAAGTTAAAGACAAGACTGTCCGCGATGGCTCAGGATACTGTTCCACATCTCGCTGCACCACAGAGTGCCACTTACATATTTTACCAAAAAAAAAAAAAAATCACATTATATTTGTCCCAAATTATTGTTGGTGTTCATGACTTTATCCTAGGCTAAAAGATTGTGTATCTTTCCACACAACGCTTGTCTTTCTGTCCGTATGCTTTATATAGGGAACTAATAATAGCCATAGATCGCGCTTTCTCTTTCCATTTGCTCTGTTTTTTCAAACAAACACCACTTCAAACTCATTGATGCAACTTTGTTCATTCCTGAAGTGGGCTTTTATATTAACTGTTTTGGACAGCTGTCTTGAATTGGGTGCAATACCTGTGAGTTGTTCTAAATGCTGCTGTGCTTCTCATCAGGTGCGTGACTACATTCCGCACATCTATTAAATGCGCGTCCTTGAGAGCGTGCAGTTTTCTAACGTATTAACTTGTTAGGTAATATCAATCATATGACATTTCAGATGCGTCTGAAATGGCAAAAACATATTCATATATTTAATTATTTGATCAAAATTATTGCTAGGGACAGTTTGGTAGTGGCTGGATATTGGTAGGGTCACGTCCTAGTTTCCCCCCCTAATTCTATGCCCCTGACTATAGCAACAAACAGGGTGGTACAGGGAACTGAAACAGGAAGAAAGCACAGGCTAAAATCAAGACAGGTACTGTATCTGTCAGATAGAAGGGGTGATGTTCCAGAATTTTTTTTTTTTTTACAGCAGCTTTAAATGTCCAAATACTATATGTGCTCAATGTATATTTTTATTTTTCTCCAACACAGGTATAATTGTGACATCATGGCCTAATATGGACAGAGAAGCCAGGGAGATGTATCTGGTTGTGGTTCAAGTGAAAGATATGCTCGGACTCACCGGAGGCTACAGCGCCACAACCACTGTGACCATCAGCCTGATGGATGTCAATGACAACGGACCCACTTTCCAGCACAGTGAGAATCCAAAATTTTTATTTTATATTTAAGAAAACCCAAAACCTTTCATAATAATAATGATAATAATAATAATAATTAATTAAAATAATTCATTATTTATATATCGCTTTTCTGCTTTTTTAAGCACTCAAAGTGCATTACATTGTGAGGGGGTATCTCCTCATCCACCAAAATCTTTCATGGAAATATAATGACATATATAATGCAATAAAGCCGTGCTTTGTATTATAAAGCATTTTCAGATCAAGTTGGGGTGACTTGTGACAAGATTATGTGGGAATAGATCAGTACTTTTTAAATGGACAGAAACACAAAAATAGCAATTATAGTGTGATATTCAGTCAGTTTTAGCTCAGATGAATGAACGAATCTCTCAATGACCTTTAGCTTCATGCTCCAATCAAAGAGGTCTGGAATAATGAAAAAAGAAGAAAGGTTCCAAGTTGAGATGCTTGCACTGACAACAGAACCAGAATCTGTAGTTTGTCTGCATCAACATCTGTCATTGCCAATGCCTGTGCCCAAAGTTGTGTTTTTCTCAGAGATTTGTGTCATGACCATGGAAATCACCCCTAAAATCACTCAGACCACTGCAGCTTCCCCTATGGCTCCTGTCGCTTTAGTATTCCTAGTCTCCTAAGAGTTACCCACCATTGCAGCTGATCCAAAGCTGCCTGCCACTGCAGCTTCCCAGTCAAAAGACCTAGTGGTTTGTTTGAACTTCCGCATGTGATTTGGGTTCATTTTAGATTGTGGTTTAACATATTTGCCAAGTTTTTGGATCAGATTTTTTATGTAATCTTTGTTACACAGTAAATAGCACTAAAAGAGGTGGGGCTAACTTATGCTTTCTTTGTAGAGCAGCCAATGTTCCTCACAAACAGCTTAATAAATAACATTAAATAACATACTAAAGGTTGTGATGGGAAATGTTAGGATAGGGGAAGAGTAAGAGGACAGGAAATATAATTAGCATTGTATAAAATTAATAGAGGTCAATGGAAAATTCACACCATGTCAAAAATGCATCTTGGTGTGTGAGTAATGACATTTTACTTTATTATCAGCATTCAGTGATTTATTGTATTATATAGTTGTTTTTTTCTGTTTCTGTTGACAAAACACATGAATGTTATTGACAGTTTTTTTTTTTCATTTTCCTCTATGTCAAGATTTGTACACATTTGCTATATCAGAGTCAGCCCCAGTGGGCACTACAGTGGGAAGAATAATGGCAGATGATGGTGATGTTGGTCTGAATGCTAAAATGAACTACAGCTTAGAAGATCTCGAGGAGAGCAGCACCTTCACAATCCAGACGGACCCTGACACTCAAGAGGGGATTGTCATACTGGCTCAGGTCTTACAGTACAATACAGATATATGCATATGTAATCATCATCATCATCGAAGTCTTTTTTTTTCTGAATATCCATGACAGTGTTTCACAAATGTTTTTATTATTATTACACTTTATTTGAAAAGGGACCATGCACAATTTTAACAAACGTTTCCATTTCATGCATTGTACCAAATTTAGCCAATGGCTAGTTTTCATCTGTGTTCCCTTGGCAGGTAATCATAAACACACATAAACAACAAACACATACAATACAATAATACTTATACAGTACATATTCTGCCCTCGCATGTACGTCTGATTTGTACGGCTAGACAGATAGTTAACAGCAATGAAGAGAAACTTCGTAAGTCTTGTTGAGGATTGATGTCTTATCAGTTTTATTTCTCAAGTTTTTTCCTAATTTAAGTCTGTAAGACTGAAAGAGTAAACAGAAAATAAACATTACAAAAGTGTAACATCTGTTGTCTTTTTTACACAATCAAATATAGTTACCCAATAACTCAATATGATTAAACAGATGTAAATAAATCAACTAATTAATCTGAGGCGAAGCGCCGAGGCTCGTTGCTGAGCAGATAAATCAGTGAGTCGGAAAACAAAAGACTAAAATCTAGAGCATACGCGATGAAACTAATAAGAGTCACGAACGTAATAACACACATTACTTAATGTAAACATATACATCATACAGAAACCACAATTCTGACGAAAAATTACTTACAAAGATTTGACCAAACTCTGTAATGACGCAGACTCGTAGGTGATTTCAGCACTGTAGCTCGGCTCGAACTAGGTCCGTCACTAAAACGGGTCCGACTAGGAAACAAACTAAACGCCGAAGGGCGGAACACTCCTCGCCTGGTATATTATTATACCACTATCAACATCTTAATTACTCCAAGATTAATCAACCAAACAAATATACAATCAATCACTAATTACATTTATGAACAGTATTATTACGTATCAGAATGTCCATCACTTTATGAGTCCTTAGACATAAGAAAAACAAGCTCTGAGATGGGTCTGATGAAAGTTTTTGTTGTTCCTTGCCTCACAACTTTAACTTCAACCTTGCGGACTTTGTTGTCTTTGCTAGGCAATGTCTTTACCACAAGTCCAATTGGCCAGTCGTTCCGTTTAGCCTGATTGTCTTTCATCAGAACTACATCATCTACTTGTATGTTTGGCTTGTCATCAGTCCACTTATGACGTTTCTGGAGAGTCACCAGATACTCCTGTCTCCAATGTTTCCAGAAGCTCTCTGCCAGACACTGCACTTGTTTCCACTGATTTTTGTGAATAACCTTATGATCAAAGTCACCTGGAGGCGCTGTCACTGGAGTTATCTTTTGAGTGAGAATCATTGCAGGTGTCAATATTGAAGGATTGTCAGGGTCAGTTGACACTGGAATCAATGGCCTGGCATTAAGAATGGCCATGACTTCTGCCATCAGTGTCGTCAACACTTCATGTGTGAGGTGTTTCGTGTCAAACCGCAGCAACATCCCTTCCAGAATGCGACGTGCTACTCCTATCAGTCTTTCCCAACAACCTCCCATATGGGATGAATGGGGGGAGTTGAAAGTCCACGAGCATCCCTGCTTGTCAAGGAAACTTGTCAGTTCTGGATCACTGATGTTGAATTTTAACTCTTTGCACGCTCCAATAAAGTTTGTGCCTCTGTCGGAGCGAAGCTGTTTAGATGACCCACGGATAGCAAAGAATTGGCGTAAGGCATTTATAACACTTGAAGTGGACATGGATTCTAACACTTCGATGTGTGTCGCTCTCGTGCTCATGCATGTGAATAACACTGCCAATCGCTTACTTTCAGCACTACCTCCACGAGTGCGCCGAGTGACAATGCTCCATGGTCCGAAGACGTCCAGACCGACATGGGTAAAAGGGGGTTCTGAGGTGAGTCTGTCAGCTGGTAGTGGTGCCATTTTCTGCTCCATTAACCTCCCTCTCAGTTTTTTGCAGGTCACACAGTTATAGATGACACTTGACACCAGCCGTTTACCTCCCACTATCCACACTCCTGCTGACCGGACGGCACCTTCAGTAAAATGACGACCTTGATGGAAAACATCCTCATGGTAATGTCTCACTATTAGAGATGCAATGTGATGAGTTTTGGGCAGTATGACAGGATGTCTCTCGTCTCTGGGTAAGTCAGCGTTGGTAAGGCGTCCTCCAATCCGAAGGAGTCCATCCTCGTCGATGAAGGGATTTAACTTTCTCAGTGGACTCTTTTTTGAGAGCTGAATCCCATCTCCCAAACATTTTAACTCTTCTCCATAGAATTCTTGCTGGACACAACGAATGACGACTGTTTTAGCTTGCCAACGTGCATCAACTGCGTCCACTTTTTGGGTCTTGGAGTATGTTCTTGTTACTTGGATAAGTTTTGTGATGGCTTGCAGTAATCTCTTCCAGCTAGAAAATCGTTCAAAGCGTGCTGAGCTGAACTGACCTTCTGCAGCTTTGGTGTAGTTGACAGCAACTTGGGCTCGAACTTCAACATCAAGTTCTGGGTCAACAAGATCAAAGCTGTCACTTTGTGGAGGCTCACTGCTGCTTTTCAAGAATTCAGGGCCTGAGAACCAGTTAGAGGCTCTGAGGATGTCTACAGACGTGGGTCTGGTGGCGTGATCTGCCGGATTCTGTTCAGTGGCAACATACTGCCATTGTTGTGAATGACTTGATTTCCTGATGCGATTGACTCGGTTGGCAACATACACATGAAATCTTTTGGAGGTGTTATGGATGTACCCGAGAACAATCCTGCTATCAGTGAAAAATCTCACGGCATGCATCTCAATGTCCATCTCGCAGCAAATTGTGTCCGCCATTTCGGCTGCCAGGACAGCGGCACACAACTTTAAACGTGGAACTGTATGGGCTGGATGCGGCGCCAACTTCGCTTTGCCCATAACGAATCCTACGTGGCACTGGTTTTCATCATTGGTGACACGCAGGTAGGCTACTGCAGCGATAGCCTGAGTGGAAGCATCAGAGAATAAACAGAGTTCTCGACTTTGAGATGAGACAAGAGGGATAGGCACATACCTTTTCTTGAAGTGTAGCTTCTCTAGTTCCAGAAGAGACTCTTTCCACAACTTCCAGGACACTTGCTTGTCTGATGGGAGAGGATCATCCCAATCATATTCTTTGGACGACAGTTCTCTGATGAGAACTTTTCCTTGGATTGTGATGGGAGCCACGAAGCCCAGTGGATCATAGAGGCTCTGAACTGTTGACAAGATGCCTCTTTTTGTGAACGGTTTCTCTTCTTGGGATACTTGGAAACCGAAACTGTCACTCTCCAGATTCCATATCAGTCCAAGGCTCCGCTGAAGTGGGAGTGGATCTGCACTAAAGTCGAGGTCTTTTAAGTCTTTTGCAAGGTCCTCTGGGGCAAATGCTGTCATGACTTTGCTGCTATTGGAAGCGATTTTGTGGAGTTTTAAGTTCGATGCTGCTAACATTTTTTGAGTCCTCTGTAGAAGATCAATAGCTTCCTCTTCTGTCGGAACCGACGTCAATCCGTCGTCCACGTAGAAGTTCCTCATGACGAACTCCTTGCTGTCTGTGCTGTACTCATCCTGATGCTCTTGTGCAGCTCTCCTTAGACCATAAATGGCAACTGATGGTGAGGGGCTGTTGCCAAATATGTGCACCTTCATTCTGTATTCAGTGATGTTATTGTTCAAGTCGTTATCCTTGTACCAAAGGAAGCGCAAATAATCACGATGATCCTCTCGAACAACAAATGCGTAGAACATCTGCTGAATGTCAGTGGTGACTGCGATGTTCTCTTTCCTGAAGCGGATTAAGATACCCAGCAGGGCATTGTTTAAGTCTGGCCCACTGAGCAGCACGTCATTCAGCGACACACCGTCTTGTTTGGCGCTTGAATCAAAAACAACTCTTATTTGATTTGGTTTTTGAGGATGATAGACCCCGAACAGAGGCAATTACCACCTTTCTTGATGTTCCTCGAGTTCGGGTGCCAGTTCTGCGTGGTCATTCTCAAATACCTTTCTCATGAACTCCAGGAAGTGTTCTTTCATGTCTGTGCGTCTGTCCAGAGTTCGTCTGAGAGATACGAGTCGTTGCAGAGCCATCTCTCTGTTGTTTGGAAGACGACGACGGGGTTTGCCGAATGGCAGCGGTGCTACCCAGCTGTTCGCGTGATTCACATAAACCTCTTTGTCCATGATGTCCAGGAATGTTTGATCATCTACTGACAGAGCTACTTTTTCATCATCAGGGTGGCTGTCGAAGACTGTGGCTCCAAGTTTTTCTGTCTCCTCACCTTGGAATGCGCAGTCCAGACTTCTTGGTTGGGGAGTGTTTTTTCTGTTAAGTGTCTCTTTCACTTGAATTTTGTTAGGACAGGGACTTAACATGGATGTCCGTCCATTAGGCAGTGTGTGTGTCTTGTACACTCTGACACTGGGTGGTTTGTGAGCCCGGTCTAGACATACATCTCCTACGATAACCCACCCGAGATCAAGACGTTGAGCGTAGGGGTCTTCGTGGTCTCCGTTATATTGCTGCCTCACTTTATGCACTCGCAAAATGTCTCTTCCTAGCAGGATAAGAATCTGAGCATTTTCGTTGAGTGGTGATATCTTATCTGCTACATGTCTCAGATGTGGGAAATAGCGAGCAATTTCGGGTGTGGGGATTTCGGCACGGTCGTCTGGAATCATTTCACACTCAATGAGGGTTGGAAGCTTGATCTTGATCTTTCCATCATAGGATTCCACCACAAAGTTTGTTGCTCTCCTCCCTGAGGTTTCCATAACACCAGAGCAAGTCTTTAATGTATAGGGAGACGCCTTTTCATAGAGGCCAAAGTGATTGAAGAACTCAGGGCGAGCAAGTGAACGATTGCTCTGGTCGTCTAACACTACATATGTCTGAATTACCTTTCCTGGATGACCTTCAGGGTAGACTTTAACCAAACATATTCTGCAGCAGGATTTGGCATTGGTGTTTCCCCCACAAACCTCTGTACATTTTGATGTTACTGCAGGGAGAGCTCCAGGAGGAGTCTCGTGGGTCTCCTCCTCCTCGCCTTGATCTGCTGGAACTTCTGAGAACCAGGGTGCTGGACCAGGATGTAAAGCAGATGTGTGAGTCTTGCTGCCACATTCCCTGCATACTACTTCTTTATCACAGTCTTTTGCTCTATGTTTGGTCGAACCACAGCACCTGAAGCAGATGTTCTTCTCCCTGAGGTAGGTTTTACGCTCCTCTATTGGCTTGCTGCGGAAGGTACGGCATTTTCTGAGTGCGTGAGGTTTGTTATGCAAGGGGCATAGTCGGTCTGGATCTGTGGCTCCTTTCTCAACAGAGCCTGTAGGAGCTGCTTTAGCTTCAGAAAACACGTCAGTCTTCCTCACAGACACTGGTACTTTGTTGTTATATCTTGTGGGTCTCTCTGTTTTGGTTGGACCCAAGAAGTGAGCTTGAGATATCATAAAGCTAGGGTCGTTTCTGGTTTTAGCTTCAGAACGAATAAACTGTGAAAAGAAGGTGAAAGGTGGATAGGGGACATGGTTGCATTCTTTGTACTTTGACCCTTGGGAAATCCACTTTTCTTGAAGACTAAATGGGAGCTTTTCTAATATGGGGTTCACTCCGCGTGATGTATCGAGATATGCTAGTCCAGGGAGGTATCCTCCTTCCTTTGCATATTCGAGTTCAAGCAAAAGGTCTCCAAGCTCTCTTAATCTCACATTGTCTCTGTTTGAGATTCTGGGGAATTCCTCGATCCTCTTCAGGAGTGCATGTTCAACTGCCTCTGGGGTTCCATAGGTCTCTTCTAGTCTTTGCCAAACCATGCTAAGCCCTGCAGCTGAGTTGTGGCTGTGTATGGCTCGGATTCTTCTTGCTTGTTCCTTAGACGCTGGCCCAAGCCATTTAATCAAGAGGTCTAACTCTTCTCTTGGAGATAAGGTGAGTTCATCAATGACACTTTGAAAAGAAGTTTTCCACGCCCAATAGTTTTCCGGGTGGTCATCGAACTCCATTAAACCAGATGTAACCACTTCTCTTCGCATTAGGTATTTTGCGACATCTGGCGTGGTTGCTGTATGCTTTACAGAATTGTCAGAGTTCCACCTCTGCTGTGCAGGCTGTCTCAGGTAAGTTGCATCTACATGTGGATTGAAATGTCTCTTTATCTGTGTTTGCACAGGAGGGACATTTCCAGGAGTTTGTTGTATGGTGCTCACTGATGGTTGAGATTTCACATTTGTAGGAGCTATTTGTAGGTGAGTATCTTCATTGTCAATTCTGAGGTTACTCATTTCTTGTTTGACTGTCTCTACTGCAGGTTGTGAAGATGTGTGCATAGGTATGGGTTCTGATGCACTACTGCTGTGTTGCAAAACGTACTCACTTGTCCGTTGTGCAGCATTGGATGGCGAGAGTGGTAAGTCAATGTCATGATGAGAATCTATATCTGCATTTTCCACAGCAGCCACAAACACTGCTTCTTCTGCGGTGGCTGTAGCTGCCTCCTTTTCTATCTTTAGAATGTGCATTTTGCTTTTAATGTTGCTTCTTCGACCATCATCTCTGCTTCTTTCTGAGCGAATGAAACCTGCATGCGGGCAGCTTCGGCTCTGGCTCGAGCTCTGAGTGCAGCAGAGCTTGTTGTTGATGATTTTCTACTTGATTGGGCGATGGATCTAGTCACCAAGGACTGATACTTTTCTTCGTTGTTACTCCGTTCATCCATCCTAGTTGCTTGGATGACGATGGGTCAGCAACGCTGAATCAGTGTTGAACTGCTTCGTGTTGAACTTGGTGTATTACTGTCTTCTTACTATTCTGCCCTCGCATGTACGACGTCTGATTTGTACGGCTAGACAGATAGTTAACAGCAATGAAGAGAAACTTCGTAAGTCTTGTTGAGGATTGATGTCTTATCTTTTGTTGCTTTTTTTTTTCTTCCTCAGTTTTATTTCTCAAGTTTTTTCCTCATTTAAGTCTGTAAGACTGAAAGAGTAAACAGAAAATAAACATTACAAAAGTGTAACATCTGTTGTCTTTTTTACACAATCAAATATAGTTACCCAATAACTCAATATGATTAAACAGATGTAAATAAATCAACTAATTAATCTGAGGCGAAGCGCCGAGGCTCGTTGCTGAGCAGATAAATCAGTGAGTCGGAAAACAAAAGACTTCAATCTAGAGCATACGCGATGAAACTAATAAGAGTCACGAACGTAATAAAACACATTACTTAATGTAAACATATACATCATACAGAAACCACAATTCTGACGAAAAATTACTTACAAAGATTTGACCAAACTCTGTAATGACGCAGACTCGTAGGTGATTTCAGCACTGTAGCTCGGCTCGAACTAGGTCCGTCACTAAAACGGGTCCGACTAAGAAACAAACTAAACGCCGAAGGGCGGAACAGTACACATCATATCTGTCAGGGTTATGGACTCTTTGTTCTTTGTTTTTCCCTTGACCCTCCTGAGTTTCCTTATTTGGTATTTCCTGTCCTTGTTTCCTGTCATTAGTTAATCGTCGTTTATTCCATTCACCTGTCTTGTGTTAATCATCTCTTTTATTCCTTGATTTCCTGTCTTTTATAAGTCCTGAGTTCTCCCTGAATCTTTGTCCGTCCACTCGTCTTATATGTTGTGTCTCTTGGATGTCAGTCTTTGTGTTTTGATTTATTAAAACAAAAAGAAGATTATAATTTACCCGCTGTCTCCATTGTCCTTCCCGCTACACAACCCGTGACAATATCAGAGCCAAAAAAAAACAAAAAAAACTTAAAAATAACATCAGATTAAACCATAACTGTGTCAGTGTTCATTTCAATTTCAATTTCAAGCTTTTATTGTCATTGCATCGAAATGCAACGAAATTTCAGAGACTACACACAGAGGTGCTACAATATGATAACCACATACACATAGACCACTATACGTAATCAAATCCATGTAAACAACGTGAATGATGAAGGTAAGACAATAAAGTGCAGTTCTAAAATACAGAAATTATTGCACAGTCCACAAGGGTTGACATGAATAAATGGTGCAAAACAACCCTTAGTTCAAGGACTGAATGGCTCTTGGATAAAACTATTTGAAAATCTGGCTGTGCGTGTTTTAATTGACCTGTATCGCCTTTCCGAAGGTAGGAGGGAAAACAGATGATGACCGGGGTGAGAGAAATCCTTAATGTTTTTTGCTCTGGAAAGATACCGAGTGTTTGCAATGTCCAGTAGTAAGGGGAGAGGGCAGCCAATGATATTCTGCGTGTTCTTTATGACCCTCTGTAAAGCTTTTTTATCAGCTCCTGAACAACCCCCATACCACACCGTAAGACAGTATGTTAAAACACTCTCTATGGCAGCGTGGTAGAATGCCACCAGTAGTTTTTGACACAGACAGTTTTTCTTTAGGACTCGCAGGAAGTGCAGATGTTGCTGTGCATTTTTAACAGCCGCTGTTGTATTTGTGGACCAGGAGAGACTGTCAGATTAATAGATTCCCAGAAATTTAAAACTGCGAACTCTTTCCACATAGTCTCCATTTATAATGATGGGAAGGGGGTCAGCTTTGCACTTCCTGAAGTCCACGATGAGTTCTTTAGTTTTCTTTGTATTTAACACCAGGTTGTTTTCAGAGCACCACAACATCAATTTCCCAACCTCATCACGATAGGTTTACAGAGTTGAGTTGACTTTAAATTAGATTTTAGTTTCAATTTAAAAATGTCTATAGATGTGCAATTTCTTATATCTTCTGGTAGAGTGTTCCAATGTGCAATAGCTTTAACTGAGAAAGACGATAGTCCAAAGGCAGAGTGATTAAATGGAACAACACAATCACTAGTGGATGATGATCTAGTAAATCTTACAGAGACTGTAGAACAAAAATGCACAAAATCATGAAGTATGGAAGGGACCAAACCATTTAAAATTTTATAAACCATACATAAATTTGAGAAAAGTCTAAAATTGTACTTCTCTAAAACTCTACAGTGGTGATATTGGTTAGACTTTTTGTCCAGAGTTTTTAAAGTCTGTTTGTAAAGAGATTTTAAAGGTTTAATAACAGTTTCTCCTGCTTGACCCCAACATGTCATGACAATATGACAAATGTGAAAAGATTGTAGCATGTATAAAAGTCTTAGCTACATTAGTGGTGTCACACCCCTGGACTGTTTTGTTGTGTTTTTGCTCCATCTGTTCTGTGACCCAGTTTCTCCCTCAAGTCTGATTGTTTAATTTGATCCCACGTGTGTCTCCTTAGTTCCCTCATTACCCTGTCTTTAAAAGCCCCAGTCCTTTCAGTTAGTGTTTGTTGGTCCTTGAATGTCATCCCATGTGTTCCTGTGTCTCCTATGTTCCCCACTGTAGAATTAAAGCCTCTCGTTTTTGTGAACTCCTCGTTCCTTGCTCCAGCGAATGTGGCAGAAGGACCAACCTGAAAAACAATTACCTCTACGTCTACCCTCTGTTTTGTTTTCCGTTTTTTCCCTAAGTGTTTTTCTTTCCGTTGTGTTTCCCCATGGATCCCCTCCTTCGCCCTAATTCCTTCTCCTCCTGCTGGAGCAGGGGGAGCGTTTGCTCGAGGACCATACAAGACTGTTCTTTGTGTTAGCTCACACCACCAGCTATCCGGATGACGCGCTCTGCTCATTCTATGACGTCAGTCAAGGTGCGAGAGCCGGCAACAGAGCCTGCAATGTGGGATAATGCCGCGGACAGTGTGAGCGCGGAGCGGAGCTCCTTCGTCTTTGGTCCCCTTGTCCAGCCCTAAGGGGGCTCCCAATCCTCCAGTGTCTGCTCCTCGAAAATGCCCACCCACCCACTTCTGCCTCCTCCACCGCTGTCGTCTGGCAGCCCCTCTGCTCGCCCTCAGCCCACCATCTATGCGGTGCGAGCTCGGCGGGACTGCCATCCTCCAGCGTCGCCATGGTCAGAGTTTCCCTCGACTCCGCCTCCGAGGCCCGGACTCCGCCTCGGCCCGTTGACCCGCCGGCTCCACCATGGCTCCTAGCTCCCTTCTCTCCGCCGTGGCCCATCTGTCCACTGGCTCCACCAGGCTCCCTCATCCCTCCGGCTCCGCCTTGGTCTGGCGTCGACCATCCTGCACCTCGGGACTCCACTCCTCCGGCTGCGCCTCGTCCCTTCGTCCCTCTGGCTCCGTCAGGCTCCTTCATCCCCTCAGCTCCTCCTCAGTCCTCTAATTTGCACTTGTATCTCTTCCCACTGCTGTGGGAGATCATTAATATACAGACTAAATGATAAAGGGCCTAATATTGATCCTTGGGGTACGCCCATTGTTGTGCATGGTGTTCTTAGAAACAAATTCAAGATTTATTTATTAATTTATATTTGTAATTAATTAATTAATTAATATTTTATTTAAACATTTTAATTCATAATTTAATTCATAATGTTAATTTACAATATTCAATCTATAAACAATGGCAATCACTGGACAACTGTTTTATGTTTGTCTTTTATAAGTGTTCTCTTGTCCCTGCAGCCACTGGATTATGAGAGCAAGAGGCGGTTCGTCATTGCTGTAGAGGCCATCAATGAAAACATAGATACACGCTTTTTGAGTGCATATGAGTTTCGTGACAGGACAACACTCAAAATCACTGTGACAAATGTGGACGAACCACCCATCTTTTATGAAACACCTTATAATTGGAAAGTTCTAGAGAGTGCCCAAATAGGCACTCAAGTTGGTACAGTCTACGCTAAAGACACTGACACCACCAACAACCCCATAAGGTAATATCTCTTTCTTTTTTTCCTTCTCTCCTTTCTCATTTCAACCCATACTACCCCTAAAGATCAGATTAGAATGACAATAACATTACATCAGAGGATACACACTGTGGCTCTATGGTGCTTTCAATTCATTGCTTAATTTCTTTGAATGGTCCATGTCAACTTCTAGCTCAATCAGTGGCATAAGGGCCTGCAATGTCCAGATCAAAAAAGCCATGGGTATAACTTGACAAAACCCTCGACTGCCCAAAGCCCACCTACTGATGTGACAATACCTGAGGCCTGTACCATGAAGCCAGATTAGCTGGCTATCCAAGTAAATTTCAGTTTAGTTTGCACCAATTTCGGGTTTTAGATACCATGAAAACAGCTTGGCTTTTAACAGCATTCATTGCCATAGTAACATACACTCCACAGCTAATCTGCTTCGGGGCAGGTTATGTTCTGGGTAAGAGATCTCAAACTGAAATTGGACCAATCAGATGTGTGCAAAGTAACATGTCTGACACAAAAGTTACTCCCCCAGTTTCTCTTCCTCCAATTTGAAGGTCATTATATAGTCAAATAAAATAAAAAAAGTCTGGATTTAATGATAATTACTAAGATTTATTTTATAAGATTTATATATAATTATTATGATTATATTATTATTAATCAATTACACACAAGCAATTTTATTTTAACAATTATTATAAAACATTTATTTGAAATGAATATTAATGTATACAGATCATATGTAATATAAATAAGCTGTAGAATCAAACGATAATGCTTTAATAATGACTATGTGATCTTTGATGTCCGAGTCTCTATCACTATATACAGGTGCATCTCAATAAATTAGAATGTCGTGAAAAAGTTAATTTTTTCTTGTAACTTATTTCAAAAAGTGAAACTTTCATATATTTTAGATTCATTACATGTAAAGTAAAACATTTCAAAGTTTTTTTTTGTTTTAATTTTGATGATTAGAGTTTACAGCTCATGAAAGTCAAAAATCAGTATCTCAAAATATTAGAATATTTACATTTGAGTTTCAATAGATGACCATCCATTCAGTATAAATTCTGAGTATCTCTTGTTCTTTGAAACCACAATAATGGGGAAGACTGCTGACTTGGCAATGATCCAGAAGATGAACATTGACACCCTCCACAAAGAGGGTAAGTCAGAGAAGGTCATTACTGAAAGGTGTGGCTGTTTACAGAGTGCTGTATCAAAGCATATTAAATGCAAAGTTGACTGGAAGGAAGAATTTGGGTAGGAAAAGGTGCACAAGCAACAGTGATGACCGCAAGCTTGAGAATACAGTCAAGCAAAGCTGATTCAAACACTTGGGAGAGCTTCACAAGGATTGGACTGAAGCTGGAGTCAGTGCATCAAGAGTCACCACACTCGGACGTCTTCAGGAAAAGGGCTACCAAGCCACTTCTGAACCAGAGACAACGTCAGAAGCATCTTACCTGGGCTGTGGAGAAAAAGAACTGGACTGTTGCTCAGTGGTCCAAAGTCCTCTTTTCAGATGAAAGTAAATTTTGCATTTCATTTGGAAATCAAGGTCCCAGAGTCTGGAGGAAGAGTGGAGAGGCACAGAATCCATGTTGCTTGACCTCCAGTGTGAAGTTTCCACAGTCAGTGATTATTTGGGCTGCCATGTCATCTGCTGGTGTTGGTCCACTTTGTTTTCTGAAGTCCACAGTCAACGCAGCCATCTACCAGGAAATTTTAGAGCACTTCATGCTTCCTTCTGCTGACAAGCTTTATGGAGATGCTGATTTCATTTTCCAGCAGGACTTGGCACCTGCCCACACTGGCAAAGGTACCAAAAGCTGGTTCAATGACCATGGTGTTACTGTGCTTGATTGGCCAGCAAACTCGCCTGACCTGAACCCCATAGAGAATCTATGGGGAATTGTCAAGAGGAAGATGAGAGACACCAGTCCCAACAATGCAGATGACCTGAAGGCCACTGTCAAAGAAAGCTGGGCTTCCATACTATAACCGCCTCTTATTTTTCTAACACAGAACTAGTTATACAACTTAATAAAGGGGGATTCAGTTTGCCTAACAGCAGTTTAAGAAGGAAAGATGCTCACCAAATATATGCACATTATTCTTTTTATATAGCCATGAAAACAAAACAAAACAAAACAAAAAAATACAAGAAAAAGACCAATCAGATTATACCAAATAATGTCATGTGTAAGTGCATTGCAGGAAATGGACATTAGGTTGCACAGTTCATTAATATGAAAATGCATGTGTGGGAGAGTCTTATTTGATGGGATATAGTTTATCAAACCATGCCCAAAGTTGAAGCTGTCCCTTAGCCGATGAATAATCCAACTATTTGCGATGAAATCACTCCAAAGGATAACAGTTCTCAAACTCCAGACTTTTCCAAATCAAGTACAGCCACAAGTAAGCCAGAAGCCAGAAGCCAGAAGCTTACATCCATCTGGGCATTACATCCACATTTAGCTCGCAACATGTGGTTAAAGTCACCGATAAAGGGTCCTTCTAAAATACATATACAACCCCAAATCAGAAAAAGTTGGGACAGTATGGAAAACGCAAATAAAAAAAGAAAGTAGTGATTTCTAAATTTACTTTGACTTGTATTTCATTGCAGACAATATGAACACAAAATATTTCATGTTTTGTCTGGTCAACTTCATGTCATTTGTAAATATACATCCTTTCCTGTCATTCAGACCTGCAACACATTCCAAACAAAGTTGGGACAGTAAAGCATTTACCACTTTGTAATGTTGCCATTCCTTTTCACAACACTTAAAAGATGTTTAGGGACTGAAGACACCAAGTGATGAAGTGTTTCAGGTGTAATTTTGTCCCATTCTTCCTGCAAATAAGTCTTAAGGTGGGCAACAGTACGGGGTCTTCGTTGTCGCATTTTGCGCTTCAAAATGCACCACACATTCTCTATTGGAGACAGGTCGGGACTGCAGGCAGGCCAGTCAAGTACCCGTACCCTCTTCCTCCGCAGCCAGGGCTTTGTAATGTGTGCAGAATGTGGTTTTGCATTGTCTTGTTGAAATATGCATGGACGTCCCTGGAAAAGATGTCTTCTTGAAGGCAGCATATTGTGCTCCAAAATCTCTATGTACTTTTCAGCATTAATGGTGCCATCACAGAAGTGCAAGTTACCTTTGCCAAGGGCACTGACACAACCCCATACCATGACAGACCCTGGCTTTTGGACTTGTTGCTGGTAACAGTCTGGATGATCCTTTTCTTCTTTGGTCCGGAGCACACGTCCATTCCTCCCCGAAAATACCTGAAATACTGATTCACCTGACCACAGTACACGTTTCCACTGTGTGATGGTCCATCCCAGATGCCTCCGAGCCCAGAGAAGTCGACGGCGCTTCTGGACACTGTTAACATAGGGCTTCCTTTTGGCACAGTACAGTTTTAACTGGCATTTGTGGATGTAACTACGTATTGTGGTACTTGACAAAGGATTGCCAAAGTAGTCCTGAGCCCATGTGGTGATATCACTTATAGATGAATGACGATTCTTGATGCAGTGCCGCCTGATGGATCGGAGATCACGGTTGTTCAGCTTAGGCTTGCGCCCTTGTCCTTTACGCACTGAAATTCCTCCAGATTCCTTGAATCTTTTAATTATGTTATGCACTGTTGAAGGTGAAATATCCAAATCTCTTCCTATCTTTCTTTGAGGAACATTGTTTTTAAACATTTCAATAATTTTCTCACATATTTGTTGGCAAAATGGCGATCCTCGGCCCATCTTTGCTCCTAAAGGACTAGACCTTTCTTGGATGCTGCTTTTGTACCAAATCATAATTACAATCACCTGTTGACATCAACTGTTTCAAATCACATCATTATTTAACCAATTTACCTCATTACTAGCCCTAAATTGCTCCTGTCCCAACTTTTTTTGGAATGTGTTGCAGGTCTGAATGACAGGAAAGGATGTATATTTACAAATGACATGAAGTTGACCAGACAAAACATGAAATATTTTGTTCATATTGTCTGCAATGAAATACAAGTCAAAGTAAATTTAGAAATCACTACTTTCTTTTTTTATTTGCGTTTTCCATACTGTCCCAACTTTTTCTGATTTGGGGTTGTAAATAAACTGTATCAACCTTTTAGCATCAAACCCAACATCACTTATATACACAGATACAATTGCTTAGCATATATCAAACAAGTTCAATAACTTCTTAGCAACAAACATCATCAAGTCTAGTTTATAAATAACAGAAAAGAAAACAAATCCTTACTTTAAGTTGAGCTTGAAATGGAACATTTCCCAACAATGACAGTACAAATGCAGTTAAGCCATGCTTTCTACTGCTGCTGTTCTGCTAACTTCCTCTACTGACCCACCTCTACTTAAGGAGCTCATTTAGGCGCCATAGCACCCCTAGCGGTGGGGGAGACAACTACAGATAAGAGACTTAGTAACTGGCTTGTCTGTTACAATACCACCTCAGCAGTGCCACAAACTGATTACCTCCATGCCACACCGAATTGAGGCAGTAATTAAAGCAAAAGGAGCCCCTACCAAGTATTGAGTACATATACAGTAAATTAACATACTTTCCAGAAGGCCAACAATTCACTAAAAATGTTTTTTTTTATTGGGATTATGAAGTATTCTAATTTGTTGAGATAGTGAATTGGTGGGTTTTTGTTAAATGTGAGCCTAAATCATCACAATTAAAAGAAACAAAGAATTAAACGACTTCAGTCTGTGTACAATGAATTTATTTAATACACGAGTTTCACAATTTGAGTTGAATTACTGAAATAAATGAACTCTTCCACGACATTCTAATTTATGGAGATGCACCTGTATTATCAACTATACTGTATATTATCAAACAGTGCTACAACAACCTTGTTTGACTTACTCTTAACAATCCGTTCTTACTCTTAACAAAACATATTTCTTGCTTCTACTAATTGGAAGATATCACTTTTTTTATCAAATAAACTCTTGCCTCACTATATAATTAATAAATAAGTACATCAGATAATTAAGAACAAGAGTTAAATACAAAAAAGTAATGTTGTATTTTATTATTATTGTTGTTGTTGTCATTGTCATTAATCACTCTCCATCGCAACACTTTGTGGGATATTGAAAGTCAGCATCTTTAATATCTTGGCATAATGCAATTTTTTTTTTTTTTTAAATCCACATTAAATTCAAAAAGCATTTTGGTCCTGTTGGGCAGAGATAATGACTGTGATTTTGAAAGTTGTCCAGCTTGATGACAAAAATATATGAACCAAGTTTTGTGACTGTGGGTAAAACTGACCCCACTACTTTAGTAAAAAAAAAAAATGTTTAAACTTTTTTTTTTTTTTTTTTACCCCAAAACATAGAAAATAATAATAAAAATAAACAGGGCCTTTTTCCACAACCCCTACCTCGATGATCTTAGCCAGGTCCATCCCTACCCATGACATGCTTCTAGGGAAGGGAGCCGTTTACAAAACATTGACATGCTGTAGCTTAAAATCATTAGTCACATTGTGTTTTATACCGTATAATGCCGCTGTACAGTATAATCTTCTGTAGGGTTCAATTATAGTAGATATTGAAGTTGTAATTATAACTTAAATGATGCATACGTGTTGACCCTGTTTCCTATTTCCCTATTTGGATTTGTTGTTTTGTACAGTTGTTTGTAAATTTGGAGCAATCTGGAGAAACAGACTAAAAGATTCTGATACATTATGTTTGGAGAAATCTGGAGAAACAGGCTAAAAGATTCTGATACATTATGTTTGCCATACATATATGTGCTTGGCCAGAAAGTTCATGATTGTTTGATTTACCTGCTGTTTGTGCATGGTTGAAATCTGCATATGGTAAAAAAAAAGGGAAGTATACATGAAAAATAGCTCCTAATAACAATTGTTTTCCTTGAACAGATACAGCATTTCAAAGAGCAGTGACACACGACAGATGTTCAGAATTGATCCCAGTAATGGGACAGTGTATGTGGCTAACCTTTTGGATCGAGAAACAGCAGCCTGGTACAACTTGACCATTGACGCCAGAGAGATCAGTGAGCACATTCTTGTTACTAACATGCATCAACCACTGACTACCACAAGCATATGATGAATGATTTGAATATACAGTGTACTGTATACACTAGAGATGTATTGTCTGATCTGGGTTTGAGCTTTGTTTGAGCTGTTGTCTTATATTTGCACTGCACTCTGTTCAGTTTCCTGTATTTGTTCATCTGGTACCATGGTTTTGGCTTTGCTCTCATGTGTCACTAGGGTTGGATATTGTTTGAATTTTATCGATTCTGATTCTGCTTATCGATTCCAATTCTTATTGATTCCTAGTTTCGATTCCAATAAGATAAAAAAAAAGTCAAACATTTAGATGTCAAACATTTATTCTGTGTCTTTTTTACAAAGCATTCTGTTGCAGCTAAATATCATGAGCAAAAATCAGCAGCCTACAGAACACTTAGGCCTACAAGAAGAACTTTTGCCTATGCTTTTAACAAAAATAGGCTCAAAAATAGGCTCAAAATCACTCTCCAGAACATTCTCGTTCACCATTCCTGGCTGGTGGAATAATCTTCCCACCCCTGTCTGGAATGCTGGATCCCTGTCAATCTTCAAGCAACAACTGAAAACTCATCTCTTTCGGCACTACTTGACTTCATCCTAAACTTGTTCTAAAAAAAAACAAAAAAACTTTCCCTTTATCCTTCCCTTGCTAGCTTGTACTTATTTGAACAATGACTGAGACTTGGTGTTATGAGCACTTCCTCTGTCTGATAGCCTCTTCAAGATGAATCGCTTTATGTATTCCCCAATTGTAAGTCGCTTTGGATAAAAGCGTCTGCCAAATGACTAAATGTAAATGTAAATGTAAAAATACCACAGCAAAAACAACTAGACTATAAATTTAAAATATTAAAGTGTTAAAGACAAGTAAACAGTCAGTAATAAGATGGGAACAAACAAATCAAATAGCATAAATAAATACAACTGAACCAAATGTCAGGTACAGAAACTTTAATTAAAGTTTAAAGTGTCATGAAACCCCCGTTTCAGCACTAGTCTTTCACACCTTAGATCTGAAAAATACTCCAGAAATGGGCATGTAAAACTGTGAAAAAGTGGGAGTATAGAGGGTGGAAAGAGGGGAGACAACTACCAATAAAACACAGACCTACAACATTGTCATTATACAGATAAATGAATATTAAAATATCTTTAAAACATAAAGAATAAAAGGCAGTTACTTTTTGTTTACTTTTATTTGAATTTTTGGTCTTTATTGTTTGCTGTGTATCACAATAATCTGTTGTGTCATTGCGTTCATGATCAGACTTACCGCTGTATCAGTGCCCTTATTTGCATGTGTTTAATTTGAAGAAGACATGATATGTGTGCGGACACAGTGTTGGTTCATGTTTGGAGCATGAGTTGAACACAGGAATCGTTAAGCAGAATTGAAATGCACGTGTCTTATCAAATACCCATTTCTTGGAAATTTGGAACCGGTTCTAAAATGGAACAGGTTTTCAATACCCAATCCTATGTGTCTATTTAATGTCAGGTTTGGGCATGCGGCCAAAGAGAACACTTACGAGCCACGTGTTACAAATACGACAACACAAGAACCAACAAAGCTACGAGACGAGCACACTCAACACATGCGCTCACAACAAAGACAACACATGGAACATGAATGTTTGAACCCTGACACTGAACCAAAACTGAATTGACAGGGGTACCAGATACTCAAATGTTATGCTACCAATGTGTAACACAAGGATGAAAGAGCGCCCATCCCAAGCGAAGTCGAACCGCACACTCACACAGAGACATGATGATACATGAGTGTGATATTGTGAAATAGTATAAAATAATTAAACAATAAATAAATACATAAATAAACAATAGCTATTAACCTGTTAACCTGCACCCCCCATATTGGGAATCACAGCTGAAAATGACTAACTAACTTAAAATGGTAACAGCTCCTGACTTCAGTGTGCCACACACACAATTGTGGTGTCTTTGGAAAGAAGACCCTTTGGCCTTTACTATCCATCATCCAGAGTTGATGATGCTCAAAAATATAAAAAGTTATAGACACTGAAGTGCCTTGATAAAAATTGTACCACACTGATTTTTTTTTTATTTCATATAAAAATACATGAAATCAGTCCTGGAGCAATCCAGAAAAGTAATGGGTTGAAAGTCACATGTCTCATTAGTTTATATTTCAAATCTGAAGAAGATACCATGAAAAATGAGATTCCTGCAGACATTTTTCTAGCCCCCCCCCCCCCCCCCCCGTTTGAGGAAAAATATTTACCAAATTATTGAAGAGTTCTACTACATACTTTTTAGTCTTTATACATGCCACTGCAGTTTTTCAATTATAAAACAGTAGACATAACCTTAGACATCGTATAAGTGATTTATTTGAGCACTAGAAAAATACAATAATAATAATTTTTGAGTGATAAAAAAAACAATAATAATAAAAAAAATAACTTAATTACATACTGATTTCCTGACATACAGATGCTCCTGCTCATACATTAGGTAATCACATGCTGAAGATCATTCATACAGATGCTAATCATACTGATGGCTGCCCAATATAGTCAATATTCACATTATAATGGCCTTTTATATAGACTGCATTCACACTGATATCTGTGAACAGTCAGTAATTACCTGCTGATTATCAGTCATAGAGATGTTAATCACACAGATACAAGCAATTCCCCACAAAACACGCAAACATATGTGAAAACAAAAAAAAAAGAAATGTTTTTTTTGTGCTAAAAAGATCGCTAAGTTACGCCCCATCAGATGACAGGTGCGTCACAGCGTGCGTCACACGCCGTCGCGAGGGAGCGCCAGAATTCAAATAATCAATCTTCCGTGTATCTTTGACTTTTTTTTTTTTGGATGATTTCATTCTGTTTGGGACATTGTCTGCTACAAAATCGTGCTGTTTTTTTACCACCAAGACACTGTTTTTGAGCATAATTTGTTCCATAACGGACACAAACAATAACTCTCCCTCAAGAGATGAGACGTAAACAAAGGATTAACGATCTAAATTACAGCGTTGTTGTTTCTTTGGACTAAAAGTGCTCGATGGAATGTTGTTCACTGGACCCTTATCTTTCAAATGAAACCAGGTTTGTCAAGATTCATTTTGTCCTGTTTTACTTTATCTGTTTGAAAGCAATGACGTGTTCAAACAAAGAGCTTTCAAAGAGCTTTCAGTGCGTCCGCGTCCTAGTGCGGGTTAACAGGTTAATAATAATAATAGGATTTTCTTCACTGCATCTTATTGCTGAAGCCATTATCCATGTTACGAGTAACTGAAGCAAGAAGCGTTCGGATCCAAAATATAGTAATATGCAGTAAAACATTAACCTGTTAAAACACATTCAAATTGAGTGATCAGTTTCACAGCATTCTTACACGACGTCCTGCAATGACGGGTGTACATTAACTATTATAATATAATTTGCCAACAAGAAAGAAGAAAAATACATCATCAAAATATAAAAAGAGCAACAAAAGAAATACATTTTTCAAGAGCACTAACCCACTACAACCACTCTCTTGACTGGCGCAAATATTAATGACTTAACAGGAACCATTTGCCAACATGGCGCCAGCCAATGAACAGAGAGCGTTGGCCAATTATAATTAAAGGGCCGTACACATGTAAAAATTAAAGCAAGTGGAAGCACCTTTTTTAACCTGTTACACAAGTATAGAGAACGCATGAAAGTGTCCGGATGTGTTCTTGATGTTGAAGATGCATCAAATGCAGACTTGAGAGAATTGAATCATTAGAAATCCCAGAAGATACTGTGGCACATGATGTAACAGAAGCCTGTAAGCTTTAAACTTCTTGTTCTCACTTAAGAGATTCCCACCACAATTGTTATTTGAACAGTCAACATTTGTTTTGCATATTTCTCCCCCCACATAAGCATTTATACCCCACACAGAAAATGTATTTATTTGCCTAAAAATGTAATGAATCAGAGAGTGTTCTGTCTATGTATGCAGTTGGGTTTACCCCTGATGAGAATAACTATAGCAAGAGTCCATTCTCTCCCTAATGAATTGCCTTGCATGATTCAAGGAGCAAGGCTACAATATCGCACATGCCTCAGACTACAGGGTCTTATTTAATTATTATTACTATTTTTCTTTTATCACAAATCATTTATAGTTAGTTAAACCCATTTTTAATGTCAAAAGAGACCCGAAGCTTACCTTTTTTCCATTTTGTTTCACTTTAATGTACTCTTGTCTGAGAGCACAGGGGATATTATTTAACCAGTTTGTAAGCTCCCTTAGCTTACTGTTACTGATGGGCAAAAGTAAAGTTACTGATGGGCAAAAACTAATAACATGTATATTTTACTGCATCTTTCAGGCGATGAGCAGCTGTCCTCCTCAGTGTCTTTGTACGTCACAGTCCTTGACATCAATGACAATGTGCCCACCCTGTCACAAGCCTATCAGCCCTATGTGTGTGAGGACACACAGGCAGGAGAGGTAACACACACAAAGACAGACAGAGACTGAGCTTTTTCCATCTGAGAATTGCATGCTCATTTTGCTCACCCCTTTTAGTTACAATACCAGTTTATTTCAGTGAAGTAAAGAAATCACAGAAAGATCAACAACTAACAGTGGCCTGCTCCTGGTTAGACTGCATTGGTGTATTGAAAGCATACAAAACACACATACACAGTTAAGTCTCTCTGGTAAAGTCTATTTTCTGTATCTACATGGATGGATTTTTACATAAAACCAAAATTTTAACATTCACTAGATATTTGTATGTCCTGTAGGCAAGGTTCTAACTGTTTGAGTTTGAACTGTTAATGAATTGAGGTACATACACAGATTAAACATTCTCTGTCTGTCTCACTTAAAGCTAATTGAGTTAATCAGTGCCACTGATGCAGATGATCCTGTAGATGGCCATCATTTCTATTTCTCCATGATCCCAGACAAACACATCAACCCCAACTTCACCATCAGAGACAACCAAGGTATGTCACAACATGAGCTTTCTAAGTTTAGAATGGCTGGTTCACACACACATTACACCTGCGCACAAACAGTGAGTGCTGCATATTTAATTTTTTGCTTATGTTATGTATAGATTATTCACACAACAGCAACACTGTGCTAAACAGTTTCGCCCAGCTCCAAGTACAGTTTCATGCTGAGCTCAGCAGAAAATATGCCTGCCAGCCACAGGCACACAGACAGCACTTTCTCATTACCTGTAGTAAATCTGACTCAATCTAAATGATTTAAACAGTTTATAGTTATGTTTTATTTTTATTTTTTACTCATAACAATTTAAATTATGACTGTTATTTAAGATGGAAAAAAATCTCAACATAGTACCTCAGAAATCACTGCTCACTGCTTACTGTTTACTGCTCAAATAAAAAAAATAAGGGAACACTAAATCATTACAGTATAACACTAAGTAATTTAAACTTAAGGGATATCAGTCTTCCCAGTTAGGAAGCATGAGTGATTGTGAATCAGTTTCACCTGCTTTGGTGCAAAAGAAAGTGGCTGTTTCTCAATATGCGTTCTTCAGCGATCTTGCGTCCTTGTGTTCTAGTTCTACGTCATCATCAACCGGTGTACGGAAGCCTGTAAGCTTTAAACTCTCTCTCGTTTGCTTTAAACCTGTTTGCTTTGACTTCATATCTATATTTATTTATAACTCGACGGCTCTTGAAGTTGAAAGTAAACATTTATCGTTTTGTTTTGCTTAATTTTAATAAAGTTATGATACCCGGTGAAAGTCTGCATTTTTATTGGCATATTAAAATTAATCTTAACATAGTCATAGTTAAAAATATAACGCTGTAAAATAAAATGATATACAATTATCTGAAAATAATATCTATAATAGTATGAAATGTTTTAATAAGTTATGACATTTGTTTGTAATGTTATATTATATTTATTTTTCATTGGCTGCTGCTTATACTGAGACTATGCGGTCAGTTAAGCAAGAACGCAGTACATCTCAATTCTCACAAGGATACTGTTCTGTGTCCTCGCGTCCTTCAGTGTTCATTCTTCCCTGGAAGCCTTGCAAGACTGGTCTCCACGAGAACACAAGTCCGTTCTCTGCGTTCTTGGAATTGAGAAACAGCCAGTGACAACAGTTGCACTGGAGAGGCAACAGCAAGACAACCCCAGGCATGTGATCAGCTAGAGACAAAAAAGCAGGAAAATCTGACCATGCCCAAGCCAAGTATTAATGGAATTGTTATTATTAAAGTACCTGCCTAAAGTTATAAATAAAGAATAAAGTAAAGTAAAAACAGCAATATTGTGAAATATTATTAGATTTTTCTAATATTAAAAAATATAAAAGATATTTCTATTTTAATATATTATAAAATGTAATTTATTCCTGTGATTCAAAGTAGGGCTGCACGATATATTGCATGCGATATGCATGCGCATCTCGTCAGTAAAGCCGGTTCCTTGATTAGCGGTTAATCTCCATCACCTGTTTTCAAATGGAGCGGCATTTAATACACAGAGCCGTAAATCACTGACAAGCTACGCATATATCGACTGATATATCGCCTTTGATATGAACGCGATATATGCGTAGCTTGTCAGTGAACTAAGGCTCTGTGTATTAAATGCCGCTCCATTTGAAAACAGGTGATGGAGATTAACCGCTAATCAAGGAACCGGCTTTACTGACGAGATGCGCATGCATATCGCATGCAATATATCGTGCAGCCCTAATTCAAAGTGTATTTTGAGCATAATTACTCCAGTTTTCTGTCACATCAACTTGCTTAAAAAACATTTCTGATTATTATCAATCTTGAAAACAGTTATGCTGCTTTAAATTTTGTGTGGAAATGGTGATACATTCTATTTTTCAGGATTCTTTGATAAATAGATAGTTCAATGAACAGCATTTATTTGCATTAACCAAATATATTTATTAAATTTATTAAAGCATTTATTAAATATAAATATTTTGTAGCATTTTAAGTGTCTTCACTCTTCACTCACTTTTCATCACTTTAATGTATGATGAATAAAATTATTCATTTCTGTTTTTTATTTTTTTTAATCATTTTGAATAATTTTTTGGTTTGATCATTTTGTTCTCAACAACTTACACCACATATATAAGTGAAGATTTTCAACTTGAATATTTCATTCATTAATATCCAATGTGTGATTTAAAGTGCCACTATTATGGATTTTTTTAAATTACCTTTCATGCAGTGTGTAACACAGCTCTAAGTAAATGAAAACATCCTGCAAAGTTTTAAATCTGAAAGTGCACCGTGTATAAAGTTATTGTTTCTCAAAAGAAAGAGTCGACTCTAAATCATTGAAACGAGTCGTTTTTAAAACGAATCCCAAGCCATTTCATGTTGACGTCAAAATTAAACATTAGTATATTGCCCGCCCACTTGTTGTGCATGCAGACCTGGGAGAACTTGATTTTCGCGTTGGTCTGAATGAACATGCAAATTCATTCTTTGCCACTAGGTGCTGCTTTTGGAGCGTTAAAAACTCACAAACACTGCTTTAAATGAAATTGACCAATCACCACAGATTAGCATCACGCACAGGAGGGGTTTGGAAAAATGAATCGTTGAGTGAATCGTTTGGGAGTCGTTGAGCAAATAAGGTAAAAAGAAATGCATATTATAAGAAAATGAAAGTGTTTTTTGGCCTTGCATGCATGTCAACCTGTTGTTGGGGACTCCCAAAACCAAAATATGAACCTTTCATAACCCATAATAGGGGCACTTTAAAGTGTCACGAAACGCCCCTGTTTCAGCACTGGTCTTTCTCACCTTAGATCTGAAAAATACTCCAGAAATGGGCGTGTAAAACTGTGAAAAAGTGGGAGTGAAGAGGGTGGAAAGAGGGGAGAAAACAACCAATAAAACATCTAAAAAAAATGTGTTTTAGGGTTTCATGACACTGTTTGTTTTTTTTACACTTCTTTAAATGATATACTGTGTAACAGACAAGCCAGTTACTAAGTCTCTTATCTGTAGTTGTCTTCCCCACCGCTAGGGGTGCTATGGCGCCTAAATGAGCTCCTTAAGTAGAGGTGGGTCAGTAGAGGAAGTTAGCAGAACAGCAGCAGTAGAAAGCATGGCTTAACTGCATTTGTACTATGTCCTTGTTGGGAAATGTTCCATTTCAAGCTCAACTTAAAAAGGACCCTTTATCGGTGACTTTAATCACATGTTGCGAGCTAAATGTGAATGTAATGCCCAGATGGATGTAAGCTTCTGGCTTCTGGCTTCTGGCTTCTGGCTTACTTGTGGCTGTACTTGATTTGGAAAAGTCTGGAGTTTGAGAACTGTTATCCTTTGGAGTGAATTCATCGCAAATAGTTGGATTATTCATCGGCTAAGGGACAGCTTCAACTTTGGGCATGGTTTGATAAACTATATCCCATCAAATAAGACTCTCCCACACATGCATTTTCATATTAATGAACTGTGCAACCTAATGTCCATTTCCTGCAATGCACTTACACATGACATTATTTGGTATAATCTGATTGGTCTTTTTCTTGTATTTTTCTTCTTTTTTTTTTTTTTTTTTTTCATGGCTATATAAAAAAGAATAATGTGCATATATTTGGTGAGCATCTTTCCTTCTTAAACTGCTGTTAGGCAAACTGAATCCCCCTTTATTAAGTTGTATAACTAGTTTTGTGTTAGAAAATACGAGGCGGTTATAGTTTGTTGGCCCGTACGGGGTGTTTTTGCATTTGTGTGTTTAAGCAGGTGAGGATATGGCAAGCCAACATTCTGAGACAGGGGATGAGTACGAGCCCATTCAGGACTTTACCCGTGACCCATTTGTAGTCAGAAGAGAACCGATCAAAGAACTCATTAACACATTCAGTGAGTTATACATTGATTCTGAAGAGGAAAATGCAGCAGTTGATGATGCTGAGGATATTGATGATGTTGATCCTTTTCCACCTCCACCTCCTGAAATGGAAGAAAGATCTGAGCTCGCTCCAAATGCTTCCATTGCAGAACAAGTAAGACAATTGATGGGCCAAGTCACAAAACTCGAGACACAAGTGGAAGCCTGTGTTAAAAAAGTGAATGACCGTTTTTCTCAGTTTGAAATAGAAAGTAAATGCAGGAAAGTGGAAGAAAAGCTGACTTACCGCATTGAAAGAGAGTGTGAAAGGATTCAACAAAGACTTGAACTGAATATTAGAGATTTGGGGAAGTCAATGGTGGATTGTCTAAAGAGACGAGATATTCAAATCGACAGCAAATTCAAGTCCCTTATTCCATCCACGTCTACTCCCATACAGCCATCTCCAAGCCCATGCGTTCCTCCACCAATTCATAAAGTCAAAAATCAAACCTATCAGTTGCAACAAAGTCACACTCATCTAACATCCACTGGAAACACCACAGCTATTAATTCCCAGCCACCAGTGAAATTAGAATTTCCAAGTTTTGGAAGCAGTGATGATCCAGTTGCATTTATAGAGCAATGTGAAGAGTATCTAGCCATCCGGCCTCTTTCTGATTATGAAATGGTAGCTTGCTGAAAGAAGAAACGTTCACACATGGCAACAATTTAAAGATGTTTTCTTATGTTCCTTCTTGAGTGAAGATTATGAAAATGAAGCAGCTAGACGTCTGATAGAAAGGAAACAAGGGGCACAAGAAAGTATAAGAGATTTTGCTTTTCATTACAGAGCCCTTTGTCTGATATGGAAACGGGATATGCCTGAGCGAGAAATCCTGCAAGCTATCCTGAGAAATTGTAATCCTTGGTTGGCTAGTTTGCTACGAGGTTCAGTCCAGAATGTTGCAGAGGTGGTGAGAATTGGTACCCAAATTGAAAGAGACTTTGGAGAAGCTAAAAGGTATTGGAGTAATGTCAACACAGAGTATCAAAAGAAGAAAGTCCAGCCGAATAAGGATTCAGGCCCCAAGCCATCACCTGCTAACGCTCGTGTAGTGCAGGGTGTCCAACAATCTGTACAACCACAGTTGAAATGATCACATTACCCATTGTGCTTCGTAATAGATTCTTTCAAGCCATAGTAGATACAGGAAGTACACTATCGTTAATTCAAGAGTCATGTTGGAAGCAGTTGCATCATCAAGAACAGTGGAAATCCAGTAAAGGTCAAACTTTTATGCTTGCAAATGGCCAAATGCAGACTGCCATAGGAATGTCTGAGTGTGAATGTGATCTGCAGGGTAAACAACTCAAGCTGACGTTGTATGTGATGAAAGATTCTGATTTGACTGTCCCAATTATTCTTGGCATGGATTTTTTAATTGCATCTGGAATTGTCTTGGATTTCAAGAATACACAGTACAGCTTACCATCTAACGATGAGGATTCTGTTGAAATATTTCCCCTTCTATTTCCTGAATCATCTCCTCCTCCTTCTGTGCAGTTCTATCTTGCCTTACCTATTCCAAATATATCTGAAGAACTTTCACAATCTATCTGACAGCTGACCATGAGCACTGAGAGTACAGATCAATTCAAACCCCAGTTGGAGAATTTGATGAGGGATTGGCCATCTGTCTGCACTCATGAAATTGGACATTCCAAGATTGTAAGTCATCGTATAATTACCACTGATGAGGTTCCGGTCAGAAAGAGAGCCTACAGAGTGTCACTAGATAAGCAGCGGTTCATTAACAAAGAGATTCAAGAACTACTAGATAAAAACATCATTCGACCATCTGTGTCTCCATGGGCTTCACCAGTGGTTGTTGTACCCAAAAAAGATGGAGGTTCACGACTATGTGTGGATTACCGTGGGTTTAACACAAAGACGCACTTAGATGGTTATCCCATGCCACAAATTCAAGAGATACTGGAATCATTGCATGGAGCCTCAATTTTCAGTACCTTGGATTTAAAAAGTGGTTACTGGCAAGTTGAGATGGAACCTGAGAGCATTTCTAAAACTGCATTTGTTACTTCTGCTGGACAATTTGAATTCATGCGTCTTCCTTTTGGTCTCAAAAATGCCGCTGCCTCTTTCCAGAGATTAATGGAATATGTGCTTAAAGACATTAAAGGAAAATGTTGCTTTGTTTACATCGATGACATTGTTGTATATTCCAAAAATGAGGAGGAGCATTTACAGCATTTGAGGCAAGTTTTCAATTTTTTACATCAAGCAGGACTGACTTTGAATCTCAAGAAATGCAACTTGGTACAGAGATCTATCCCTTTCCTGGGTCATGTGGTGTCTGGGGAAGGTGTCAAGACGGATCCTGCCAAAATTGCAGCCATCTGTGGTTTTCCAGTACCACAAGCACTCAAGGAAGTACAAAGATTTTTGGGATTGGCAGGTTGGTATCACAGATTCATACCAAATTTTTCAGAAATAGCTGCACCTCTTCATGCCCTAAAGAAGAAACAATCCATTTGGACATGGACTAAGGCATGTCAAGATGCTTTTGAAAGGATCAAAAGTGACTTAATCAAAGCTCCAGTATTAACTCCCCCTGATTTTAACAGATCTTTTAAGGTGCAAACAGAATCAAGTGACATTGGCCTTGGGGCTGTTTTGACACAGGAGTTAGATGGAGAGGAACATGTAATCGCTTATGCGTCCAGACTTCTTCGTGGAGCAGAGTGCTCATATTCTGTGTCAGAAAAGGAATGTTTGGCTGTGGTGTGGGCCATTGAAAAATGGAGACCCTATTTGGAGGGCAGACCATTTGAGGTGATTACAGACCATGCTGCATTGACTTGGGTTTTCCAACATCCCAAACCTTCATCAAGGCTGACGCGATGGACTATTCGTCTACAAGGATACGAGTTCAGTGTCAGGTATAGAAAGGGACAGTGCAATGTAGTACCAGATACCTTGTCACGCAGCCTAGAGACTACGCCACCTCATCTGTTAGCCATGGTCAAATCTACCAACTCTTCTGTAACTCCATCCAATTTACCGGTAGACTGGTCTGACATTGATACAGCACAGTCTAATGACCCAGAAATTCAGGAGTTATGCAACAAGGCTGCTTGCCAAGCCAATCCTGATCCTTCCAGAATGCATTATGTCCTTGAGAATGGTTTCCTTTTTCGTAGTGTCCCAGATGGTCGGAAAGGACCAAAGTTCCAACTAGTCATTCCTGCTTGTCTGCGAGGTGAGTTTCTTAAGTATGCCCATGACAACCCCTTAAGTGGACACCTGGGCCGCCTTAAAACACTACTACGACTGTTGGAAGTTGCTTACTGGCCAAGCTTAAGAGCTGATGTATGGAAATACTGTAAGGAATGTGAAACTTGTCAAAAGTATAAACCATCATTTTCAAAGCTGTCAGGTTACTTGCAATCAACACCAGTGGTAGAACCCGGGTACATGCTGGGTGTGGATTTGATGGGCCCTTTCCCCAAGAGCTCTAAACAACATGAGCATCTTTTAGTTGTAGTTGATTACTGTTCAAAGTGGGTGGAACTTTTTCCATTGAGAGTGGCCAAAGCACCACAAATTGCCCGTACTCTAGTTGAGGAGATTTTTACAAGGTGGGGAACTCCTGTCTATTTGGTATCTGACCGAGGAGCGCAGTTTACATCCCACATGTTAAGACTGGTCTGCAAACAATGGGGAGTTATACAGAAATTAACTACGGCATATCACCCTCAAACTAATCTTACTGAACGGATCAACAGGACCTTGAAGACCATGATCGCCTCATATGTGGGAAACAACCATCGCCAATGGGATAAATGTTATTTAAATTCAGGTATGCCATTAACACAGCCTGGCAGGAGAGCACTGGCTACACACCTGCCGAAATTGCACTGGGTCGTAAGTTGAAAGGTCCTCTGGAGAGAGCCTTACCCAGACCACCCACTCCTGATAATCCCACTTATGACATTGTGGAGAGACAAGAAGGCATGATCCGTCTAGTCAAGGAGAATGTGGAGAGAGCTCAGGCAAAACAGAAACATTACTATGACTTGCGAAGAAAACAGACCATCTTCCAAGAAGAGGATGTTGTCTGGGTTCGTACTCACCCCATGTCAAAAGCGGAAGGTGCGGTCATGGCAAAACTGGCTCCGAGATGGAAAGGCCCTGCTAAAGTTCATAAACGTCTAGGCCCAGTTAATTATGCTATTTTATTCCTTGATAATCCTGACACTGTTGATTCTTATCATGTTCAAAATTTGAAAACTTTTTATGGATGCATTAAGTCTGCCAATGAGGAGGGGAATATGTAACAGACAAGCCAGTTACTAAGTCTCTTATCTGTAGTTGTCTTCCCCACCGCTAGGGGTGCTATGGCGCCTAAATGAGCTCCTTAAGTAGAGGTGGGTCAGTAGAGGAAGTTAGCAGAACAGCAGCAGTAGAAAGCATGGCTTAACTGCATTTGTACTATGTCCTTGTTGGGAAATGTTCCATTTCAAGCTCAACTTAAAAGGGACCCTTTATCGGTGACTTTAACCACATGTTGCGAGCTAAATGTGGATGTAATGCCCAGATGGATGTAAGCTTCTGGCTTCTGGCTTCTGGCTGTACTTGATTTCGAAAAGTCTGGAGTTTGAGAACTGTTATCCTTTGGAGTGAATTCATCGCAAATAGTTGGATTATTCATCGGCTAAGGGACAGCTTCAACTTTGGGCATGGTTTGATAAACTATATCCCATCAAATAAGACTCTCCCACACATGCATTTTCACATGAATGAACTGTGCAACCTAATGTCCATTTCCTGCAATGCACTTACACATGACATTATTTGGTATAATCTGATTGGTCTTTTTCTTGTATTTTTCTTTTTTGTTTGTTTTTTTTTTGTTTTGTTTTCATGGCTATATAAAAAGAATAATGTGCATATATTTGGTGAGCATCTTTCCTTCTTAAACTGCTGTTAGGCAAACTGAATCCCCCTTTATTAAGTTATATAACTAGTTTTGTGTTAGAAAAATACGAGGCGGCTATAACTGTATGAATATATAATTGTCATAATCTGAAACTGTCACAGATAACACAGCTAGCATTCTGGCACGGAGAAGCACCTTCACCCAACATGATCGCGCACACTACCATCTTCCAGTTGTGATCAGAGACAGCGGTTCCCCCATTCTGTCCAGTACCACCACGCTAACCATCAGGGTGTGTGCGTGTCAACCTACCGGTCACTGCCTATCGGGTGGTGTGGAAGTCTCTCTGGACGTCAGTATGCAGATTTTACTGGGCTTCTCTGTTTGCCTCATCACACTTGCAGGTGAGCCATTATGGGAAATGCTCATTCAAAGTGACTATTTTTAAAATGGTATTTATGTAGCCCTAGATAGATTTCTCCATTTCTGATTAATTATGGGCTTCATATGTGGTTGCGTCAGTACTGAATTACAAGACTGTCTTTTCTAGCAGAGCTCTTGTATTAATGAGGGAATTTTCTCTACTCTCCAAGCAGGCAAGTATGACAGAACACAGGACAATCTAATAAGCTCTCATAATCAATATACTGATAAAACCAGTGTGACCTCACACTAATATAATAACACTGATGCTTAATCAAGTGTCAGAATGCTAATGATATACTGTATGCAAATGAGGCTGCATATATAATTTGCATATGTGCAGTATTGAGTGAAACATAATGAGCATTTCAATTCAATTCAAGTTCAAGTTTATTTGTATAGCGCTTTTTAACGATACAATCGTTGCAAAGCGCTTTACAGGAAATTAAGTTTCTACAATATATTTATACATTGTAGAAACTTAATATATTAACTTATGGCAAAATTTGTTAATTCTGCATGTTGTTGGGGGATCAGAGGTTAGCATCCTCTGAGGTCCTCCGAGGGGTCGGCATCATCTCTTCTCAGGTGTTTGGTCATCTCAGATCATTTAAGGGCTGGATCCAGACTGAAGCTTGTGTAATTCCTAGTTACCACGGGATGTCAATCCCGTGGCAGAAACAAAGAGACATAATTAGCGTAGCTGTTGTTCCATTCAAGCAAAAATTATTTGTTCAACCCAAGCTAAAGAATAATAATGTGCGTTTTGATCAGATATAACTGCAGTACAAGATTATGAGATGCATTATATGAATGCTTGGCTAAAGAGATGTGTCTTTAATCTAGATTTAAACAGAGAGAGTGTGTCTGAACCCCGAACGTTATCAGGAAGGCTATTCCAGAGTTTGGGAGCCAAATATGAAAAAGCTCTACCTCCTTTAGTGGACTTTGCTATTCTAGGTACTACCAAGAGTCCAGAGTTTTGCGACCTTAGGGAGCGTGATGGATTGTAGCGAGATAGAAGACTAGTTAGGTACGCAGGAGCTAAACCATTTAGGGCCTTAAAGGTAAGTAATAATATTTTGTAACTGATACGGTACTTAATAGGTAGCCAGTGCAGAGACTGTAAAATTGGGGTAATATGATCATATTTTCTTGACCTGGTAAGGACTCTAGCCGCTGCATTTTGGACTACCTGTAGCTTG
The DNA here is from genome assembly GCA_023376895.1 of Aspiorhynchus laticeps. Taxonomy (NCBI): domain Eukaryota; kingdom Metazoa; phylum Chordata; class Actinopteri; order Cypriniformes; family Cyprinidae; genus Aspiorhynchus; species Aspiorhynchus laticeps. The sequence continues at coordinate 13,361,895 of CM041807.1, forward strand.
TTTATTGAAGATGCAGGACAACCACCTAGCAGTGCATTACAATAGTCCAGTCTAGAGGTCATGAATGCATGAACTAGCTTTTCTGCATTTCTCCTTAAAGGCAGACAGCCATTATTCCAATCACTTTGTCAGACTTGATTTTGTGATAATGACCAGCTAACTATAATAGTGTCACTCTTTTGACACACTATTTACCTGTTTAATACTGTAAAGCTGCTTTGACACAATCTGCATTGTAAAAAATGCTATATAAATAATGATGACTTGACTTCACTATACATTATTGTGTTTTTAAATAGTGGTGCAATATTTCTGTTCTGTCTTGTGTTCCCCTGTTTTTTGTTTAAAGACTTTTGTTTTGTACTGTGTTTGCTCCCTTCTGTGTCTGCTTTTTCTTCCTGTGTTCAGTTTCTTTCTTTCTTTCTTTTTCTTTAAAAAATGTATATAGCACATTTAAACACAAGTTGGAGTTGACCGAAGTGCTTTACGTAGCAAAGTAAACAACAAAACAGCAGAGATAAATTATAAATTAATGATTAAAAATAATAATCCCAATAGATAAATACAAAACACTTAATTGACTTGCTGCAAATCGATCAAGGAGGTGAGATTTAAGTAATAACTTTAAAAATAGATAGTGAAGAAGTTGTTCGGATGGCAACCGGAAGATTGTTCCAGAGTGTAGGACCAACAATTGCAAAGGCTCTTTTCTGTTTGCCTTGTTCCCTATGCTGCCTTGTTTGCCTTCATAGTTCCCCTTGTTTGTTACCATAACTACCCTTGTTAATCACCTCCAACTATCCCTTGTTAATCACCTCCAACTGTCCCTTGTTAGCCCAGGTTAACTTGCATCTATATACCCCTGTGTTTTTGCTCATGTTCTATTTCTGGTGTTGTCCATTGTGGCTGTGTGTTGGTTTTTCCTCAGTTCTGTTCCTATGTTTTTGGTTCAGTTTTGTTCCTTATGGAACTCCATTTTTTTTATGACTGGCTGTGTGCTTTTTTGTCATTTATTGAATAAGCTACTCAACTCCATTTGGATCCTGCTCTACCTCCTTTCTGAGATTGCCAGCTTAACAGAACACCATACCAAGGTATGGATCCAGCACTTAGGCTAATTTGCCTTATACAGGGCACACACTAACTCAAGGACTACATTCAGAAAATCCTCAAGGGATGCTTTGTGAATTTCTGGACCATACTCTGCAGCTATTTGGTTTCACCTTCACAGTGGGAGAGGTGTAGGAGGACCCTGTCATGGCCACCATTTCAGAGTCTTGGTCCATCATGTCTGCCACTCATGAGTCTCGGTCCATCATGTCTGCCACATCAGAGCCTTGATCCATCTTGGACGCCACGATAGAGCCTCCAGCAGTCATGGATACCACAGCTGGCATCTTTGGTGATATCTAGTCCAGTGGTCTCAGAGGTCCTTCCACCATTGGCGATGCTTTCTCTGATGGTGACCACCATCTTGTATGTTTGGGCAACACACTGCCCTCCAGCTCCTCCCAAAGTGACAGCATCTGCTCCAGCTCCCTCAAAGGCAGTGGTGTCCATTCCAGAGATATATGCCTGTCCCGTCATGGCCAAAGAGGCCATCTCTGAACTCTCAGCCTGTCCTATCACGGCCAGGAAGGCTGTCTCTGAGCTCTATATATGTTCTGTTATGGCCAAGGAGGCCATCTATGAATTCTTTGCCTGTCCTGTCATGGCCACAGAAGCAGCCCTGATTTTTTTTGCTTGTCCTGTCATGGCAAAGGAGGCCATTAACCTGCCTGCCATTTAATGACCACAGAGGTTTTCCCTGCCCCTCTGCCCAAAATCAGTCTTTCGCATTTCTGCTGGGTGATTTTATGCCACTCCTGGTGAAAAAATAAATAAATACAAGCAGCTTGCTTTGTTTGATGGCTGTTCCATCTCCCTCTTGAAAACATTGCAGAGGTTTTCGGTTGGGTTCAGGTCTGGAGAATGTGCTGGCCATGACATTGTCTTGATATGGTGTTCTACCATTCACACCTTGATGGACCTGGCTGTGTGGCATGGGGCATTGTTCAGCTGGACAAACCAATCTTCAGATTTGGGGAAGATTGTCAGAGCAGAAGGAAGCAAGTTTCTACCAGGATAACCTTGTATTTGGTTTGCTTCATGCCGAAGCACTCCCAAATCATGACTGATCCTTCACCAAATTTCACTTAATTTTTACTGGCTACATAGTCATGCAAGCAGTGAAGTTGACTCATCTCTCCATCTCACTGGCTGCTGTGTGGAAGCCTTTCATCTCTTCCAAGCCACCTCTTAATTATCTTCTTATCTGCTGAATAAGGCATACTTATGTTATGGTAGTGCAGCATTAGCAATGCACACTCTAGCTGTCTTACAGGCTTATTGGATGAGGCACCTTTAAAAGGGCTTGGGACTGGATGCCAAGAGAACGTCTATGCAGACATTTGGAAGTTTAGTTTCTTTCAAGTGGCCACTTGGGCAGCAGAGGTGAGCCTGATAGAAATGTTCTGAAGTCAAATCAAGTCAAGTCACTATTATTTGTATAGCACTTTTAACAATGCAAATTGTGTCAAAGCAGCTTTACATCAGCTTGATATAAAGCTGGGTGGATTTACATCAGCTTTACAGTATATAGACGGGGAAATAGTGTGTCAAAATAGTGTCATTCTCCTCTGGCCAGACAAAATCAGCAGTTTAAACAAGTGGAGGCCACACACCTATTCAGATGAAGAAAATAATGAATTCACCTTTTTTCATGTTAAAAACTCATCTCGCAGACTCAAGGGTGCCATCTAACTAACAAGCTATGGAGCACTGTTAGAAAACAGGCTTTGATTCCTCTCACAGGCCATCTATTGGCTTGGCAGCAGTTAGAGAGAGTGTCAGACTGGATGTTTTGAGCCATGCACTAAGGTTACATCATTCAGTACATACAAACACAGACGACATTTCTAGGAATGACTTCTACATACCCAAAAAAGATGTCAGAATATGTGCAATTCTGGATTTGAGGAATTACTTTGCAAATTGTACTAGTTTTGTGTCACACATTCACAAAGTATATGGATGTGGTCTTAATGCACCTGTGACTGTGTGTCATTCACATATCATATCTCAAGGATTGTTTGGTGTTTGCTCAGAGAACTTGGCTTCACAGCATTGCAATATATCCTCGATTGCAAGTGAACCAAGGCAGCATTGTTTTAATTGCCTTGGCAGCACACTTGTTTTTCTAGGTGTGGAGCTGGGTTCACTGGTCATGAAGGCACATACTCTATAGTAAACAGCATAAATGAGCATAACATAAAGATATAGTTCTATGTTTTTAATGATAAATATTCCAATTCACACAAAGATGACAACATTGAAATTTATTAAACACTAACTTAAAGAAAATAATAAATATGGCCACAGTATCTGTAAAATAAGTAAATTATGCAATTTTGCTTAAATGATGGGTTGAACAAATTAGTACACTTTGCACTAAATTAAACAAATGTGTAATCCTACTATGTAGAGTATGCTTCATAACTAAATTTATAAAAAAATATATATAAATATACTGCTCTGACCCTTCTTGCATTGATGGAAAATTTTCGCATTTTTCTTGTTTGACTCTCCGAGGACAACCATTTTGATTGCCTTTGTTTGATGGGGAGTGATGTACACTGCATGGTTTTCAGCTTGGGAGAATGTATAGAGTCATTGTCAAGTTGAAAATTGTCCAACAATGCAGGGGTTTACATTACATGTGTGAATTCATTGATAAAGCAGAATGAATTCCCCCACACCTTCAGCACTCATTCATCCCTATATAAAAAAATGTACTACCTCCAAACTTCACTGTAGGAATCAGTCACTTCTCACTGTACTGCTCCCTCAGCAAAGCAATACATTTTGGATGCTTTTTGATCCAAAATTGACTTGGTCATTGATCACAGATGAAGATTTGGTAATAACACGGATAGATGTGTTGTAGCAAATTAAGCTCAAAGGAAAATGTATATAAATAATTACAACTAATTATAATTAGTAATATTCTGCTACAGTTACTTCTGGCAACTGATATAAACAGTTGCCAGAAGTAACTGTAGCAGAATATTACAATTAACTAATCTGTTCGTCCAGCGAACATGCAGTGTAATTTCATATAATCTCTAAGAAATGTCATTTTTGTGGCCACAGAAAATAACTTTCTTACTGTACTAATGCATTAGAACAGTGGTTATCAATTCCAGTTCTGGGCTACCACTGCTCTGCACATTTTGTATATCTTAATTATATAATTTTGAGAGTTTTGGTGGCCTGGAGAAGTTTTGACATGCCCTAATTAATAATTAATATTAATTAATTAATTTGTTACATTTATATAGCGCTTTTCTGGGTACTCAAAGCACTTTACATAGAAGGGGGGGATCTCCTCAACCACCACCAGTCTGCAGCATCCACCTAGATGATGCGACGGCAGCCATATTGCGCCAGAAAGCCCACCACACACCAGCTTATTGGTGGAGAGGAGACAGAGTGATGAAGCCAATCAGTGTATGGGGATGATTAGGAGGCCATGATGGACAGAGTCCAATGGGCAAATTTGGCCAGGATGCCGGGGTTACACCCCTACTCTTTTTTCGAAGGACATCCTGGGATTTTTAATGACCACAGAGAGTCAGGACCTCGGTTTAACGTCTCATCCAAAAGACGGTGCTTGTTGACAGTATAGTGTCCCCATCACTATACTGGGGCATTAGGACCCACATAGACCACAGGGTGAGTGCTGGCCTCACTAACACCTCTTCCAGCAGCAACCTAGTTTTCCCAGGAGGTCTCCCATCCAGGTACTGACCAGGCTCAACCCTGCTTAGCTTCAGTGGGCAACCAGTCTTGGGCTGCATGGTGACATGGCTGCAGAGCCTGACATTTGTGTTTTTTTCAGTTGCTTTTAAACATATAAATGGCTAAAGTCTAATAACACTGTAATCAGCACAAACTGTGCTACAATAATATGTGAGCAGCATGTTTGTACATGATTGTGTTTTTGAGAAAGCAACGTTTATGCGTGATTAGTGAAAAACTAAAAAATTTAAATCACTTGAATAAGGCCATAAAACACGTACAGAAAATTTGTTCACAAGACTTTTGAGAACTGGATCTTGTAGCCTAGATTTTTTGCTTCAAAATGTTGTGAAAATGATCCTGTTCACTCATTTTCAGAAAACAATATATTCATTTAAATTTTCTAAGTCACTTTTTGTCTAGAAAGCCTGTGTGCGAGGAGGCTTGAATGATCATGAATAATAGTGTGATTCACACCTGAGAAGACAAAGGACCACATAATGAGCTGCATAATGAGCCTTTCAGTCAAGTGTGTGACTGAGGGAAGAGCTACAAGAAAGACTGTGAGGACAAAATAAATGTATATATTTTTTGTTTGTAGTTTATTTAGAATATATTCAACTATCACACAAAATTACTTAAGATTCACTTGTAAGTGCAGTTAAACCATTTATTAGGAACAAACAAACAAATAAACAACATAAGAATCAAGACGTCGTGGGTGCCATATCCAAAATATCCAAAACAGTGGCAGGAAACTGGAATGCAGGAAAATGGGAGACAGCAGTAACTGCACGAGAAAACAAATGGACGTGAGCAACACAATGATTGGACAAAGACAGAGCAAACATGGTGACAGTATATGTATAGGCTAAATTACCAGTCAAAAGTTTTTAAAAAGTAAGATTTGTAATGTTTAAAGAAGTCTCTTCTGCTCACCAAGCCTGCATTTATTTGATCCAAAGTACACCAAAAACAGCAACATTTTGAAATATTTTTACTATTCAAAATAACGTTTTTCTATTTGAATATATTTTAAAATATAATTTATTCCTGTGATTTCAAAGCTGAATTTTTAGCGTCATTACTCTTAAGTGTCACGTGATTCTTCAGAAATGATTCTAATATTCTGATTTACTGCTCAAAAACATTTATTACTATTAATATTATTGAAAACAGGTGAGCAGAATGTTTTCAGATTTCTTTGATGAATAGTACATTCATAAGAACAGCATTTATCAAAAATAGAAATCTTTTGTAACATAAATGTCTTTATCTTCACTTTTGATCCATTTAAAGCATCCATGCTTAATAAAAGTATTAATTTCTATAATTTCTTAACCCCTCCCCCCACTAAAATAAATAACTAAATAAATAAGTGAGCATGTTGATAGGCCTATCAGTAGCAACTATACAGTATTATTACATTAGCAATCACTAATATTGCCCACGTGATTTTATATCATAGATGCACACATGCTTTGTATGTATTATCATACAGTACAAAAAGGACATTCTGTATCTGAGAAAAATTATTGTTAAGCACGTTTGAACATATATTTGGAGACAGAGTATTTCACTGTAATGATTGGTCTAAACATTCTTAGACATTACTTTTATACTGTCTAAACAGTAATTTTATATTGTATTGTTTATAGAACATAAAACAATCCTCACGCTGTACAACATTTAGATTCAATGAAAGGTTGCCTATCATATTTCAAAATGTTGCACTCGATTTCACACATTTTAGCCTGGAATTATAGTTTGGGAAAAGTCCAAATTGTAAATGCATTCAAGCAAATAAGAAACATTACTTACTTGGCATGAAAGATCTCCTCTGCTGGCTCCAGCTGCGTTCGCATTCTGTTTGTGAGGTAAACAAAGCTTATTCCGAGATGAACATGTTGCTGCTTTGTTTACGGTGATGTGGGTGTTTACATGGCATGCGTCTCACGTGGAGATTTGTAATATCAATAGCGCGAACAGCGCGTGGGCAGGACCGCATTAGAGATAATGAGATCAGACAGGAAAACTGGACATGTCGCTGGTTTCATCCGGATTACTGTATCACAGAATATTTGTTTTCGGTAAGAGTTACTTCATTTGAGAGTAGACATTTCAAGCTTTCTATAGATATATTTCTCAAGTCTACGTGTAGAGTATTCTCTGAGTTTCAGTTCATTTTACTGACACAGAAAGTTTATCTGGTTACTGTGGTAACCAGATGTCTGTTCTGTCATTTTGGGTTATTTGCATTCAGAGGAGGGTCCCATAGACCCTCATTGTTGGCTTGTTGGGTTTAGGGTGTTGGATTAATTGTTAAATATAACAGATTAGGGATGCGCGGTATACCGGTACTGGAAAAGTACCGGTATTTATTATATTTCAAACGGTACGATATCATAATTTTGCACAATTCGGTATACGCTGCAGTTGCAAAATGCACCTGTAGGTGGCAGTGCTTCCCAAATTGCTGCGCAACCGGTAAAATGTGACAACAGAACAACCAGATCAAACAGATGAAACTATCAGCGCACCCGAAATTAATAAACAGAGAACAGTAGAAGTGAAATATGGCATTACTTTGGATACAAAACAGATGACAAAGGTGAAGGAACTGAGCTTACTGCACCTGTATGCAAGCGTTGCTATAGGGATAAATCATCTTGTCACAGGAACACATCAAATCTTTTTAAGCATTTGTCGCTTGCTCATCCTGATCTTTTCAGAGAATTAAGAGATCGACAGGTGAGTGCATCATTCATAAATTTAGATTTAATTTTAACTTTTATTTACAACTGATCAATGCACATACAGATGTGATACAGTAGCTCAAATGTGCGTGTGAGACACGCTAGAACCAGTGAAGTTTTGGTCACGTAATATATGCACTTGCATTTCATATAATCGAATATTAATTGGATTTGAATTGAGCAAGAGTTTTGCTATATTAATTTTACTATCAATAATATGAAGGGAATGTTTCTGACGCGCTGCTGACCACTAATATGAAGCAGCCGAGAGAGAGATTTATATTTAATGCTTTAATTTTCTTTGGCTGAGTCTGAAATCTGAAAACAATCTGAGAGAGAGAGAAATAATAACGTGATTTTGAATGTTACTTTGACTGTTAGAATAAGCAACATTTGTTGCATTAATTGCGCCACTTCAGTTGTATTTTTTTCTTCAAACTCAGTCAAAATGTAATATATGTTAGTGATGCGCGGGTCGGGTTTTTTTCCAACCCGCGGGTCCCGCTTTTATGAAATTATTTGGCCCGCCCTGCACCACTGTATCTATTTTTACAACCCGCCCCGCACCCACGACCATTAAATAGACATTGTAATGTAAATGAAAACAGCCTTTATTTCAGCCTGAAAGTGCTTGGAAACATCGCCCTGTAAACTGGCAACAACATACGATTATGAATATGAACCATAAATCAGGTCATATTAATAACAAGATAATGATAAACATTTTCAACATTTACAAAGCAGTGTTTGTATTCATCTAATAGGCTAAACAATTTTTTATTTCAGATTTGTATAGGCCTACAGTTTACAGGCTACGCTACATAACCACTGAACTTTTGTTTCATTTAACACACGGAAATGTTCATTTAGTGTTTTTACGTTCGCTGTGCATCCACTGTACCGGGGTTTAATCTATTACACCTAGACTCCAGCACCCGGCCAGCAGAGCTGAATGTGCGCTCGCTTGATGCGCTTGTGGCTGGGATACAGAGCTGCTTGGTGCTTTCGTGACGTGTCAAGTGACGCCAAAGTTTTGGGGACATAAAGCAAGTTACATTGCTACGTAGGCCTTCGTATTGTAACCTTATCAAAGAACCTAATAAAATATGAAAATAGATATTCCCAAATATTTAATATTGGCTATAGGGAATTGCACGCAACATACATGGATTTTTTTTTTTATGACCCGCCCCAACCCGCCCCGCGGGTTATGAGACGACCCGCGCATCATTAATATATGTTCCCGGTAGGTTTTTTGTTACATTTTGAGAGATTTTGTTGCACTGTTTTCACTGAAAAGATAAGAAGATTTGAATATATTTTCATCTTATTACTTCAGTTAGCCTATATTTTTTTTTTCTCCAACATCAAAATATAACCTATGTATCAAACTGGAACAAAGTTATTAAGATATGTATCTGTTTTTATTATTATTAATAAAAAAATAAAAATTCACTTATCTTTTGAGGCTGGTTATTTGTCACCTATGGTATCGATACCGAGGTATTACATTCTGGTATCGTACCGAAGCCAAAATTATGGTATCGAGCCATCCCTATAACAGATGTGTCTGATTTGTCCAGCCATTGCTATGTGTTGCAGCATTATTCTTGGTTCTAAAATAAATTTGGGTCTAAAAAAAAAGTTTGTTTGCAAAGCTTATATTGTGAGATGTTTGTAACAGTCACAATTTACATAAAATACAAATAATGTCCTACTTATTTGGCAGATATCACATCAAATGTTTCAAAAAGTAATAATAACCAGATGATAATCAGACTTTTATGAAAATAAACTTTTTACTGATGGTCAAAAGCTGAGTTGGCAACCTTACTATATAGATGTTGTGGAGATCATTCTCATTATATTAATATAGCTTTATGTTAATTATTGATTTTAATGAAGTTATGGGCCTGACCCTGGTAAGAGTTTCTTGATTATATCTGGTTTAAAAAGTGTTAGTTTTAAAAGCGTAGTAAAACCTGTTCTTTCTCTTGTTTGCCCTGTAGTGCTGTCCACACTAATGCTAGTTGTGCGAAAGTACAAGATATTACGGCAGGAGAAAATGGCAACACAAGAGTTGGAAACAGTGGAGTTCTCTGAGAAAATCTTGAGTTTTGCCGTCCCAGAGACAGAGTCCAGCCAAACAGTTACTCTCCGGCACCAACGTCGGCGAGAGCGCAAGCTCTGTCGGGAGGAGGTCACCACAAGTATCCGCATGTCTCTGCGTCACTCTCACCTCATTGGACCAGAAGACACAGTCTTTCAACAGTTTATTATGGACCGGCTGGCCGAGGCAGATGAAGACCCATATGTTACACCCTTTGACTGTCTGCACACATATGCCTTTGAAGGGACAGGGTCTGTCACAGGCTCACTCAGCTCACTGGAGTCTTCCACAATTGATCCCTGCATGAGTCAAACTTGTGATGCGGGGCAGCATCTCCTGCGACTGTCACCCTGGCTAGGAGCAGCAGCTGACGAGACCTCGTTCTGACCTGAGGATAACAAAAGGATTCTAACGTGGCTTTTTTTCCCATACCTACCAATACTGGATTAACGAAACTGAACTTTTAAGGGTCAAAGCAAAGTAGGTTATTGAACCCTATTCATCTTCTGCTACTACTACTTCTACAACTTTTTGGGAATCAAAGAATGTATATTGCAGAGCCCCTAAAGTTGGTATGATGTCCCTATATTGCACCAACGTTCATCTTTGGGTAGCGGTATAATAGTAATCAAATTAATATTTTCATTAACTATGAAACTGTGTGAGATATGATGTTTTACCTCTGATTCCTTGAGATCTCCTGAACAATTTGTTGATATACTGTTCCATGTATAATATTTTTGACCATTTTAAATGGTCTCTCTCTTTTCCACCTAGTTTATACAGAAAAACAATAAGAACAACACCATGTCCTAACTACACACGACATGACACGATTCCAGTGAAAAGCAATTTGTCTGTCCACACCAAACGCGACGCGACACCACGACGCGACAGAATCAGTCAAATATCACAGCCAATCAAAAGCGTGTATGGGCGGGCTCTCTCTGGAAGCGCACTGCACTCTCAACGAAATGGACAATTTTATGATCTAATTCATAAATATGAAACATTTTTAACATTATTAAATGTACAAACTGAGTGACTGATAACATCTTTGTTATGGAATGCACTTGTTGGTTCAACATAGAGTTCACAGTTTTAATGTATATATTTATTTTACTTTCATTTATTTTCAAGATCTAAGGTAAACTATCTGTTGTTGCTTTCAGTATGGCTATAAATAATATTTAAACTCATATTAGACACGTTTAACTGTCATATAGTTTGTATGTTGTTTCCCAGCTGCTACGTTGCGGAAATAGAAACCGTTTCTAAATTAGAAATTTTGCGTGTCGCCGTCATGGCTAGTTAGGACAAAAAATCTGATTAACATGCAAAAGCATCACATCGCATGTAGTTAGGACATGGTGTTAGAAGAATAAGAATAAGAATATATTTTGGGTGTGGCCAATGATCATATCTAACATACTACCAAACACAAAACCAAATAAATAAATAAATAAATCCAAGCCAAACAAATCACACTCACACACTTCTATCACTGTCCAATCATGAAAAGACTGGGTTTGAATGCCCTCTGGAATGTATAATAGTAGGCTACTTAGGCTAATTGCTTAATTAGGCTACTGGATACAGCATTGAATTAACTCTGAAGAAGTCACTGAAATAGACCATGAAACACGTACTAAACATTTGTTTGCAAGACTTTTGAATGCTGGATTTTGTAGACGAGAGCTACAAAATTATGTGACAATCGTCAATATATTCAGCTATTTTAGAGCCTTTATGTTAGAAAGGCTGTATGTAAGGGAGTGTCAGTGGTCATAAATATTAATGTGTTCCACACAAATCCAAAAGTTTATTAAAGTTACTTATAAATGTTGATATTTAGATGAAATGAGAAAAAACTGAGAGGAGCATAGCCATTACACTAAACATAACAAATAACATTAAAGTGTGGAGATGAAGTGGGGGTGGGGACGTGCTTTGTGATGTGTATAATTAGGTTCAGTTTACAGTTTATGTATTTGTCATCATTAGACATGCCTGGGCTGCAGCTGGTGGGTGGCATGCGTGCATTTGTTTACCATGTTGACATAGACAGCACTTACATGCAACACAGAACACATAAAGTTCTACTCTGTTGCTCTCCATCTCTCTCCCTAAATGAGTCCCGCACAGTTTTGGCGGGGATTATGTTAGGGGATAAAATATACAGGGGCTCCAGCACTGATATTACAAACCCCGAAGCAAATGTGCAGTTGTGCCTCTGATGACATACCACCAGACAACATATCTCATCTCATCTCATCTCAACATCCTGATAACATTGCAACGGCAACCGGGAAGCCAGATTCAAGATGACATCTGACAAATATCTCTGTTTCTCATCAGTTACATCAAAAGGATTTCAATGACTGCACCAGACTGGTCAAGTAACATTAGTCTATTTGAATTACTTTTGTTAATATTTATGCCTCTTTCATGATTTAATACCTTTGAGCATCTGAAACGTCTGCTAGCAAGTAAGATAGCATAGCATCCTTAGGTCTTGAATCTTTTCATTCATGTAAATATATTTAAAATTATTTGATATTTTAAACATTAATGCCTTTGATAGTGTTTGCCATGTCACAATTACCGACTGGCATGGTCATAAGGTTACAATGCAGACAGGGTGCTACGACAAAATTTGGTCATATTGCCTGTAATTATCAAGTAACCTGGAACACCTTGATTAACTGGTTCAGGTGTCTTTGATTGTGGTTGGAGCTGAAATCTTCAGGATGGTAGGTCTTCAGGAGCAGGGTTGGAGACCCCGGGCTTAAGCGGTCTGCCCATAGAAGAATTAATAAAAAAAAAAAAATTAAAAAAAACAACTGGTTCAAAAAAATTTTTCCGGTTGCCACAACAACAGTTTGGTCATCATATTACATCCCAGTTACATAACAGATACCTTTTTTGGTTATTTGGAGGAACATGACGGTTTTAGATGTTAAGAGAAGCTCTTGAGTTTTACCAGCTTCCATAATGTAAACATACAGATTCTTACTTGTATTTTTCATATAAGAATAAAGTGTTGTGAAAGTAAAGATAGTGGAGAGTATGATATGGTTTAGTAAAAACATTTGGAGAAAGATTCATAAACCCTTCACATGTGTAGCTAATGTCTGGATTATTGTTATTGTGGTCTGCTTGCTGACACTGCTGACTCTATAAATGTGGATCTCACTAAATTATGCTGAATATCCTTAAGGCCCGTTCACACCAAGCACGATAACGATAAAGATAACTATAACGATAACTATATTTGCGTCCACACCAGCGAACGATATTGTCTGTTTATTCTAAGCGCACGTGCGTCTGCCGCTTTAAATTCTCGTGCACATTATAGCAGGATGGATTCTGATTGGCTGTCAGTGTTTTTATCGTTCATCAGCTGGAAAAAAATCATTCTGGAAGTGATTCCAACGATATGTTTCTCTGTGCCTTTATCGTTATAGTTGTGGTGTGGACGCTGCTATTCTTTAATACTGAGAATGATTTTTAGAACTATATCTTTATCGCTATCGTTATCGTTATCGTGCTTGGTGTGAACGGGCCTTTAGATTTACTTTAGAACTACTAATGAACTACTAATGTAAAAATAACTTTGTTACTATGGCAAGAGATTATCTGTCCCTACTGAGCTAAAATATAGAATGTTTTTTGTGATACAATGGTAAAAAAAAGAACATGAATGAATGAATTTATTTATTTTTCAGCTTTAATGTTGAGTTCCTCCACAAGCAATATCTCTGACACACCTGTGCTGAATAAAAATTACTTCAAACTTCAGTCTCAGTTTATGTGCATTTGTCACGTAACTTTTTTTCTCTTTCTTGCATGACAAAATGCTACAGCTGGGACTATTTTAAGATCATGCACACATACAGAATTGAGGACTGACGTGTCGGAATTTATTTATATGGTGAATCCCTAGCAGCATCTTTCTGTCCGCTGAGATGACACACTTTCCCTCAGGTCTTGCCAAGTCTTGACATTAACATATCTCTTCTGACAATTGCTCATTCAGAAAATTAAATCTCCCTATAGACCCCGAGGCCTTGAAACATGAAGAGCAATTAAGGAACAAAAATACTCTTCTTTTGAATGTTGTAATATTCCACAGACATACCCATGGCAAGAAATTTTATCATTTAATTCCCCTGTCCAACTCCGGATATCATGCCATTTTGACTCACTGTAACTGGTATGAAAGATATTGAGAATGCTATTTTAACTAGTCTCAGTTAGTCTCATAGTTCCATTGACCCACATTTTTTATATATATATATATATATATATATATATATATATATATTTACAAATGAGTTTTGATTAGTTAAGGTTAAAAATGTATGTAATTAAAGGTATCTATAATGTTGAGCTAGATTTAATTCTAATATATAATTATCAAAGTACAATGAGATCTTTAATTTCTCCTGATTGAAGTTATTCAAAATATATTTTAGACATGTTTAGTTCCTAAGTCCTAGGGTTTCTAGGGTGACCACCATCAAACAAACCAAATGTGGGACAATTACTAAGTTTGTGTGGGACAATGTGGGACAGCGTGGGACATTTTACGAACAATAAAACATAAATTGAAACAGTTATGTATAATTCTCTATCTAACTTAATAAAAACATTTGTATTCTGCCTTTCAGCTCATAAAAATACTTTGTCCTTTAATACCTTCCAGAAAACACCATTACACCACAATGCAACATAACATGACTTTATTTTACATGTCATTTAAATTCAACATCACTCAGCTCAAAGGCAGCAGGCATCATGCAGATAACTACTTTTGAAACAGTTTTGACCAAATCCAACTAAAATCCAACAAGATAAATAATGAATAAATAAAATATAAAACAACATGGAATTATTTAATTGACAATCTTTATATTAAACTAAAAACTTTCATATTTTTAGAAAGGATGTGAATTAAAACAACCACAGCAGGCAACAAGCTGATAAATTCTGTTCTCCTCCAGCACCAGAGAGCACACTTGGCTGAAACACAAGAAAACAGCACCATACCAACCAAATATTAAAATCATGCTGGAGGCTCACATTATTCTATTCTGTAAAGATAAAGATAGTATTCTATATTGTAAAGAATCAATTATTTTACCTTACTTGTTCTTGAATTTATACTTTTTATTTGAACATGCAGCTTCCAGTAGGGCCTTCTGCTTAAGTGCATAGATATAGAACTCTTTACAGCTGTATCCAAAGATGTTCTTGACCTGAATTTCACACTTGATAAGATCTACAGAGCACCGATGTTTCATTGGTCGGTCCATGCTGCCATCATCAGGGAAAAAAACTCACCACAAATGCATTGGTAACAGGGATACTTAAGAGGAAGGATGCAATTGCATTCACATTTGGTGTATTTATGCCTTGGAGCAAGGTTGACCACTTCTTAGCAACAGGAGCTGTTGTCTTTACAATTTCCTGTTGGCATGGTAAAGTAACAGTATTCTTCATACAGTTCATCTATGTCCCGTTTTTCCTTTATCTGAAGGATTTCCACCACATCACAAAGATGGGAGAATGTGAACTCTCTCTTCAGCCCCAAGACTGCAACGTTCATGTGGTTGCTGTTGTTGGAGAAGTCATACCACTTTTTAAGTTAGCTGAGTGCAGACTCATAGAAATTGGAAAAATCCTGTTGGATTGCTGCTCTCTTTTGGTCTGTGAACTGTTGGAGGAGAGCACCCATACACCAAAAAAGCCATCCACTTCTCGCTGTTGAAGCTTTGTTCCGAGAATGGACATAATTTCATATAGCTCACAGACAGTACGGCCATCTGCCTCCAAAAGCAGAACCACCTCATGGAATATTTTCAGTCCATTATTGAGGAAGGACAGGTAGGCCTGTAACTGTAACTGTAAGAGAATGCCCCTCACTGTCTTGATCCTGTTTAAATAGTTTCCATAGCATCTTCGGACAATATTCCTCTCCCAGTGACAAAAAATAAGCCTTGACTGCAGACCAGCTGTTACATCCTTGTCTTGTACTAATGTTTCTTTATTTCTTTCCCTGAGTCTCTTTTGTTTTTGTTTTTACTTTCACAGACATGTCTCATTGGACCTCGCTGCTCACCTGATTTCCGTGCTCCTGTGACGTCACTGACCAGCCCACCAATTTGATCGATGCCCCGTGGCATAAAAGTGGAGCGAAGACACCACTTGCGAGGGCTCTAGACATTTGTCGATTTCGTTCTGTGTGTAGCTAGTGTGTGTTTTGAATTGTATACAACTCATCTGTCTGTCTGTTATACTCCATTCGTTTACCTCGTTACGGCGCTCTTGTCACATTCCGATGTTGGAGAAAAGGGACAGGTAAGGAGGTCGCGCGATATACATTCTGCACACTTAGATATCTCCCTTTTGTATTAGACACACTAGTTTAGGGGCGAGCTCCACCCGCTGTGATTTTTGTCTTTTGCTAGTTAGGGTAGGTCAGGAAGTGCGTCGCGGACGCAAAGACTCTTTTCATTTATCAGGTTTTCTTTGTCAGCTAGGTAAGTGGTTGGGATTATTAGGTAGCTTGGTCTTTGTTTTTGTTTTTGTTTCTTTCTTTGATTTGGATGTCGCCCGCGTCCCCTCTCCAACTCTCTTACAATTACTCACCTTGTGCTTACCTAGTTGTCTTTAGTGTTTCTGTTGTGCCCATACTTTATATATATATTTGTCTAACTTATTTATCTTTATTTCTTTTTTTTTCCTCCCAGTTGTACTATTTTCCAAAATCTTTACACCCTGTAAATAAAACACTTGCTTGCAGCATAGATTGACTCTGGCTTTACTCCTTACCTGGTGTGTTGTATGTTTCGCAGATGTGTGTTTCTCCCAATCTTAATGTTACTTCCCCTTTTCTCCTTGACTGACCACCTAGTGTCGTAACACCAGCTATCATGTAGCCTTAAGACAACAGGCCATATACTCAACCATCTTGTTGGTACGTGTCTCAGGAAAGCCTGAAAATCTTCCTCCACAAAAGAAAATACAGCTTTAATTTCTTCTGTGTGCTTTGAGGAGGATGAGAAGTGACTAAAAATCTTGTTGACTGTGGTTTCAATGTCTATTTCCAGTCTGTCTCCAGCATATATTGCGCAGTTGTGCACTATGTGATTGGTGTTACGAGCACTTCCTCTGACGCATCGGAAGCCACAGAAAAAAAAGGCGTGTGTTCCTTTTTCTCACCTGGGAGCTGAACCAGCGGTGTTCTTAATTCTCTTAAACAGCTTTCCACAGAGGAAGGTGCAAGCACGTCTGTTACTTTGGATGCTGCTTTCGTTCGACCACATGACATTTTCTTTGCGATCTCAGAGTCTGGGTAAATGACTGGGGCTAGCTTACTACCACAGTAGGATGATCTGTATGATTGCGCATGCTGCACACTGTGATAAACACTGGTTCCCTCAGCTGCTGTGATTTTATCAACCTGGCTGTCCTCTTTGGATATAAGGAATGATTCCATTGACTTGGACATTTCTTTCTGTTGTTCCCTTTTCTTGTGTGATTCGCATGTGCTGTGACGCTTAACGTCATATTCTCCTCCATGTGAAATAGAAAAGCTGCTTTTACATAGACTGCAAAACACTCTTTGGCTCCCCTTCTATCGGCCTCTCCCAGGTATATGTCCTAGCCAAGTCTTTACTAAAAGAACATTTTCTCTTTTTTGTTGCCATTTTGTCACCTTGTAAAATAATAATTTACCAAATTATTCATTTGTTTTCTGACTGGGACCATATGGAATGAATTACCTGCTCCACATTTTGATTTACAGCTGTCACAGCCTATTAGTGACCGTGTTTTCTCCTTTCTTTTCAACCATTAGAAAGGATTTTTTTTTAAAAAGGCTGTTGTATTTGTGTAAGGCGGGTTTTTACTTCTGACTAAGCGCTGTTAAATATAGGTGGAACTACACCGCAAAAAGAATAAATAAAATACTTTCTTAAAAAGGCAAAAGAACTTATAACCGCTACCCAATTTAGGCTTAAGTTATACATCAAAAAGGAGATCGGGCCAAGTTGCTTCATATGATTTACACCTTGGTATAAGAAGGTTTTAGGGGAATCATGAACTGTTTAGGCACAAAATGCAGAAGGAATGAATATCCTTTATATGTGGCAGTTTACCTCACACAGATGAACATTCACAAGGCTCAAAATAAGCAAAAGAAAAGACAATTTGAAAATAAACAAAGAAAAAATGAACAACAATCAAAGAATGAATGTAAATGAGTCTTAAGGGTTTTATGTCATTAGGCCAGGCCAGCCGAGTTAAAACAACATGATATACGTTTGTAAATGGAACAAACTTAGCTGACAGTAGATGAAGACACAGATAATAACGATCGCTGATAATGTCCGGTTATGTGACAAAGTTCCCCTTGCACATGTTGAGTCGATGATAATCCAAATCAGTAATATCCACAAAGCTTGCCTGAAGCACACGTGAGAGTCCACTGTGTATTAGCATGTTTAACACTCCAAACATTCACAACTGCATAGGCCACACTGGTTACAGCTCCACCTGACTCCGTTTCATGACTACAGAAGTCTATCAGTCATAAAAGGTCCATAGATTGACACAGGGAAACAAATCCTCAATCTTAGGACCATCAGCTTCTAAAATGTGAGCGTGAGAAAACCATTGCTTCCTCTCTCAAACACAAACTGATTTCTTCTTCTTCTTCTTTTAGTTTAATGGCGGATCGCAAACAAGCATTTATAGGTGCATACCGCCACCTACTGTACAGGAGTGTGTAACATCAGGGTTTTATATATTTTAGTTAAATTAAAAAAAATAAATAAAAAAAAAATACATATATTTATTTATTTTATTTCCTTTCTTTCTTTCCCCCTTTCTCCTTTCTTTCCCCCCTCTTCTTTCCCCTTCCCTTATCTTTCCCTTTTCCTCCCTTTCATTTTCCCTCTTTCTTTTCTTCCTCATTATTTCCTTTCCTTTTTTAATTATAACCTACCTATAATTTCTGATCTAATCCTGTATTTCTTAGAAAAAGAAATAGAGCCTTACAACAATCCCTCATTTCCTCATTCCTTCCTAAAATCCCTTCCAAATTCCATCCACGTTTTAATCCATACATCTGGTCACGTAAAATTATCCTCTCTGCACTATATTTATTACACCACAAAATCACGTTCAACATTTTCTGGTACATTACAACCGTCACATTTATCAGAAACGCATTTTGTCATTAAATACAAAGTTGACTTTAATCCTGTGTGTCCAAGTCTTAACCTTGCAAGAATCACTTCCTCTTTTCTACACTTCCCTTTAAATGTTTTCACCATGATTGATTTTTGTATGTTATAATAGTGTCTCCCTTTATTATCTGTGTCCCACTTCTTCTGCCACAAATCCCTCACTGCCTTTTTGATTAATGATTTGGCCTCACCTTTTCCAAATGGAATTTTCATAATTTCATTCTCATTTAATTTCAGCGCTCTATTTGCAATCTCATCTGCCTTCTCATTGCCCTCTACACCAATACGAGCAGAAACCCAACAAAACTGAACATCAGTTCCAGCTCTTTGTATTCTAAACATTATTGTAAATATTTCCAGCAATAAATCATCTCTAGATGTTTCTTTGGAGTTCAAGCTACTAAGAGCTGCAGCAGAGTCTGAACAAATTACAACTCTCTCAGGCCTTACCTCTTCTATCCACTGTAATCCTAGGATTATGGCAACAATTTCAGCTGTGAATACAGATACTCCATCAATAATTATTTTGCTCATTTCAACATTAAACTCTGGTATATATACTCCTGCTCCTACATGCTCACTCCCTGGGTTTTTAGATCCATCAGTAAAAATTGTCATGTAATTATAATAATTAATTTTCACATAATTATTAAACAAATATCCAATATTATCCTCATTCCTTTCAGCCCATACTCTCTTCTGTTCTATAAGATGAAAGTTTACCTTGGGCACTGGGAATATCCATGGAGGAACATTACCCCATACAGTGTTTGGTCCATACTCTACCCTGTTTAGTCCATTTTCCTCAGCTACTGTTTGAATATTCCAACCAAATCCTTTAAATTTTCTTTGTTGTGCATAATCTCAATAATCATTTAGCACCTTTATAGCAGGTTGTTCCTCTCCAGATCCTTTTAACTTTACCCAATATACCAATGATAGCTTTGACTGTCTTAGATATAATGGTAACTCATTAGCTTCCACCAGTAACGCATTGGTAGGCGTTGTTTTAACTGCACCAATACTGATTCTTAATGCTCTGAACTGAATTTTGTCAAGTTTTTCCAAAATACTTTTGGCTGCTGCTCCATATACCATACACCCATTATCTAGACACAACCGTATTAAGGCCCTATAAATATCCATTAGTGATAATTGATCTGCTCCCCATTCATACCCAGTAACTGACCTCATTAGGTTTATTACCTTTTTACATTTTGTTTCAATCTGATCAATATGATTCCTCCATATACATTTCTCATCAAACCATAGTCCTAAGTATTTGAACTTTGTTACTCTTTCCATGCTTTGACCGTATCATTTAAGCTGTAATTTATCTGTCCTTTTCTTTCTAGTAAAAAGCATGTAGCATGACTTTTCTATTGACATTTTAAATCCCCATTCATATGACCATCTTTCAATATTCAATATAGCACTCTGTATACTCTTAGTCACGTTTAATATTTTTCCCCCTTTTCCATATAGCCCCCTCATCTGCGTAAAGTGATGATCCTATGTCTTTACCAACATTCATAAAAATATAATTTATCATAATATTAAACAGGATCGGACTGATAACACTACCTTGAGGAAAACCATTTACAATATTAAAAACTTCTGAAAAAGCATCTCCAATTTTAACTTGGAATGTCCGATTATTTAAGAAATCTAAAACCCAATTGTAAAGTCTTCCGCCAATACCCATTCTCTGCATTTTAATCATTAAACCTTCTCTCCACATAGAATCATACGCTTTCTCAATATCAAAAAATACTATATTCATAACCTCTTTCATGCTGATTGCTTTTTCTGCTTCATTGCTAACTTTCACTAGGGCATCTGTTGTAGATCTTCCTTTACGAAATCCACTTTGACATGGACTTAACAATTCTCTTTGTTCTGGATAATATGTCAGTCTACGAACAATAATCTTTTCCATCCATTTACATAAATGAGAAGTTAGCGCAATTGGTCTGTAGTTTCCTGCATTGGTTGGATCTTTACCAGGCTTACCAAAGGGTAATATCAGAGCACTTTTCCAGCTATCAGGTATTACTCCTTCTCTCCATATCTTATTAAACAGATATAATATGCTATCCAATGCTTCATCTGGTAGTTGTCTAAACATCACATAACATAATTGATCCTCTCCTGGGGTCATGTATCCACTTCCCTCTAAGGCCAATTTCATCTCATATAATGTTAATTCCATGTCAAGAGCCGAACCATCACTTTCTTTTTTCTTTGTTACATCAGAATTAATTCTTAAAATTTCATCTTTTCGCTGTTTGTGCATTTCATCCAAATGACTTCCACTATGCACACTTGCAAACTTCTTGCCTAGTAGATCAGCTTTCTCCTTATTTGTAATTGCCATATACTCTCCATCTCTCAGTACTGGGATATTAACTGATTTCCTTTTCCCACTCATCTTTTTAATCATTGACCAGATGTCTCCTAGTTGTACTTCACTGCCAATGGAGGAGCAGAACTGTCTCCATGCACTCTTTTTGGATGTCTTAATTATTTTCGTTGCCCTTGCTTTCTTCCTTTGATAATCAATCAGGTTATCTTGACTCAAATTATTTCTTAGAATTCTGAACGCACGATTTCTTTCTTTAATAGCATTTTTACATTCTTCGTTCCACCACGGGACCATTTTCTTTTTCCCTTTTATTGTGCTACTCTTAGGAATGCATGTTGATGCAGCTCTGATAATCATAGATGTAATTTCTTCTGTACATTTACTTACATCACCCTCCATTGATAATCTTTCAGAATTTTCAATACAATAATCTTTAAAACAATTCCAATCCGCTTTATTAAAACACCATCTTTCTATTACATATTCATCCTGCATATACACATCAAAATTCAAAGAGCATAATATTAGAAAGTGATCACTCCCTATGTTAGTATCATTCTTAACATTCCATTCACAAATATTACTCATATTTCCAGATACTAACGTGAGGTCTAAACATGAAACTGTATTTCTTGTAACATTCACCCTAGTGCCACTTCCATTGTTAAGACACACGAGTGATCTCTCCTCTATTAGTTCTTCAACTATTTCTCCATTATTATCAGTATGATCACTCCCCCATAGAGTATTGTGTGCATTAAAATCTCCACACCAAATTTCTCTTCTGCTAACACTTTCTGAAATCATATGAAAAGTTTGCATTGACAGCTTTTTACAAGGATTGTAAAAGTTGACTAGTTTGATATCTCCTCTGGGACTACATATTTCTATTATTATGCATTCAAATTCATTTGGGACATTTATTTGTCTATATGCTATAGTATGCTTAATAAAAGTTACACAACCTCCACCTTGTTTTTCAATTCGGTCACATCTAATAGAATTGTATCCTGGTGTGACAAATTCCAGATGTGTTCTTAGCCATGTTTCTTGTAAACACATAACATCAGGTAAAACTTCCAGCTCATCTACAACCTTCTTAAATTCTTGCCCATTGGCTATTAAACTTCTGGCATTCCATTGGAGAATATGGAAAACCATGAGTAATCTAGTCGCCTTGAGATACTCCATCACAATTGGAAGGATTCAACATCTCATGTATCAGTTCAGCTGTAACTTCTTTAATCCCCAGAATTTCTATAGCTGCTTCTACTATGGTCTTGATTCTATCACTTTTTTTCTTTTGTTGTATTGCCACATTCACCACCTTACATATGAAAGTGATAAAGTTGATTTTATCCACAATCATTGTATCCTCATTAATCTTCTGTATATATAAATTTGTTTCTATTTGTCTCTGATTTAGTTCGAAAGGCATGTTCTCTGTTTGTTGTTTATTCACAGTCTCTCTTGCACTGTTTATCTTATGTGCATTACTAGATTCATTTATCGCACTCTCCTTCACTTTTTTAGCTGCATCAGAATAGGATACCTGGTTTGTTATTTTATATTTCTGCACCTCTCTAGCTTGTTTTTGAACAGGACATCCTCCAAAAGCAGCACTGTGTTCCCCGCCACAATTACAACATCTAATTTTTGCATCTTGACCACATTCTCACACCATTTCTTTGTGTTTGTAGTCTTGTGGCTTTTACGACTTTTCCTCCTTTTACTTCTTGTATTATCTCATCCATTTTCATTGTCAACGGAACATCATAAATAACACCTCTGAGTTTTGCTGCAGTCCCTGGAATATGAGCACTAATCCTTTCTCCATTAAAAGTTTTCGCTTTAAGCAATTTATCTCTTTGATGTTGGTTTTTAGCAAAAATCAAAAGCCTCTTATTACTCAAGTATTTAGCAAACTTGATTTTGCCCATTTCTTTTTCAATTGCCTTTGTTAGTTTAAGTGGATGAAAATGCCCTCCTTCATTTTTAATTGTGGGTGATTTTAATATCCACATTGATAATGAAAAAGATGCATTAGGATCAGCATTCATAGACATTCTGAACTCTATTGGGGTTAGACAACACGTTTCAGGACCTACTCATAGTCGAAATCATACTCTAGATTTAATACTGTCACATGGAATTGATGTTAATGGTGTTGGAATTCTGCAGCAAAGCGATGATATATCAGATCATTATCTAGTCTTGTGTAAACTCCATATAGTTAAAGCTGTAAATTCAACTCCTTCTTACAAATATGGTAGAACCATCACTTCTACCACAAAAGACTGCTTTGTAAGTAATCTTCCTGATTTATCTCAATTCCTCAGCATATCCAACAGCTCAGAACAACTTGATGATGTAACAGAAACTATGGATTCTCTCTTTTCTAGCACTTTAGATACGGTTGCTCCTTTATGCTTAAGGAAGATTACATTTACATTTACATTTAGTCATTTGGCAGACGCTTTTATCCAAAGCGACTTACAATTGGGGAGTACATAAAGCGATTCATCTTAAAGAGGCAATCAGACAGAGGAAGTGCTCGTAACACCAAGTCTCAGTCATTGTTCAAATAAGTACAAGCTAGCAAGGGAAGGAGAGAAAGATAAAGGGAAAGGTTTTTTTTTTTTTCTTTTTTTTTAGGAATTTAGATTAAGGAAAAGAGTCCAACAACGTGGTATAATGAGCACACTCACACCCTAAAGAGAGCAGCCTGGAAAATAGAGCGCAGGGAGGAAACCAAAACTAGAGGTATTTCGTATTGCTTGGCGGGAAAGTACCCTATCCTACAGAAAAGCTTTAAAAACTGCTAGATCTGATTACTTTTCGTCTCTTTTAGAAGAAAACAAACATAACCCCAGGTATTTATTCAATACAGTGGCAAAATTAACAAAAAATAAAGCATCAACAGGTGTTGACATTTCCCAACAGCACAGCAGTAATGACTTTATGAACTATTTTACTTCCAAAATTGATACTATTAGAGATCAAATTGTAACAATGCAGCCATCAGCTACAGTATCATGTCAAATAGTGCACTATAGATCCCCTGAGGAACAATTGCACTCATTCTCTACTATAGGAGAGGAAGAATTGTATAAACTTGTTAAATCATCTAAACCAACAACATGTATGTTAGACCCTATTCCGTCTAAACTACTAAAAGAGGTGCTTCCAGAAGTCATAGATCCTCTTTTGGCTATTATTAATTCGTCATTGTCATTAGGATATGTCCCCAAAAACTTTTAATTGGCTGTTATTAAGCCTCTCATTAAAAAAACACAACTTGACTCCAAAGATCTAGTTAATTACAGACCGATCTCGAATCTCCCTTTTCTGTCAAAGATACTAGAAAAGTTGAATCCTCACAATTATATTCCTTCTTAGAGAAAAATGATATCTGTGAGGATTTCCAGTCAGGATTTAGACCATCTCATAGTACTGAGACTGCCCTCATTAGAGTGACAAATGACCTGCTCTTATCATCTGATCGTGGTTGTATCTCTCTATTAGTGCTACTGGATCTTAGCGCTGCGTTCGACACTATCGATCACAACATTCTTTTGAATAGACTAGAAAACTTTGTTGGCATTAGTGGAAGTGCATTAGCATGGTTCAAATCGTACTTATCTGACCGCCATCAATTCGTAGCAGTGAATGAAGAGGTATCATATCGATCACAAGTGCAGTATGGAGTACCTCAAGGCTCAGTACTAGGGCCGTTACTTTTCACGCTTTATATGTTACCCTTGGGAAATATCATTAGGAAACATGGGGTTAGCTTTCACTGTTATGCTGATGATACTCAGCTCTATATTTCTTCACGGCCCGGTGAAACACACCAAATTGAGAAACTTATGGAATGCATAGTCGATATAAAAAACTGGATGACGAGTAATTTCTTACTGCTAAATTCTGAAAAAAACAGAGGTGTTAATTATCGGACCTAAAACCCCCACAAGTAATAACCTAGAACACTGTCTAACACTTGATGGCTGCTTTGTCGATTCTTCGTCATCAGTCAGGAACCTAGGTGTGCTATTTGATAGCAATCTCTCCTTTGACAGCCACGTTTATAGCATTTGTAAAACTGCATTTTTTCATCTTAAAAATATATCTAAACTGAGATCTATGTTCTCAATGTCAAATGCAGAAATGTTAATTCATGCGTTTATGACCTCAAGGTTAGATTATTGTAATGCTTTATTGGGTTGTTGTTCTGCACGCTTAATAAACAAACTACAGATGGTTCAAAATACAGCAGCTAGAGTTCTTATTAGAACCAGGAAGTATGACCACATTAGCCCGGTTCTGTCAACACTGCACTGGCTCCCTACTAAACATTGTATAGATTTTTAAATCTTGTTAATTACTTATAAAGCCCTGAATGGTTTATCTCCTCAGTACTTGAGTGAGCTCTTATCGCATTATAGTCCTCCACGGCCGCTGCGTTCTCAAAACTCTGGCCATTTGATAATACCTAGAATAACAAAATCAACTGCGGGCGGCAGATCTTTTTCCTATTTAGCGCCCAAACTCTGGAACAATCTACCTAACACTGTTCGGGAGGCAGACACACTCTGTCAGTTTAAATCTAGATTATAATAATAATATAATAATAAACTTTATTTTCTATAGCGCCTTTAAATGAAGATCTCAAAGCGCTTTACAACAACAAATAAAACCATACACAATAACAATCAAAACACTACAAATAAAACAATATAAAAATAATACAAATGTTTAATTAAAAGCTACCCTAAAAAAATTAGTTTTAAGGCGAGATTTAAAAGTGCTAAGAGTTTTAGCTTGCCTTATCTCAATCGGTAAAGAATTCCACAGTTTTGGAGCTAATGAAGAAAAAGCCCTATCGCCCATCGATCTTAAACGGGTTAAAGGAACAGTTAGAAGACCAGTTTCAGATGAGCGAAGGTCACGTGTTGGAGTATAAGGAATTAAAAGCTCAGACAGATATTGAGGTGCCAACCCATGTAAAGCCTTGTAAGTAAGCATCAAAATTTTAAAATCAACCCTAAAACTAACAGGAAGCCAATGCAAAGACTCCAAGACCGGTGTAATATGATCGCTCATCCTAGTTCTAGTAAGGATTCTAGCAGCCGAGTTTTGCACTACCTGCAATTTGTTTAGGGTAGCTTTTGACGCCCCAGCCAACAAGGCATTACAATAATCAATCCGGGTAAACACAAAAGTGTTAATCAACCTCTCAGCAACAGGAAAGGACAGCATTGGACGTAGTCTGGCAATATTTCTAAGATGAAAAAAAGATGTTTTAACAGTGCTTTGAACATGTGGCTCAAAAGTTAGATTGGAGTCGAAAATAACCCCCAAATTCTTTAGTTTTGTTTTAAACTCCATAATTGAACCATCAACGGACAACGTAATCGACCCAGCTTTACGTAATTGGTGGGGTGAACCAATGAGCATAACCTCAGTTTTTTCACTGTTAAGACAAAGAAAATTTTGTGACATCCATTCTTTTATCTTAGAAATACATGTGGAAAGAAAATCAACAGACACAGTATCATTAGGTTTAGTATGTATGTAAATCTGAGTATCATCTGCATAAAGGTGAAATTTTAGACCAAGAGATCTCAAAAGCTGACCAAGTGTAAAAATATAGATGTTAAAAAGCAAGGGGCCCAAAATTGATCCCTGAGGGACTCCAGATTGCACAACACCAATTTTAGACCTAAATCCACCCATGGAAACAAATTGCTTACGATCAGAGAGGTAGGACCTAAACCAATTAAGTGCAATATCAGAGACCCCAAAGACAGTTTCTAGACGTGTAATTAAAACCAAATGATCTACAGTGTCAAAAGCGGCACTGAGATCAAGAAGAATCAAGATTGAAAGATAACCAGAATCTGAAGCAATTAACAAATCATTAGTAACCTTGACCAGTGCTGTTTCAGTACTATAGAATTTGCGGAAGCCAGATTGCAAAGGTTCAAAAAGATTGTTTTCAGTCAAATGAGAAATTAACTGAGAAGCAACCACTCGCTCCAGAATTTTAACAAGAAAAGGAAGGTTGGATATGGGACGAAAATTTGAAAGGTTTTCATAATCAATATTTGTCTTCTTTGGTACTGGGGTAACTGCAGCAATTTTAAAACTTGGGGGGACAACCCCAGTACACAAAGAGTCATTTATAATGCTCAAAACAACAGGACACAAGGAAGCAAAACATGACTGAAACAGACTAGTAGGTATGGGATCAAGTAAAGAAGTGACTGGGTTCATTTGAGAAACCTTCTTTTGAAGAGAGTATGAATCAAGTGTACAAAAATTTGAAAAAACAGTACCAGAATAAGAAACATTAACAGAAGAGGACGACAATGAAATAGAAGCACAAATACCCTTGCGTACATTATCAATCTTGGTAGCAAAAAAGTCAAGAAACTTATTACAAAGATGAGTTGAAGCAGTAACATGTAAAGAACTATTACACTTCAGCAATTTGTTAATAGAGTTAAACAGTTGTCTCGGATTTCTTTGGTTGTCATCAATCATCTTAGAAAAATAATCCGATCTAACAGAAACAATTTTAACCTTATACTCTTGTAAACAATCTTTCCAAGCTTCATAATTAACAGTCAAATCAGAAAGACGCCACTTCCGCTCCATTTTACGACAAGATGTCTTCATCATACGCAAATCGTCATTATACCAAGGGGCAGGACGTACAAAGGAAACAGAGCGTGACTTTTGAGGAGCAAAAGTATCAAGGCCAGACAGGAGAACAGAATTTAACATGGAAACCTTTGTCTCTAATGGATCAGATGAAGAAAAACTACTTAATGAGGAATCAATGAAAACAGAAAAATCAGAAAGCTCAATTGATCTCCATTTCCGATATGTCACAATACGAGAAGGGGAGATATTGGCACCGGGTAAGTACAGATCAAAAAAGATTGCCAGATGATCAGACAATCCTAAATCAACAGTAGACAACTGAGACACAAGAGAACCACTTGAAATCACCAGGTCTAAAATATGTCCTTTGTTATGTGTAAAACAGTCAACAAACTGATTCAAGTCAAAGCACTCCAGTAAAGACAAAAAGTCTTTTGTTAATGCAGAATCTTTTTTGTCCATGTGCATGTTAAAATCCCCCTGAATAAGAGTTCTCTCAAATTTGAGGCACAAATAGGACAACAGCTCTGCAAATTCAGGTAAAAAGTCTTTGTTTGCCTTAGGAGGCCGGTAGACTGTAACTATAGCAGTAGAAAGAGACTCAGAAGTAGTCAGAACGAGGCATTCAAATGAATTAAACAAAGGAGCAGCTACGGGACTTAAACTGTATTGTTGATTATACAACACAATGATACCCCCACCTCTACCAGAGGATCGCGGGAGATCAAATAAACCGTAGCCAGCAGGAGTAAGTTCGTTAAAAAGAAGACCATCCGACTGCTTGTGCCATGTTTAAACCAGACATAAAATGTCCAGGTTTTTTTCCACAATAATGTCAGATAAAGTCACAGCTTTGTTGTTAACAGAACGAGCATTAAAAAACGCCGATTTCAACAGGCGCGGGGACTCAGAAAATGCCCGAGAGATCTCTTTATGTATAGGCACAGACAAGTTGTTATAGTTAATCCCAGCAGGTCTGTACAGCAGCCTTTGAGGTTTACGAAAAAATGTGGGATAGGAGACAACATCAGATGACAGATGTGCAAAACTGCGCCTTGAAGAGCGATGGATGTAGCGTTTACGCCGAAGAATTCCAGCATCTCCGCAGATTGTGTAAATGTCATTTGTCAAATAATAGTTCCGCTTTAGTTTCAACAGCTGAGAAGCAGTGTACCTTAAGGCCATGCAGGAGGAATCCACACCAACAGCAGCCTCGCAGCAGTGTAAATCCAAAGCAGGGCAACAGGAAAGTTGGTTCCAGTAACAGATACTCAGAAATAGGAGCAATAATCCAACACGTGAATCGTAGTTCCACATCTCCGTAAAGCAAGACGACACAACGGTCTTCAAAGCTCCAAAACCGTTTATCACACAAAAGCATCAGCAGTAGTAGTGAATAATAATAAAACAAACAAAACGGGAGAAAGGAGCGGCAGCCAAACGCACCAGCGTACCCCTTCAACCGGACATGATTAAAGACCCATCTCTTTAACCTGGCGTACACATAACACACTAATACACTA
The DNA here is from genome assembly GCA_023376895.1 of Aspiorhynchus laticeps. Taxonomy (NCBI): domain Eukaryota; kingdom Metazoa; phylum Chordata; class Actinopteri; order Cypriniformes; family Cyprinidae; genus Aspiorhynchus; species Aspiorhynchus laticeps. Next base: position 13,391,414 of record CM041807.1, read on the forward strand.
CTAATATTCAAATCCGTTAAAGGATTGTTAGGCTGCATTAATTAGGTCAACCGGAACCGGGAACACTTCCCATAACACACAATGTACTTGTTACATCGTAAGAAGATTGACATCTACGCTAATATTAGTCTGTTTCTTTCTTATTCCGAGGTCACTGCAGTCACCAGATCCAGTCCATATCCAGATCAGATGGAGGATCAGCACCTAGAGATGACCTCTACAGCCCTGAACGTCAGCGGAGACCAGGACACCTAGATGAGCGCAAGAGACAGATCCCCAGTGAGGACCCCGTCACCTAGACAGCCATCGGGAAAAGACCACTGGAACCAGTTGAGCCCTTACAATCTGACTTTGCAGCAGTTGGAATTGAACTGCTGGGTCGTCTGGCCAGAGGAGAAATGGCCCCCCGACTGAGCCTGGTTTCTCCCAAGGTTTTTTTCTCCGTTCTGTCACCTATGCAGTTTTGGTTCCTTGCCGCTGTCGCCTCTGGCTTGCTTAGTTGGGGACACTTCATTTCCAGCAATATCGTCGACTTGATTGAACAGAAACTTTTTTAACTGAACTGAGCAGGACGATGCCATCACTGAATTCAATAATGAAATGCCTTTAACTGAAAATTGAGTGTTTAATCTTGTCATTTTACATTATTGTCACACTATTTTCCTATTTTGATATTGTGCAGTTGCTTTGACACAATTTGTATTGTTAAAAGTGCTATATAAATAAAGGTGACTTGACTTGACTGATAACAACCTGCTGTTCAACACTAAGAAAACCAAAGAACTCATAGTAGACTTCAGGAAGGAGAAAGGTGGAGCACACACACCCATCCACATCAATAGAGAGGTGGTAGACTGTCACCAGCTTCAAATTCCTAGGGATTCAGATCTCCAACGACCTTACATGGACAACCAACAGCTCCACACTAGTCAAGAAAGCCCACTAGCGCCTGTTCTTTCTGAGGACCCTGAAAAAAACCCATCTCTCTTCATAAATCCTGGTGAACTTCTACTGATGCGCCATCAAGAGAATCCTGACCCTTGGTCCTGACTCTTGGAGTATCCAAGAGTATCATGAAGTGTATCCTGAAGTATTACAACTTTGTATGTGGTGGCAAATCACTGTCTTAATGAGTGAGTCATTCAGTCATTCACTCAACTGGTTTCTTATTTGTTCAGAAGCAGTGACTGTCCTAATGAATGAGTCACTGAATCTTTTACTCACTTGATTCAAAACCATGGATTCATTCAGTAACAAAACCCTTCTGTGTGTTGCTCTGAGGCAACAGTTCTACTGTAGCTATGATTAGAACTATTTTCATTTGTGAAATTGAGCCAAGCAGACAATATTGACAATATCATGTATAAACTGTAACACAATATTAACTTATTGTTCATTGATCTATTGCATAAAATCAGATCACATTTGTAATCATACAGATATTCTGGAAAAAACAGCACTCTTGCACCTGTGATATTGTGTATGATAACTGATGTAATAACTATATCATATGATATAAATATAAGAGGGTAATTTTTGCCCTCATATCTTGAATTTTAGGCTCATATTGTCACAGCCATCTGCTGGAGTGTGAATTGTCCATTGTTTGTGGACTGCAGTTCCCATCACCCCTTGCTTTGATTATTGGTCCATTAACCTCAGCTGTGTGTAGTTAACCTTCTGGGGTCAAAGCCCGCACTGGTGCGGTCTGTCTCCTATTTTCTTGATGACCATGAAGAGAACAAAATATGCTCTGTCATTTTTGATCATCCAGATAAGAATAAGGTATCGTTTGAAACTGCAAAGGGTCTACTTTTATTTGTGCATAGTCATAATAACAACAAAACAATGTGCTTTTGTAGAATAAAGAAAAAGTACAGGGTGCGCTCTCTGCCTTCTCAGTCTCTGTCACCTCTCTTCACAGACACGTAAATAAAACAACCTGAATCTCAGCGAATACTTGCCTCAAAGACATGAGAAATATATAAAAAGTCAAAGTCAAAGTCTGCTTTATTGTCAATTCTGCCACATGTACCGTACATACATACAGAGAATTGAAATTGCATTACTCTCAGACCCCTGTTGCATACAGATAACACTAAACACTAACAGTAGATCGTAAAAATACAGATAAATACAAATCAAATATATATATATATATTTATATATACACACATACATACATATACATATACATACACACATATATATATATATATATATATATATATATATGTGGTGGGAGGAGCAAACGACAGACACAGTGGGTGTGGCGTCAGGCTTTTATTAAAGCGTCAGGCTTTTATTAAACAGAAATAATAAAATAAAAGTGTCCAAAGGGGATTAAAGTGTCCAAAATAAACAGGGGGATCTGGTGTCCTCGTCGTGTAGCGCTCAATGTGAAGGAGGGGCAGTGTTCTGGAAGGAAGGGTCCAGGTAAGCGGCGGAGTCCGGTGGCCGCACGCACTTCCCTCCCTGGGTCCGGGCGCGAGGCGGCGGCTTCTCTCAGCGGCTTCGTCCTCCTGTGGGCCCGCGGCGCTTCCAGGGCTACGGCCCGGCATCCTGGCCCGTCAGCCGTCTCTCGGGGGGGCGGTCCTCCAAGCTCAACGCTCCCTTCCTGGACCCACGAGGACACCAGCGTGCATGCACGGGGGAAGAGACCGGTCTCCAGAGGAGAGGCGCAACCGGCATATAACAGCGGCGGTGATGAGGCTCCATTCACTTCAGGTGTGCCTCATCACACGCCGCCAGACCTGGCTGTTTCAGCACCCCTCCTCTCTCACACACCCACTCCCGTCGGGAGCCTGGTGAAGGGCGGCGATTAAGGGACGGGGAGTGCTGATAATTAGGGGGAGGCAGCTGACTCGTCACAATATATATATACATCCATACATCCATACATACATACACACACAAAATGCAACTATTACAAATATACAAATAAGGACATGTAAAAAAAAAAAAACAATAATAAAAAATAGATAAAGTGGCATAAGGCACATGGTAGATAGAGTGCAAACCAGTGAAATAAACAAACAGTGCAGAATATAAATGGTGTAGTGCAAAAGAGCTCATTAATCTATTCTATTTAAAGTGACAAAAAGAGCAGTCTTTATTCAGACTGTCAGAAGAGGTAGTTGAATGAGGTCAGTCCAATGCTGTACAAAGTGACTGGTGCTGGTCACAGTGTGTGTGTGTGTGGGGGGGGGAGGGTATTCAGAGTTCAGTGGTGCGTGGGGTAAGAGAGGGGAGGGGGGCAAGGTCAGGAGGGAGTTCAGCTTCCTGACAGCCTGATGGATGAAGCTGTCCTTCAGTCTGCTGGTCCTCGTCTGGAGACTACGCAGTCTCCTCCCTGATGGCAGCAGACTGAAGAAGCTATGTGACGGGTGGGTGGGATCACCTGCAATGCAGAGGGCTTTGCGGGTGAGAAGGGTGCTGTAGATGTCCTGGAAGGAGGGGAGAGAGACACCAACGATCTTCTCAGCTGCTCTCACTATCCATTGAAGGGTCTTGCGGCAGGATGCGTTGCAGGCGCCATACCACACAGTGATGCAGCTAGTCAGAATGCTCTCGATGGTGCCTCTGTAGAAGGTGCACATGATGGGGGCCGGGGCTCTGGCTCTTCTGAGTTTGCGGAGGAAGTAGAGATGCTGCTGTGCATATACAGTATGTATAGAATACATATATGCATATATATGTATAGATCGCATATGTATATATATGCGATCATATATGTATAGAAAGCTTGAAATGTCTACTTTTAAATTAAGCAAGTCACTTCCAAAACAAATATTATCTGATAAAGTAATCCGTATGAAACCAACACGATGTCCAGTTTTTCCCGTCTCAACTCATTATTTCTAATGTGATCACACATCTAATGTGGTAACTTTTTGTTTCTGGAAGAAGATGCGATGAGAGGAATAACCCAGAATTTACCTCAGAAGAAGAACACAGCGTGATGTGTCACGCAGCTTGATCCAGTGGAGAAGATCATTCTGATGAGTAGCCTAAGATTACTCGCATCTGTTGTTATTGTGACATAACTTGTACACATTTTACAAGTTAGACTTTTCCCAAACTACAATTCCTGACTACATGTATGAAATCAAGTGAAACATTTTGATATGTCATTTCATTGTCTAAATGTCTCACAGCGTCAGGATGTTTGTTTAATGTTTTATAACATATAAAACCACAAGATATAAAAGTAGTACGAGTGTTAACATTATGAATGTTATTAGAGTCTAGGAATGTTTGGTCTTAAGTCTTAAGTGTTCAGATTAGTATGTTCAATCATGTGTCCTTGACCTTCACTGTGTATATTTGTATTATGCTGTGTTGTATAAAATACAAATAATAATACAAATACAAATAATCAAAAACCCACATTATTTTACTCTCCTCACGCTCTTTCTTACCTGCCGCATTCACATTCATATCGATGGCCCATTATGGGAGGTCCTTTGTCTCTCAGGTGTGAATCACTAATTATTCATGGTCATTGTCACTCCCTCGCATACACTTTCTATTTTTTTCTAACGCAAATCATGTCTTACAAAAGTTAAATCAATATATTGTTTTCTGTGAACGAGTAAACAGGATGATTTTCACATCATTTTGTAGCAAAAAAATCTAGTCTACCACACCCAGTTCTCAAAAGTCTTGTGAACAAATGTTCTGTAGTTGTTTCATGGCCTTATTTCAGTGACTTAAAATTTGTAGTTTTTCTCTAACCACATTATTTTCTCAAAAACACAAACATGTACATTCATGCTGCTCACATATTATTGTAGCCCAGTTTGTGCTGAATACAGTGTTATCAGACTTTAGCCATTAATATATTTTTAAGATACTGAAAAAAACACAAATGTCAGGGCATGTCAAAACTTCTCCAGGGCCCCAAAACACCCTCAGACCCCAGAGGGTTAAGAGATATTCAGTTCACCTGTATTTATAGCCTGTGGTTTGTGTCCTTTGTTGCTGGAGTATTGCATTCTGTTACTTTGTGTTTTCTGTTGTTCTGTTTTTGCGGGTTCCTTTTTGTGAATTACCTTATGCATGTTTTTCTGCCTTTTGCCCTGATGTGGATTCCTGTTTTTGTACTCTTCAATAAAAGCTGCAATTGGATCTTCTTATTGTTTGAGAGTGTTTTGTGACACATATAACAGCATTCTAATAGCCTCCATCACACAGTTAGTCATCCTGCATCATCATCATCATCATCATCATCATCAGACACTGCATTAATGGAAGATGACGGTCTGGTCTGGACGTTAAATGCATTTGTCATTTTTTCCATAGTTAATTACCCAAATTCTACAGCCCTAGTTATTATACAGAAAATGTCTGCGTATCAGCAAGAAGAGATAATGCAGAGTTTAAGATTTGTGAAGTAAAATAGGAATTGCTGTGTGTCATCATAATGCTTTATAATTAGAATGTCTGTGCCGTCACACCATGTGCTGAATACCTCTGAAGTGTAATGACTCTGAGGTAACTTACCCAATTTAGCTGCTACATCTGCTTTCTAAAAATTGAACAGACAACATTCGATTGAGGAGAGGAGCTGCTGGGACCTCACACCTTTCCTGGGCCGAACCCATCTCCACATTCCCTGCCTTCACTACTCCCCCGACAAAGGTGAGAATACCAGATCCCCATTTATTTGGACACTTTCCCCCTTTTTTACTTTTTTGATGTGCTGTGGTTTCTTTATTGCATCACTGCCCTGTTTGTCAGGGTTAATGTTAAAGGGCAGCTTTCTCCCTAACTGTATTCCATACACACAACAGATTTAAGAGTAGTGATGCAATACCAGGTGGAGACTTTGCCTGTATGAGCATCATATCAGTGAAATCAGCAAGGTGTTATTTAATTTACTGTGATGCAACCAAATGCAACGAGGATGTCTTCTGCTCTCGCTGGCAAACAGAATCCATCCTCTAGGGTACTGACACTGTCTCAGACACTTTGAAGGTACGCATACTGTACAGAAAGACATCAGAGGAGTCTAAGAGAAAGACCTGAATGTGATATTAGGTTTACATAAAGATTTCTGAAACTCGTCTGGATTTCTAGAAATTTAATTTGTGAGTTTTTGGATCTAATTTCATCTTTATTTTTCCCTGTATTCCCTGTATTATGTATGAGACAAACACAAAGATATTCCTACACACAAATAAAATATATTTTCTTATATACTAAGAATCAATTTATTAAATTATTTATCGTATATTGAAAATGTTCTGAATATTAGATTCCAATATAAACTGGTATGATTTTGGCTAAAAACATGTTACCTTCTCAACAGCATATGGTGGTGTGATTGGACTATTACATTTACATTTATGCATTTAACAGACGCTTTTATCCAAAGCGACTTACAGTGCTTTCAGGCTATAAATTTTTTTATCAGTATGTGTGTTCCCTGGGAATTAAACCCACAACCTTTTGCGCTGCTAACACAATGCTCTACCACTGAACCACAGGAACACAAATAAAATATTACCCGAATAAAAAAAAAAATCACTTTGAAAACGTTGGCTCTGATTGGTCAAATTGAATGTAGCTACGGAGTTTAAAAAAAAACAAAAAAAAAAACTGTAAAACCTGACAAGTAACAGAAATGAAATACATGCCTAGAGTTACAAAATTATTTGAGGTTCCAAATCTACACACATAGACACTTTTCATGTTTGCAGACAAAAACACCACAAAAGTAACTTGAAGTAAGCATGTTCAGAGTACAGTAGTACTATAAATATATCTGAATTTCAAGTACATTAACACATTTAAGAGTGTTTCTTTTTCATCCGGGGTTATAGAAACTGTACTGGGAAATAGGCTGATATATTATGTATTGCCTACAGAAACTTCAAGGGTTCATAAAATAATATTGGATATTAAAATGTGGGTATTGTTAGATCATTAGACCCTGTATTAACTCAGCTCTTTCATTACTTTGTTGTTGTTTTTATATATATAAATTATAGCTCTTTCAACTCTTAACAACGCTTAAAAAGACGAAATGCTGTAAATATTAAAGAAGAGCTCACACATCAACTTGTTGTGACTTGTTTCCATTATGCTGCAGCTTGTTTCTATTGTGTTGTGCCAATTCAGTTGTGCTGTGGTGATTTTAGTGTGTTGTTGAGATTTTGTTGTGTTGTGCACTACTGAGCCAATTACATACAATTGAGCACTTGGACAAAATAGGAACAAGGGGTGGGTAATAACAACAATTCACATTCATTAAATCAGGGGTGCCAACCCTGTTCCTGGAGATCTGCCTTCCTGATCAAACACAACTGAACCAACTAATTAGGATCTGAAGGAGCACTTGATAATTACAGGCAGGTGTGTTTGATCAGGGTTGGAACTGAACTCTGCAGGAAGATAGATCTCCAGGAACAGGGTTGGGCACCCCTGCATTAAATGAACCTGTATAAATATTGTTCCTTATATTTGGCCATACAACACAGGAATTATTATTATAAACAATTCTTAGAAAAAAATGTTAGAATGCAACATTTTCAAAGGTAGAATTGGTTACGTTGAAGCAATTGTGTATTTGCATCACATTTCTGATATCTATAAAATATTTTTCACCAGTAAGAATGTTAATATCAGATATTGAAATTCTCCCCAGTCAGATTTTCCTATTCCAAAATCAGGTTCAAGGTATCTCTTAAGGTTTGACAAGTAAAAATTCAAAATACCTAAAATTATATTTTGACAGTGGTTCAGGCAAGGAAGAGGAGATGCAGATTTTAATGCAGAGTTCTTTATTAACACAGATAAACCAAAACACTTCCAGGAAGAACACAGACAAGATGGTGACAAGATGGCGCCGAGGATGGCAGCCGTGTTGCGAGCTCCGAGAAAACTCTGCAGGTTTTCGTATGTTTTGTTTGTTTTTCTGTTGTTTTACGTGTTAGATGTTGTTAGTATAACTGTCTACGATAGAGACACGCTTTTAAAGATCGGTTCTTCCGTCGCGCAACGCAAACCGGACTTTGAGTTCCTGAACGCCGGTGGATTGTTTACAGACACCGCATCAGAGCCCTTTGTCTGGAACGCACGACCACGACGAAAGAAACGCAGCTGGAAAAGAGGGAAGAGAGCTGGCGTTCTCGTCAGACTGAGACGCCGTGCCTTTCGACCTCCTCTCCCAACCATTTTGCTGGCTAACGTTCAGTCACTGGATAACAAACTCTGTGAACTGCGTGCGCGCATCTCATACCAACGAGAAACAAGGGAATGCTGCGTTATTTGCCTCACAGAAACCTGGATGTCTGCAATGGTTCCAGACTCAGCCATCGAGCTTACGGGCTTCTCCGCGCACCGCTCGGATAGAACGAAAGAGCTCACAGGGAAAAGCAAAGGTGGGGGCGTTTGTTTCTACATCAACAACTCGTGGTGTGATGAAAGGAATATACACCCTATTAAATCCTTCTGCTCCCCTGATCTGGAATTTCATACGCTTCTGTGTCGACCATTCTGGCTACCGAGGGAAGTCACAGCGATCATAATCACAGCTGTATACATTCCCCCTCAAGCCAACACAGACCAGGCACTCAGGGAACTGTACGGGAATATAAGCGAGCAGGAAACCGCGCACCCAGATGCACTCCTCTGTTCTGCTTCTGCCTGCTTATAGGCAGACACTGAAACGCGAAGCACCCGCCCTCAGGACAGTTCAATGCTGGTCGGACCAATCGGACGCTATACTACAGTACTGTTTTGATCACGTGGACTGGGACATGTTCCGGGCAGCATCTGATGACGACATAGAGGAGTACTCAGATTCTGTAACGTGTTTCATACGGACGTGTATAGAGGATGTTATTCCGACCAAAACGATACGCATCTACCCCAACCAAAAACCGTGGATTAACAGCGATGTTCGATCAGCCTTGTCAGCGCGGACATCTGCCTTTAAATCCGGAAACACTGACGATCGGAAACAAGCCAGTTACGATCTAAGGATATCCATCAAAGCAGCCAAACGACAATATAAAAACAAAGTTGAAGAACAATTCAACAACAATAACCCAAGAAGCATGTGGCAGGGCATCAACAACATCACAGGTTTTAAAGGGAATAAACCAGCCACTGTGAACATTGCGGCCTCTCTACTGGATGAGCTGAATACATTTTACGCTCGTTTCGAGGCTCATAACACCGCCCACACAGAGTGCGCTCCCACAGCTGCTGCAGAAGAGGTGAGTCCACTATCCCTTTCTGTCGCGGATGTAACTCGATCCTTCAAACGGTTGAACATCCGCAAAGCTGTGGGCCCGGATGGCATCCCAGGCCGTGTGCTCAAAGCTTGCGCTTACCAACTAGCCGGGGTTTTTACAGACATCTTCAATCTGTCCCTTTCTCTGTCTGTGGTTCCCTCGTGCTTCAAAAAATCCACCATTGTGCCCATACCTAAGAAAAATAAAATCACATGCTTGAACGACTGGAGGCCCGTTGCTCTGACACCCATCTTCAGCAAGTGCTTTGAGAAGCTCATCAGAGACCACATCTGCTCTGTGCTGCCTGCCTCACTGGACCCACTACAATTTGCATACCGCAGAAACCGTTCCACAGACGACGCTATTGCCTTCACCCTGCACACTGCTCTCTCCCACCTGGAAAATAAGAACACCTATGTAAGGATGCTGTTCGTGGATTATAGTTCAGCATTTAACACCATAGTGCCTGCCACACTGGTTGAGAAGCTCCAGACTCTGGGACTGAACAGATCTCTGTGCAGCTGGATCCTGGACTTCCTGACAGGCAGAAGTCAGGTGGTTAGAATGGGCAACAACACTTCATCTCCGCTGACCCTCAACACTGGTGCTCCGCAGGGCTGCGTTCTCAGCCCACTCCTGTACTCCCTGTACACACACGACTGTACAGCTACACACAGCTCCAACGTCATCGTCAAATTTGCCGATGACACAATGGTGATAGGCCTGATCACCGACAACGATGAGATGGCCTACAGAGAGGAGGTGAGTACCCTGACTAAATGGTGCCAGGAGAACCACCTCTCACTCAACATCGACAAGACCAAGGAGCTGGTGGTGGATTTCAGGAGACAGAGCAGAGAACACACACCCATCACCATCGACAAGACACCTGTGGAGCGGGTAAACAGCTTTAACCTGTTAACCTGCACCCCCCATATTGGGAATCACAGCTGAAAATGACTAACTAACTTAAAATGGTAACAGCTCCTGACTTCAGTGTGCCACACACACAATTGTGGTGTATTTGGAAAGAAGACCCTTTGGCCTTTACTGTCCATCATCCAGAGTTGATGATGCTCAAAAATATAAAAAGTTATAGACACTGAAGTGCCTTGATAAAAATTGTACCACACTGAATTTTTTTTATTTCATATAAAAATACATGAAATCAGTCCTGGAGAAATCCAGAAAAGTAATGGGTTGAAAGTCACATGTCTCATGAGATTATATTTCAAATCTGAAGAAGATACCATGAAAAATGAGATTCCTGCAGACATTTTTCTAGCCCCCCCCCCCCCCCCCCCCGTTTGAGGAAAAATATTTACCAAATTATTGAAGGGTTCTAATACACACTATTTAGTCTTTATACATGCCACTGCAGTTTTTCAATTATAAAACAGTATACAGAATATTAGAAATCGTATAAGTGATTTATTTGAGCACTAGAAAAATACAATAATAATAATTTTTGAGTGATGAATAAAAAACAATAATAATAAAAAAAACAACTTAATTACATACTGATTTCCTGACAAACAGATGCTCTCCTGCTCATACATTAGTAATCACATGCTGAAGATCATTCATACAGATGCTAATCATACTGATGGCTGCCCAATATAGTCAATATTCACATTATAATGGCCTTTTATATAGACTGCATTCACACTGATATCTGTGAACAGTCAGTAATTACATGCTGATTATCAGTCATAGAGATGTTAATCATACAGATACAGGCAATTCCCCACAAAACACGCAAACATATATGAAAACTGTTGAAGAAGAAAAAAAAGAAATGTTTTTTCTTTTTTTCTTATTGTGCTAAAAAGATCGTTAAGTTACGCCCCATCAGATGACAGGTGCGTCACAGCGTGCGTCACGCGCCGTCGCGAGGGAGCGCCAGAATTCAAATAAACAATCTTCCGTGTATCTTTGACTTTTTTATTTTTGGATGATTTCATTCTGTTTGGGACATTGTCTGCTACAAAATCGTGCTGTTTTTTTACCACCAAGACGCTGTTTTTGAGCGTAATTTGTTCCATAACGGACACAAACAATAACTTTCCCTCAAGAGATGAGACGTAAACAAAGGATTAACGATCTAAATTACAACGTTGTTGTTTCTTTGGACTAAAAGTGCTCGATGGAATGTTGTTCACTGGACCCTTATCTTTCAAATGAAACCAGGATTTACAGCAGTGGATACATTTGAGAGTCATTATCAGGATGAATATGGTATGTACTGCGGGGTTTTTTCTACATGTTTTGATGTGTACTGCTTACACAAATTTAGCAAATACATTCCGTATAAGCTTTCTATCGATAAACAGCGATCTGTCGTCGATGCTAGAGGCTTAGACCTTCAAAATGATATATAGTTTGTCAAGATTCATTTTGTCCTGTTTTACTTTATCTGTTTGAAAACAATGACGTGTGCAAACAAAGAGCTTTCAAAGAGCTTTCAGTGCGCCCGCGTCCTGGTGCATGTTAACAGGTTAAGTTCCTCGGCGTTCACATCACCGAGGATCTCACATGGTCCACTCACACAGATGCAGTGCTGAAGAAGGCACATCAGCGCCTCTTCTTCCTGAGACGGCTGAGGAAGTTTGGAATGAGCCCCAGCATCCTCAGATCCTTCTACACCTGCACTGTGGAGAGCATCCTGACCGGCTGCATCACCACCTGGTTTGGAAACAGCACCGCTGGCAACCGCAAAGCTCTGCAAAGGGTTGTGCGAACTGCCCGCCACATTGTTGGAGGTGAGCTTCCCTCCCTCCAGGACATCTACACCAGGCGGTGTATAAGGAAAGCCAGGAGGATCATCAAGGACTCCAGCCATCCATCCCTCAGACTGCTCTCTCTGTTGCCCTCAGGGAGACGTCTCCGCAGCATCCGATCCCGCACTAGCCGACTGAGGGACAGCTTTTTCCCTCAGGCTATCAGGCAAATGAACAGTCAGAACTAACTCACCCTACATCACACTCCCACTCACACATCATGCCATGCATTGCACTTTACCGCCGTTCACTGGACTACACGCACACACTGCAATAATACAACCGATCTGCTATCACTGGATACCATACAATGCACATCCACGACATTGCATATGTATAATCTGTTGCACCTTTGCACAACTATCTATTGCACAACTAATCTGTTGTAAATCTATAATCCGTTGCACCTTAACATACTACAATGTTTAGATGTGTACATAATGTAAAATGTGTACATAGTGTATTGGTAACTAAGACTGTCTTTATAGTACACTGTGTATATTGAGTATGTGTACGTGTATTTTGCACATTGTCTTCTGTACAGTCTGTAAATATGTACTGTCTATATGTAAACTGTTTTTGTTTTTTGCACTGTTTGGAGCACGCTCTCAAGAATTTCACTCACCAAGGCACTTGTGCTGTGGTGATGTGACAATAAAAAAAAAGTGAAGTGATGAAAACAAGCCAAAGTAAATTTTACACAAAAACATTAAGACATTACCAGAAAAGGAACTAAGAAAATTGAGGGCATATAAATACACAAGAAAACAAGGAACTTAACAGGACACAGGTCAACATAATCAATTGATAATCAGTAACTATCAAAACCAAGGAAACCAATAGGGTGACCACCCGTCCCGCTTTGCGTTGTACCACACAGCATTTTCACCCCTTGTGCTGCACGTTGCATATTGAGAAAATGTCCTGCATTTTCATCAGTCTGTTGGTTTTTAATTGTCATATTAAGACTTTATTTGCAGCCAGCACTAACTCTGATAGAAAATCACCAAATTCTTTAATAAAGTCTGTATGGTGCCCTGGTGGCCTGTATACAGTAGCCAGTACAAACATCACAGTGGATTTATCATTAATACTTTTTTCTCTAGATAATGTTATATGATGCACCATTACTTCAAAGGAGTTATACTTAAAGCCTGTCTTCTGAGAAATACTGAGAATATTGTTATAAATTGTAGCAACTCCTCCCCCTTTGCCTTTTGGATGCGGCTCATTTTTGTAACAGTAATCTTGGGGGGTAGACTCGTTTAAAATAATGTATTCATCTGGTTTTAGCCATGTTTCTGTCAAACAGAGCAAATCTAGGTTATGATCATTAATCAAATCATTTACAAAAAGTGCTTTTGTAGAAAGGGACCTGATATTCAGTAAGCCAAGTTTTATCAATTGTTTCTGTGTATTGTAAACATTTTTTATTTGTTGAACATCAATTAAATGGTTACTCATAAATTGGTTTTGACGTTTTCTGTATTTTCTAGTTCGGGGAACAGACACAGTCTCTATAGTGTGATATCTAGGTGAAGGAGTCTCTATGTGCTGAGAATTAACTGACTTCTGTGACGTGAGGCGGCTAGCAGACGGTCGGTTTAGCCAGTCTGTCTGCTTTCTGACCTGGGCCCCAGTTAGTCAAGTATAAACTCTAAGACTATATGCCATATTTCTAGGTATATCAGTGCACCATGCAGCCAGGCGGTCCACCTCCTCCCTGTAGGCTGACTCGTTGTTCTTGATGAGTCCGATCACTGTGGTGTCATCTGCAAACTTAATGATGTTAGAAACATGTACAGGATTCGCAGGCGTAGGTGAAGAGGGAATAGAGGAAAGGACTCAGCACACAGCCCTGTGGTACACCGGTGCTAAGAATGAGGGTGGAAGAGCAGTTGTGGTCTAACTGAACATACTGGGGTCTGTTGGTCAGAAATTCCAATAGCCAGTTGCAGAGTGAAGTACTAAAGCCCAAGTCTCTAAGTTTGGTGATTAACCCTATGAGGTCTGAGGAGATTTTGGGGCCCTTGAGATGTTTTGACATGCCCTGACATTTGCGCTTATTTCAGATACTTATAACATACTACTGGCTAACATGTAATTTTTTTTGTATTCAGCACAAACTGTGCTACAATAATATATGAGCAAGATGGATGTAAATGTTTGCATTTTTTTAAAAAAAAGTGTGGTAGAATAAACTTGATAGTAAACAGGTTCCACAATAACAAAGGTAAGTGTATTGGAACAAGGTAAGTAGAACTGCAAACTTCTCCCGATGACCTGTAAATAAAAAGATACACAGTAGTGATGTGGTGATAAAAGAAAATGTAAGTAAGTTACCCCCCAAAAAATAAACATTTTCCAAAGGAAGTTGCACTTCCAAACAGGAACCGAAGAAGGTAAGTGTGAAGTCATGTTGATGACCTGAAAATATAAAAAGAAAAAATTGTGATGTTGTGATAAAAGGAAATGTCAATAAAGCCCCAAAACAGAAATATTTACCAAAGGGAGTCAACAAAGGATAGTTCAAAGTCATCCAGATGACCTGTCCATATAAAAGGAACTTAGTGATGGGCTGATAAAATAAAATGGAAATGAGATTCCAAAAAAGGAAACACTTACTTGTGTGTCCAAATGTGTGTGCAGGCCTGCCAAGTTCCCTGACATTTTTTAAGATATGCTTGGTAGGCATCAGAGTGAGTCATTTGTGGATTTGCTATAACCAGCTCTACCTCTTCATCAGTCCATCTTGTTATGTTGGCAGGTACTGTTCTTGTTTGCACTCTCTCTGTCACCTGGTCCTGTGGTTCCTCCTGCTGGTAGGTGTCAGGGTCAGATTGTTGGGGTGATGGTGTCCTTGTATGACGAGCTGTAGTCGCAGGTTTGTCAAGTAGTGGCTGAGATATTGGCACCTTATATGGTACAGAGTCATGCAGTCGATGGACCTTGGGTGAGTTGAGAAGGAGTAGCGGGGACAGGATGTATAGGCATTGTAGTTGCTGTTGGGTGATTGGCAGCTCTGCGATCAAATTTGCCAGAACGGAGAAGGAGATGTAATCTCTATTTTGGATCAGCCCTATGAAGGTGAGAGCTGTTAATGTGTTGGTAGAGTTCATGTCCTTTGGCAGGCAGTTAATGCAGGTTTCTAACCAAGGCATCGCACTGTCCCTGTACCGCTGGATGTTTCTCGTGTAACACAGGCCCTTCTTTTCGATGGTAGAGCATACATCAGTGGTTCCCAACCTTTTTTTCAGGAGACCACTATTTTAACACTGAAAAATTTTAACGACCCCCATGCCCCCCCCATTCAAACACACTAGCAGACATTCATTTCATTTAATGTGACAGTCAGTTGTTTACGTTTTTAATAAATGCAAAAACAGCAGAATGCAAACAATTAGCTGCAACTTGAAACTACTAATTTTTTCCCAACAACAGGTTCCACTTTTTTTCCTGAACCTGATGAACAAATAACAGCAGCACATTTTAATCTGTTAATGTAAATATCAAACAAATCTATCCATTTCACTTATTACCTTAAAAACGTGTAACAACATGGAAGGGTTCACAAGGACAGACTTTTCTTTTCAGGCTCTGCTTTTTAACTGATGAACAGACAACAGAAGCATATTAAAATCTACTAACATGAATATCATTTAATCAGGGAATTAATGTATTATTGTATTTTTTTGTTTTGTATTCTAAAAACTAAAAACATACACCAGTTAAAACACAACAATAACCACTGCATAATAACTATTTGCATATTTTAAGTTATACGTGTTTTTTCATGCCTTTTCTTGTGTTCTTGGTTGAATTAAAGCCCTTATTTAATTGTTTTAATGTGGTTATTTAATGTGAACTTTGGGCCTGCATATCTAGGGCTAGAGATTGGATATTAGGCATGATTTTCGTGACAGCCAGACAAAAGTCATTGTGCACTTCCTGCTTGTTGTGTGCTTTCATTTTGATGGTTACCAGAGAACTAAAAGCAGTCTCGGACAGGTATGTTGTGGCAAATGGCAGGATGAGTCTGGTTGTAGCATGGTGCGCAAGCTTGGGTGCGACGTTGGGTCCTATCACCAGCCAGAACCTTTTGTACCCGTGTTCGGTAAAGAATCCCCTCAGAAGAGAATTAGACTTGACATACAAGAGCTTGTCCTCCGTACGTGTCAATCACGTGGAAAATATCTTCTCCTCGTGTTGTTGTAGACAAATTAGTTGACAAAAGTATGTCCTGCTTTATTTCGGCGTCTTCAATGTACTGCACATATGCAATGAGGACTGTTTCATCTGCCACAGTAGAGGTTTCAACAAGTTGGATAGAAAATGGGTGCATCTTTAACTTTTCAACCAACATGTTCTCAACATCATTCGCCATTCTGTCGATTCTGTCCTTTATTGTATTATTGGACAGAGGTACAGTTTTTAGTTTTGAAGCCACCTGTGTCCTGCACATTATTTCTGCCATTTTTACACATGCGGCTTTGAGCAGAGTTTCCCCGATGGTGTGTGGCTTTTTTGATTGGGCAATTAGGAGAGTGCACTCGAAGGATGCAACCGTCGCCTGTCTATTTTCATTTCCTGCTCTAGTAAATGAATCTCTGATGTTCTGGGGTCTATTTGACATAAGTTATGTTTTCCTTAGGAAAAATTCTCTGGGTTTACCAACCGTCTGTGGGTGTTTGGTGCTCTGATGTCTCGTTCGTTTTCAGGGCTTCATGCTTTCATTCGCTAGTTTCTCACCACAGATTACACACTCAATTCTCACACTGTCCATCGCTTCTATGAAACCGAATTTAAGATAACTGTCCAAATAAGTCCTTGTTTTCTTTTTAGCGCATTCATTTTTATCTTCTCCCTGGCGCTGTCATATTTTCTCTTTGCTTCATCTTTTTTTTAAAGTTACATCTGTACATTCCCACTTTTGCGATACACTGCAAAAAATTATCGACGTTAAGGAAATTTCTTCTCTTTTTGTATATGAATTATTTTTTAAATATTCAGAATTGAATTATTTATCGTGCTGTTATAAATGAAATAAATAAATAATAATAAAAAAAGAGTGCACTTGGCGACCCCTTGAAAATTATTAGCGACCCCCGGGTTGGGAACCACTGGTATACATCACCCAAGAGTGCAGCTGCCTGAGCTGCAGCGGATGGCTTCTCATTGGGACCATATGTAGTTGGTACACAAAAAAACTACATAAAAAACTATGTAGTTTTTTTGTTCCATTTTGCCTTAGGGTTTCTTTGCTCATCCCAGAATGTAATTGCAGGAAAGTACCTGAATCACAAGAGGCCAAGGTGGACATTCCTTTATATGATGGCCCACTGAGTTGGCCAGTTCAAGTGCCCTGTCAAATGTGTGGAGGTACCCAAAACATTTTCTTTCCACCAAGTCTTGGATTAGATCCTGGGTCATATGACACCCTGCAACCTTAGCCAGGTTCAGGTTGTTTTAAAGTGTTGAACGAGATTCGGTCATTTCTTTCATGTATGTCAAATAAAAGGACCCGAATGAGGGCCTGCCCGATGACCGGCCAGCTCATACTGAAAGGCTGTCCAAGTATTTGTGAAGCCACCTTGACCTTTTGCTTCAGACAGCAGTGTGAACAGTGTGGTGGTAAGATGGTTTGCCACCGGCTGTATGACATGACGCAGGCCCAGCTTGTGCTCATTGCCTCGAAAAGGCAAGAGCATGGGGGTCTCTTCAAGGAGGTGGTGGATAGCAGTGGGGTTGTACATTTACATTTACATTTAGTCATTTGGCAGACGCTTTTATCCAAAGCGACTTACAATTGGGGAATACATAAAGCGATTCATCTTGAAGAGGCAATCAGACAGAGGAAGTGCTCGTAACACCAAGTCTCAGTCATTGTTCAAATAAGTACAAGCTGGCAAGGGAAGGAGAGAAAGATAAAGGGAAAGATTAAGTTTCCTTTTCTTTTTTTTTTTTTCTTTTTTTTTTCTTTTTTTGGAGGGATGTGTCCCTTCAAAAGAAACACTGCTTCAACTCTTGCGTGTGTCCAGCATATTGCTTTTCTGGCCAAGTCATTCATGTGCTCCACATATGACCTGGCCTTTTGGAGGATCTTTTGTGTGTGGTTTGGGTTGTGTACCCCAGAGGTCGCTATGACCCTGCTCACTGGGTGTCTTGTCAGCGCAGCATGAATGTGAGGTGTGTTGGCATAAAACTGCACAAATGTGATGCCAGAGTGCTTGACCACACAGGTGAAAATGTCCATTAGTTGTCTGTCAATGGTTAAGAGGTGGTGGTCAAGGTTCGATTGAAAGTTGGCAGCGTTATTTTGTCTTCTCGTCAGAAAGATGAACATTTTTAGGTTGGGTCTGCCTGTTGGATTGCCTGCATAAGTATCTCCAGTATGAATGATTGGTCATGCCGTAGAACGTGCATAAGTCCCAAGTCGTTCAGGTTGGCCTTCATCACAGTTGGATGTTGCATGTCTTCTGGCAGCAGTCATTTCAGTTTTTCAGCAAAGACATCCAAGACTGCATTTATTATTTGTGCTGCGTTGGCCCTTGCATCTCGGTGCAGAACACCGGGTGCAGGTTCTTGTTTTTTGCCATCATGCAACAAATGTTTAAGAGATATCCACCATCCACAAAAGACAGGGTGTGTCCGAAAGTTCGGGTCAGTGCAGAAAGTTCCTCTGTATTGTAGTCTGTAAGTTGGAGGTGTTTTTTCCTGAGTTCCATTGGGTTTGGAGCAGGGACGGACTGGGAGTAAAAAACGGCCCTGGATTTTCTCCCAAATAGGTCCACCACAACTACAGTACAAACAGTCGCTATATCTCACAATATTGCAGCAATCCTTTAAGGCAAATAACATCACAAAACCCATGGTGACCCTGCTGACAAAAACAATAGAAACCATCACAGAAATGCTAATGATTTCCACTACAAATACCATTACAAACATTACAAACGATCAGATTTTAACCATTAAAACAATCAAATAATGGTGTCCTGTAGAGTGTTTTGGGATATTTTACATTAGGATTTTGTGTTGGTTTTTTTTAACAACCAATTACTAGTAGAGACCAACAGGCACCATTACAGTTTCCATTAAAACCAGTAAAAATCAGTAAAACCATTACAAATTATGTGCTGTTTTTTTGTTTTTGTTTTTCAGCATGGGATTGAAATAAATATACATTATTGTATGAACTAAAATACTTGAAAACTACATAAAGAGAGCAGAACGCAAAATGCCTATAATATGACAATGATAAACATAAACCTAGAATCTAGAAACCTGAAACAACAGAATTCTTCAATTTGAGTATATGTCTCTTTGTGTGTGTGTCATGTTAATCAGACTAATCACCTTATAGGAGACTTCATTTACTGTATTTTCTAACTCAATATCTCTCAAATGTAACCCGTTGTAGAATCACTTAAGGCAGCGGCTATTTGCACTAAGTGAAAATAACATTTTCTTAGCTATAGATGTCAGGGTTCTGTCACTTCAGTCTAGTGTTATTCATGGTTTTGTGACAGAGCCCTGACGCTCCCTTCATGTCCTGTGTTTATGTGAGTGCGCGGCTTCGAGTGTGCTCGAGCCGCGCGCTCTCTTGTCTGCGTGCCTTGTTTTTGTGTTGGAGCGTGGTGTTCGGATCCCGGCACTCATGTCTTGAGTTTCGGTTTCGTGTCGGGGTTCGGACACTCGCGCTCCATGTTCTGTCTCACTGTGTGAGCGTGCGGCTCGAGTTCGCTCGGCCGCGCGCTCTCTTGTCCACGTGTGTTGTGTGTGTGTGGTGTTGCACGCAGTCCGTGTTTTTATCGGCTGCGTGCATTCATGTTATGTCTTGTGCTGTGTGGCACGCAGCTCGTGTTTTTCATTGGCTGCGTGCTTTTATGTTGTCATGTCTTGTGTGAACACGCAGCTTATGAGTGTTCTCATTAGCTGCGTGTTCATGTCCTGTTTTGCACATGGCTGGTGATTTGTTTTGCTGGCCATGTGCTTGTGTTTTCGTTTTGTGTGAGCACATGGCTTTTGTCTTAGTTTTCTGTGTGCCATGTGCTCTCATGTCAATTGTCTCGACCCCACCCATCTTGTTACCTGATTATTGGTTTATTTGCCCCCACCTGTGTTTTCCTCATTACCCTCCTCATTTGCTCCCTTTATAATCTCCTTGTGTTTGCAGTCCCGTGCCAGTTCGTCGTCGATGTTACCCTGTGTGAAGTCCTGTCCTGTCCAGCCTTGCCTTGCCTTGCCTTGCCTTGTCCTGCCAGTCTGTTTTCCCCTACGGGGTAGTTTTTGTTTATTGATTTTGTTTTATGAGAATAAAACCCATTCATCTGCACAACTGAGTCCTCTCCTCATCCCTATACCCAAACCTTGACAGTACGAACTGGCCAGAAGAGGACTCAGCAGAGAATGGGTATCTTCCTCTTCCCATCTCCCAGCTCCTGGGGCTCTGTGAAAGATCAGATGGTCCGGATCATCCAGCAGGTATCCCTGTGTCAGAGGGGGGCTGACATCAGGGACTTCGCCCATGATTTCCTTGCGGTGATTGATGATCTGGACTATCGGGACAACAACGATCTCAAAGAGGTGTTCAACAGCTGCCTCGACGAGCCCCTCAGTCTCTGGGAGATGGGGAGGCTGGGGAGACAGACGTTTTGGGAGTTTGTGTACCAGATTTACCATCATGGCGGGCCTGATTCTCTGGACCTTGAGGAGCCCCCTCTGGTACACTACCCCAATCCCAACCCCAGTCCTCCAGTGACCCGCACACGGAGACGGAGGAGGAAGAATGGCCCCGCCTCACTCTTTTCAGCTGCGCCCCCAGAGGCGGCCGTAGACGCTGCAGCTCCCCCAGAGGCTGTAATGCCACCATCTGGCTCTCGGAGACGGAGAAGGAGGAAGAATGGGCCACCTGCAGCTCCCTGCCCAGAGGCGGCCGACGATGCCGCTGCGCCCCCTGTTGCGGCCGACGATGCCGCTGCGCCCCCTGTGGCGGCCGACTATGCCGCTGCCCCCCCAGTGGAGGCTGATGCCGCTGCAGCTCCCTGCCCAGAGGCGGCCGACGATGCCGCTGCAGCTCCCTGCCCAGAGGCGGTCGACGATGCCGCTGCGCCCCCTGTGGTGGCCGACGATGCCGCTGCGCCCCCTGTGGCGGCCGACGATGCCGCTGCCCCCCCAGTGGAGGCTGATGCCACTGCAGCTCCCTGCCCAGAGGCGGCCGACGATGCCGCTGCAGCTCCCTGCCCAGAGGCGGCCGACGATGCCGCTGCGCCCCCTGTGGTGGCCGACGATGCCGCTGCGCCCCCTGTGGCGGCCAACGATGCCGCTGCGCCCCCTGTGGCGGCCGACGATGCCGCTGCTCCCCCAGTGGAGGCTGACGATGCTGCAACATCCCGTTCTCAGAAACGGAGGAGGAGGCGGAAGAAGGCGTCCTCCATCTCACAAGGCCGGGAGCCCATCCAGGAGCTTACTGCTGGCCAGGAGGCCGTTCCAGAACCGCCCAAGCTCCTTGCCCTGCCAGCTCCTCTCAAGCTCCTTGCCCTGCCGGCGCCTCCCAAGCTCCTTGCCCTGCCGGCACCTCCCTAGCTCCTTGCCCTGCCGGCACCTCCCAAGCTCCTTGCCCTGCCGGCACCTCCCTAGCTCCTTGCCCTGCCGGCACCTCCCAAGCTCCTTGCCCTGCCGGCTCCTCTCAAGCTCCTTGCCCTGCCGGCGCCTCCCAAGCTCCTTGCCCTGCCGGCACCTCCCAAGCTCCTTGCCCTGCCGGCACCTCCCTAGCTCCTTGCCCTGCCGGCACCTCCCAAGCTCCTTGCCCTGCCGGCACCTCCCAAGCTCCTTGCCCTGCCGGCACCTCCCAAGCTCCTTGCCCTGCCGGCACCTCCCAAGCTCCTTGCCCTGCCGGCACCTCCCAAGCTCCTTGCCCTGCTGGTTCCGCCCAGCCGTCCTGAGTTCCCGCTGGTTCCGCCCAGCCGTCCTGAGTTCCCGCTGGTTCCGCCCAGCCGTCCCGAAGTCCCGCTGGTTCCGCCCAGCCGTCCTGATTCCGCGCTGCAAGAGCGCCCCCTGGTGCCCGCTCCTCCAGAGCATCCCCTAGTGCCTGCGCCTCCAGAGCGCCCCCTAGTGCCCGCTTCTCCAGAGCGCCTCCTAGTGTCCGATCCTCCAGAGCACCTCCAAGAACCCTCTCCTCCAGAGCCTCCTCAAGAGCCCGCTCCTCCAGTATGCCCACCAGAGGGGAGCTTCCCCAAGAGGATTTTGTGGGGGGGCTATATATCCTCTGCCTGGGTAGCCGGGCCCAGAGCCAAGGCCACGGAGGTCCCTGACCCACCTTGGCCGCCCAAAGGAAATAGGCCATGGTCGCCCAAGTCCCCGGATCCGCCATGGTCTCCCGATTCTCCTGCTCCGCCCTGGCCTCCTGATGCGCTAGAGCCCGCCTGGTCTGTCGAGCCCGCCTGGTTTGTTCCTCCAGCCCCGCCCTGGCCATCCTCCAGGGTTCTTGGTTGGCTGGAGCGTCCCTGGTCCGTCCCCCCAGCCCCGTCCTGGCCCCCTGCCAGGACTCCTGAACTGCCTGAGCCTCCCTGGCTCAACTCTCCCACCCCTCCCTGGTTCCTTTTATTATTTTCTAGGCTGTCCTGTTGGCTGGCTTGGTTCCCCTCCCTCCCTCCCCTCTTTGTCTTTGTTTTGACTTCTTGTTTTGTCTGTCTTCTATAGTCATGTTCTTGTGCTGTCATGTTCTTGTCTTGTTTTTGGTGTTCCTCGTTAGGGATGCCAGGTGGTGTCCCTTTTGAGGGGGGGTAGTGTCAGGGTTCTGTCACTTCAGTCTAGTGTTATTCATGGTTTTGTGACAGAGCCCTGACGCTCCCTTCATGTCCTGTGTTTATGTGAGTGCGCGGCTTCGAGTGTGCTCGAGCCGCGCGCTCTCTTGTCTGCGTGCCTTGTTTTTGTGTTGGAGCGTGGTGTTCGGATCCCGGCACTCATGTCTTGAGTTTCGGTTTCGTGTCGGGGTTCGGACACTCGCGCTCCATGTTCTGTCTCACTGTGTGAGCGTGCGGCTCGAGTTCGCTCGGCCGCGCGTTCTCTTGTCCACGTGTGTTGTGTGTGTGTGGTGTTGCACGCAGTCCGTGTTTTTATTGGCTGCGTGCATTCATGTTATGTCTTGTGCTGTGTGGCACGCAGCTCGTGTTTTTCATTGGCTGCGTGCTTTTATGTTGTCATGTCTTGTGTGAACACGCAGCTTATGAGTGTTCTCATTAGCTGCGTGTTCATGTCCTGTTTTGCACATGGCTGGTGATTAGTTTTGCTGGCCATGTGCTTGTGTTTTCGTTTTGTGTGAGCACATGGCTTTTGTCTTAGTTTTCTGTGTGCCATGTGCTCTCATGTCAATTGTCTCGACCCCACCCATCTTGTTACCTGATTATTGGTTTATTTGCCCCCACCTGTGTTTTCCTCATTACCCTCCTCATTTGCTCCCTTTATAATCTCCTTGTGTTTGCAGTCCCGTGCCAGTTCGTCGTCGATGTTACCCTGTGTGAAGTGAATAATAACTTATTGAGTGAGTGTACTTTTTAATTTTAATTAAAATTATTAAATGGATGCCACCTTATTGGGACAATAAAGCCCTCCCTTCACCTACCCTAACCCTACCCGATACTTTATTTTCAACTTTTTGATTATTTCCTTCATTTTTATTAAAAATAAATGCTTTTCTGATGTGATTTGAAATTTGAAAAGGGAGAAAAGAAAGTTCGTCAAAAGGCGATCCGAACCCGGGTCGATCGCGTCAAAAGAAGTATGATACACGCTTTACCATCTGCGCCACTGGAGCTGAAGACTATTAACTCTCCTTTGTAATGTTGACTAGCCCAATCACATGTTGGTGGGTGGAGTTAGTGTAAATAGATACTCCGCGTCACTTAATCTGACACTTTTTCTTTGATGATGACCCAGCCAGGCCGACGGCCGCTGGATGGACGGCCGTTCTGGATGGAGGGCCATTCTGGACTTCTCCAGAATGTCCAGATGGCCAGTCCGCCCCTGGTTTGGAGGGTCAGCCCCACGACCTTCCCCACAAGCAAGTAGTGCAGGTGTGCTTTTATTGCCATCAGATATTTAAGTTCGATGACAACGCCATCAGTGTCATAGTCATAGTTTATTGTGTCCTTTGCTTGGGTGACAGTAGTGGGGAAAAGGGGGATGTGGACATCCTCATCTCTCAAGAATGCTTCTACAGTGTTGAGGCTGTAGAATGTGTTAAGCAAGTTTTTTGTGTTCTCACTACATGCCCCATTGAACACGTCCCCACAGAGATAGTCAAGCTCCTCATCCATGTACTCAAAAGTAAGGTCTATGAGTTGTGCCATATTTTCTGACAAGGCAGGGACAGACGATGATAAGCTGGGTTACCAGACCTAGGGTGAAAGAAATAAGACATGAGAAAGCGAAGTGAAGTTATCTGACCATCAAGCAAAACATCCTGATCCCTCCCAAAACATGAAATTAGGACTGAAAAGGGGGTTGAAATATTGTGAAAAACCATCATCAAACCTTTTATGTCCATAAAAGGTGAAGGGCCATCAAAGTGAAGTGATCCAACCATAAATCAGAACCTCCAAGATGTCCATGAAAAATGTCTGTATGATGGCAAAAATTGGCTGAAAGCTTGGATAAAACCTCCAAAATGTCCATGAATAGTGAAGGGGTCCATCAAGAGTGAAGTGAAAAGTAGAGGAACTGGAAGGAGGACTGAAAAATCTGAGAAAACTGTCAAAAACATCCACAAGGTGGTCAAAGGGGCTGGCATATTGGAAATTTCAGGTCCAGATGGAAGATGGGTTGAAAAAGATGGAAAAAAAGCCCATCGATAAAGGTCCAAAACGATGGAGAAAACAGTCCACAACTACCAGGAAAGGTCAAAAGTCGAGGGTTGAGAAGCATCAAGCTTCTACCAGACTTCCCTTTTAAAATGAATGGCAAAACAGGCCGACATCGTTCCCACAAGAACAGGAACCCAACCAAAACCACACAAAACCTACCAAAACCACTCAAAAACACCCGAAAACTAAGTAAAACCACCAGGAACCCAACCAAAACCAACCAAAACCTACCAAAACCAATTTTGTTTGTCAGTTCTTGGTTATCCCTTTCAAAGCGAACATAGAAGTAATTTAGCTTATTAAGGAAGGAGATATGGAGTTACATTTACGTCAGGTGAGGTTTTTTTTGGCCATATCCACATGCATATTTACTTGAGAGGTACCAGGCAAAATAGGCTGCCAGGGTGGAAACCAGGGGTTCAGGGACGGCCTCTTCAGGAGATTCTGCAGTGATCGTTGCCACCTCGGGAGAAGTGTGTATGGCCCAGGCACACAAAATGGCATCCGCCATCACCAGAAGGACAGCAGACGGTGGAAGAACCACTGAGGCCGCCGGGATGCCAGCTGCGCACATTAGTCTCGTCCGCCCCAAGACAAGTCCAGTAGACGAGATGGTGCAACTCCCCCCAAAAAACATCTTCCTCCAGCTCTCCCGTGCTGAAGGGAGAGGTACATGGAGATGTACAACCAGCCAGTCATTATCTCAAAATAGACCAGACCATTATTCTAACACTAAATATACACATAAATATAATTCTGTCATGACAACTCTCGGGGGGATTGGCATGGTAATGTACATGACAATGTGAATGTTTTTGGTCTTGGCGGAATAGATCTGCTATGCTGCTGCTGCTTCTGCTGTGGCAGAGCAAGTACTGAGACTTGCTACTGCCAATACATCCACAACATGCTGCTGTGAGCATGTAAGAAATACTGCTGCTGCACATATAACATATATGGAATAACCCTCAAATAGCATACATGTATCACCCCATGGCAAATCTATACAGGTAGAGCTGGGGAAGGTGGAGGGTTTCTGAAACACACTGCAACTGCTACAGCAAGCACTAGTCATATATTGGAATGTTGAGCAGCGAGCTCATTGGCTACCAATACAAGAGAGAACCAATCAGCTGTGCCATGTGATAATGATATCATTATGTCAGATTGAGTTAGACTTATCAGATGGCGCCATCTAGAGTTTCATGCCAGAATTTTGAATATGTCTTCCTGTAGCTGAAACAGTAGAGCAGCAGTGCTAGCAACAGCAACAGCATAGGTTCAGCTTTAAGGGAATTAATCACGTGTTATGCACAATAAAACCCGAATGCAAGTCGCTTAATATAAAATTGATATGTCAAATGCATAAGTATCCATTTATGAGCACTATATTTATGTATACTATTTACAGCGGCATTATATTTAATGCTATTATTCAAGAGAAAGAACACTGCATATGAATACAAGTGTCAGAACTGTGGAGGAATGAGCCTGGACTCATTGGCCATCATAATTCTCTCTGTGGATAACACCCCAAAACTTTCACTCCCGTCTGCCATTCAACTACAAAGCATCACTGAGAAGAGACAGTAACACTGACAATTCATATTCTTTCCTGGGATAAGAAATTTGTGTTTTCCTTGGAATTCATTCTCTGGGACGAGCAGTCTTATTTCAACGAAGAAACAAAGATTTGACCTTCCCAATCAGACATAATATTCCTTAACCTGATAACAGAAAATTACCAAAGATGACTTCTCTCAACCATCAGTCAAAAGAATAGCAGGTATTCAAGAGGGGTTTGAAAATCAATTGTCTTTTTTATTGTTCACTAAATAGGCTTAAAAAAACAAACCTTCAAACATTTTTCATTAAATTCATAAAATTTTATTATTCTTCAAAATGTAAAACTAAAAGAGTTGGCAAGTTTGTTGTTCCCGCAGTTAAACAGGATATCAGTTTTCTGCGATACCAGGATTCTCAAGGACACTGTGTCACGTCTGCTTTGACTGTGGTATTTATCAACAGTGAAAAAACATATACAAAACTGCATTAATTTGCCAACTTAAGATTTTCAACAAAATTATAAAACCATCAGTATTGCACATACCTGTGCAAGCTTTCACTTTATTATACAAATGAGTTTCAGTGTAGCTTCATGAAATCATGTACATCTTTGTAAACAGTGAATGCTGGACAGTGTCCGGTATACTATAGTATACTATTTACAGCTGCATTACATTTAATGCTATTATTCAAGAGAAAGAACACTGCATATGAATACAAGTGTCAGAACTGTGGAGGAATGAGCCTGGACACATTGGCCATCATAATTCTCTCTGTGGATAACACCCCAAAACCACTTGTATCATGGAGGTTAAACTTTTTTATTACATACAGTAGCATATACTCATAAAGCTTATTTAAACTTTACAATTAATAATAATAAGATTAAGAAGAATAATAATAAGAAATAAATTGCTACATAGGACCTTTGCTGTAAACTATTTTTGAGCTAGACTGAAACTACATGTCACAATAAAGTGAATGCTTAAAGTCTATATATATAAACTGACAAGCTAAGGTTTACAAAAACCTTTCCACAAATATTTCTCTGAAAGTCTCAAAAACAAATTTAAACAAATAAACAAGATCTAGAAATATTTGAGCTTTAACCAGGTGGAAATATAAGATGTAGACGTTCTGAGAATTACAGGTCTGTCATTATGAATTAATCTTAAATTTATTTCCATGACTTATTTACAGTGCACCAGGTTTCCTCAACCACATCCCTGGAGGGCCACGCACTGGAGAGTTTAGCTTAAACCATTATCAAACTCACCGATCCATAATTTTCTTTAAGTCCGTAACTGTAATTAACTCACTTGTTAATTTATGAGGTAATGAATACAGTTTACTGATCCAAGCCTCCACTCAGTTTTAGTTGAGAATCTCAACAGCCATTTATGAGCGCTTGTAATGGTGTACTTTACAGTGTCCACGCTGGCAGTGTCATGGATAGGCATCTGCTTATACCTTATTTGGAAAGGCACAGAAAATGGCTTTAAAACAAATAATGAATTCTACCGGATAATTGAAAAAAATATATATATATACAGGTGGATCTCAATAAATTAGAATGTCGTGGAAAAGTTAATTTATTTCAGTAATTCAACTCAAATTGTGAAACTCATGTATTAAATAAATTCAATGCACACAGCCTGAAGTAGTTTAAGTCTTTGGTTCTTTTAATTGTGATGATTTAGGCTCACATTTAACAAAAACCCACCAATTCAACAAATTAGAATACTTCATAAGACCAATAAAAAAAAACATTTTTAGTGAATTGTTGGCCTTGTGGAAAGTATGTTCATTTACCGTATAAGTACTCAATACTTGGTAGGGGCTCCTTTTGCTTTAATTACTGCCTCAATTCGGCGTGGCATGGAGGTGATCAGTTTGTGGCACTGCTGAGGTGGTATGGAATCCCAGGTTTCTTTGACAGTGGCCTTCAGCTTATCTGCATTGTTGGGTCTGGTGTCTCTCATCTTCCTCTTGACAATAACCCATAGAGAATCTATGGGGTTCAGGTCAGGCGAGTTTGCTGGCCAATCAAGCACAGTAACACCATGATCATTGAACCAGCTTTTGGTACCTTTGGCAGTGTGGGCAGGTGCCAAGTCCTGCTGGAAAATGAAATCAGCATCTCCATAAAGCTTGTCAGCAGAAGGAAGCATGAAGTGCTCTAAAATTTCCTGGTAGATGGCTGCGTTGACTGTGGACTTCAGAAAACACAGTGGACCAACACCAGCAGATGACATGGCAGCCCAAATCATCACTGATTTTGGAAACTTCACACTGGACTTCAAGCAACATGGATTCTGTGCCTCTCCACTCTTCCTCTTTACTCTGGGACCTTGATTTTCAAATGAAATGCAAAATTTACTTTCATCTGAAAAGAGGACTTTGGACCACTGAGCAATAGTCCAGTTCTTTTTCTCCACAGCCCAAGTAAGATGCTTCTGACATTGTCTCTGGTTCAGAAGTGGCTTGGTAGCCCTTTTCCTGAAGACGTCTGAGCGTGGTGACTCTTGGTGCACTGACTCCAGCTTCAGTTCACTCATTGTGAAGCTCTCCCAAGTGTTTGAATCAGCTGTGCTTGACTGTATTCTCAAGCTTGCGGTCATACCTGTTGCTTGTGCACCTTTTCCTACCCAAATTCTTCCTTCCAGTCAACTTTGCATTTAATATGCTTTGATACAGCACTCTGTACACAACCACACCTTTCAGTAATGACCTTCTGTGACTTACCCTCTTTGTGGATTGTGGCAATGTTCGTCTTCTGGATCATTGCCAAGTCAGCAGTCTTCCCCATTATTGTGGTTTCAAAGAACAAGAGATACCCAGAATTTATACTATATGGATGGTCAATTATTGAAACTCAAATGTAAATATTCTAATATTTTGAGATACTGATTTTTGACTTTCATGAGCTGTAAGCTCTAATCATCAAAATTAAAACAAAAAAAAACTTTTGAAATGTTTTACTTTACATGTAATGAATCTAAAATATATGAAAGTTTCACTTTTTCTAATTTACATTCTAATTTATTGAGATGTACCTGTATATTCAGCAGAGACAGTCACTCTCTTGTGTTTGCTGGATAATGGGTGAGCCAGGGAAAGCACAATATTTACATAAACCTCTCAAACCACTATGCAATACTGAGTGTGTGAAGTGAATGAGTGTAAACACTATGAATGAAATAATGAATGCAAATCAATCAACCGTGTTACTGTTGACTACTGAGACTCGGTGCGTCTCTCAGTAATCCGAGCTATGCCAAGAGTAATATATAATATAATGAATCATATACATTTTTACTATCTATTTAAATTAACTTGTACTATATGATACACAATGTTACTCTGTCTCACTCTTTCCTGAAGCCGGCAAGCAGACATGAGTTTATGGATGACTGTCCTGATATAAAAACTATACAAAGTCTGGAAAATGAATGACTGAATGAATGAATAAATAAATAATATTTTCCTTGCATTTAAAACTTAGTATTATTGTAGATATTGATTAGTATTATTGTAGATATTATAGAAATTTAAAGAAAAGTTAGAATTATAATAAAATATATATATATGTAATGGATCATACCAGGCATATATTTAAAAAAATAAAAAATCATTGAACAGAATTATATTTAAAACTGGCTCATGTGATTCGACTTTATTTGGTTTAAGCCCACTTACGGTTTTATATGAATACAGATACACATTTTTGAGATTGCTACAGATACAGTAATTGGCTCCGCTGCACACCCAATATTTTAACATTTCAGAAAAGAAGGATCACTGTCTGTTTACCTGCGATTTTATGCATATAAGGATTAGTGTCATGATTTTTGGTAGAACTACAGCACAGTATTAGCACTGTTTGTTTGGTTTTTGGATCTGATAGAGTGTTTGGTCTCTGAAGACCTTAATAGTCTTGTTCAGGTGTCTTTGATTAAGGTTGGAACTAAACTCTCCAGGGCAGTGGCCAGATCTGAGGAACCTTCAGTACACCTACCAAATCAAACTCTGGTACCATGATTTTGTTTCTGCAAATCTGATGACGCCACCAAACAAAATGCAGATCTTACACCTTACCTTTACACGTTTAGAGCATTAACAGTTGTTACGTTCTCAGATTTTTAAAGGCCAAAGTTCTCCTTGATAGGAAAGACTAGGAAAAAATACTGCTTCCTTCGAGATTTCCATACAGGTCTGCTAGTTTTTTGAAGCGTGGCCCCCAGTTGCTGAGGTAGTCATAACTCTGCTCTGAATCTGAACTGGGCGATTCCAGCGTGCTTAGAGACTCTGCTATGGAGCCATTTCCCTCAAACGCGTACGTCTGCAGTGAATCGTACGGTGGTGCGGAGGGATCCACATCAGTCACTTTCAGCCTGTCCCAGATAAACTCTTGAAAGACAATGTTGTCAGGAAGTGTTTTATAAGACGTCCTGGAGGTAGCAGAAGCTGAGTATGGGTAGACAGAGGCTGTTTCTGGACTGACATCCTGGACCTTTGAATCATGTATGATATTGAGATTACGCAGGGTGACCATATCGAAAGCTTCCGTATCTTCTTCACCTCCTCCTTCATCATCATACCGAACAATATTCTCCCTCACATCACGCTCATCTTCGATGAAAAGGGGTGTTTTCCGTCTGCGTCGCATTGCCATGTTCAACAGCATCAGAACTAGAAGAGAAACAGACATGCTGCATGTTGGAAATGACGGTTCAATGGTTGCACCAATGCAAGGGGACCACAACTGCAGTGATAAAACATTTAGGATTTTTCCCCCTCTGGTTCGTAGGCTAAAGATGCCCAGTAAAAATATTTGGTAACAAGTGCCATGTTGATAGACTTTTATTCGAAAAGGTTTGCTGCTGTCTTAAAACAAAAAATTGTTTCAAGCAAATATAGTTGAGAGATATGCATACTTGTGAAACCATTTTGTTTGCTTGTTTGTTTGTTTTTTATTCTTCTTACCCTTTAAAGTTTAGGGTTAGTCCAATATTACATTAAATGTGGAAAAAGATCTTACAAGATTTTACTTGGATCTATTTATACGTCTCAGAAAACTAGAATTTTAATGGGGTGTGTAGACTTTTATGCCCTCTGTACTTGTGATGAACTTAGACTTTTCAAAGTCGTCATTGCCGATGTACTTTTCAGTCAGAACTCATTTCACACAGCAGGATTTTGAATCACAGACAGGTCCAGATATTTAGCATGCCAAATATTTCACAGGCGCCGACATGTTGGCGATTCTCTCAGATAACGTCTTTGATTATTCACATTGCGTGATTGTCACTCGCATGAACGAGCACCGATTTGCTGGGCATTTTTCTGCGATTTGGCAAAACCTGTCGGTGAGTGAAAATCATGGCTAAAATCGTGCAGTGTGAACTCACACACCCATGAGAGAATCCCTGCACAGGGTGATCATGGTGTGAGAGAAAACACTGATGCTCTGTATCATTATATTTTTGGGGGGAGATTCTGACTTTGAGGTGTTCAGTCATAACTCCACCAATGGTAGCTTTGTACCAGTGGCTCCTCAGCCAAGCACATGTACAAAATGTCTGTTCCTCATACTGAGCAGGGTTACTACTGCAACAACACGGACATTAGCAGGGTAAAACTAACCTGTCTCACTCTAAACCTAGCTCACGTTCCCTATTAGTGTATGATCAATTCAATGCTTCAATGATCGGAAGAGCCCGACTTGAAACCCACTTTTCATTGCAGTAAAATAAGGAACTGGATTTCCTTTTTCATGAAAAAAAAGGCACAGGAAAAAAACGGCCAAAAGCAAAGAGTAGAACACAGAAGACACAGTAAAATGCTTGTTTACTTCACTTCCATTCATATGCATGTGAATGCTGTGTAGCAGACTGACTGGGTCTGGGGTGCCAACTTATACATGTATTAATTATTATAGAGAAGAAGAAAGGTAACAGTTATGTTGATTCTGCACCATGTGGGATGATGACTTCCTGAACAAATGGTGACCAAGTGTAGAATGGGAATGGGTGTGGAACATTGAGAACCATCTCAAACAATGGGGTGTCAGAACTTCATTAACATACATACTGTATAAAAGGTTTGAGTTAAGGATGTTCGGGGTTCATTCCGACTCCGTTGAACTCAAGGTACTACATTTACTTTGTTACTGCTATGCTGCAATAAACATCTTCATCAAGATCTTCAACGTCCTCGAAATTTTTTCTTACAACCCCTTTGAGCCAAAGACTGCAATAAAACAAACAACAATAAACCAATTTAAGTTGGTTGGGGTATTATTCCATTTGCTCTCCCTTCTTAATGCACACAAAAACAACAAGTAATTTGAACTTCTTTGAAAAGTACAAAACAATTCACAAAACAATTCACAAAACATTAAAAAAATGTACATACACTCAAAGGTCAGTTCAAAACACAAGCAAAAAAATTCTTTACATAACTAACCCTTTTCTACCCTGAAAATAATCCTTCAACAGCATAACTGGGTAAAGTAAAACTGGCATAACAATCGTTTCATTAAACCATCTTTGTAAGGATAGGTGATATCTTCAGTTTTACCCACCCGTTCACATCAGTAGTTCAAGTTTAAACAATTAAGAGCTCAGTGACTCAATTAATTAATTTCAACACACAATGATTCAACTCGTACAGTTCAAACATTCAATGATTCTAATCAGACAGTACAAATGTTCAATGATTCAGTTCAGAAAGTTCAAACGTTCAATGATTAAATTCAAACAGTTTGAATGTTCAATGACTCAATTCAAACAGTTTAAACTATCGGTATCTCAGTTCTAACCATAGACTGTAAAAAAAGATGGACGACGCACCTTCAGTCTCTTCCATTGAAGAAAAATTAAGCCACCAACATCCCAATAAGGCATGGCCATATTACGCTGATTTGGGACCCGAGTCTGTGCAGTAACAAGCAAAGTGGAGCCGCGTCCCACCCATACTCCTGCAGAGTCGATTGCAAGCACACACCCCTGACGCTTTTTTAATTAGACTGACTGCTCCCATCCTCCTGAAGATCCTGAAAAAGTCCTTTGGAGCCTCAGTTCACTCAGAGAAGCCATCAATCTCAGCTGTCAATCATGACCTCATACTCCCAATTAATACATCACATAACTAACTAAAACCAAACATTTAAAAAACACTTGAACTTGCATCAGCGTGATAAAACTTACATAAAATGACAAGAACCATCTTTGGAAAAAAAATATATTTGAAGTGTAATTTAAATATTTAGTTTGTCTCACATCCCATTAAAATACATTGAGAGGGCAGGGTTTTTGACCTATAATGGGAACAGCCACCTGGGGGCCATCAAAATGTTCTGGCTTCACTTTTGAAGACTTGTGCATCATACTTAGTTCTTACAGTTCAAACGTTCAACAATTCAATTCAAACAGTTCCAATGCTCACTGAAGCAATCCAAAAGAGTTCAAATGGGCGCTGACTAATCACTGTTCAAAGATTCAGTGATTAGCCTCTCTCCATTTAAACCAAAAGAAAGCTCAAAGTTCAAAGAGCAATAAAAGTTCAATCCAGTACTTTTATTTTCATTTTCCACTAGTTCATGATCCAGCTATTTCTGATTCAATTAATTCAAGATTCAGCTAGTTCATGATTCATTTTCCCAAACAACATTTAAACCATCTTCTCAGCATTTAGGAGCATGACACCCAGCTACCCACATACAGTAGAAAGAAAATAAGGAACTGTCCTTTCATCGTTGTCTTTGCCAGCTGCAATCCGTAGTTCACTCACAAAGAGTTAGGTACCACTCACAGTACGACGTTTTCAGGGAGTTAGTCCAAAAACTCTCATCTTTGGCTTCCTCAAATTGGCGACATCAGGCAGGCTCAGGGTAGTAAGGCCATGAGCATTGTTCACCATGCTCTCTCTCAGGTGTACAGACACTTCCTTCATTATTACTCGCTACACGAATCAACAACTCTCTAAAACACATCGAAGATGTGATGGTGTATGATGTTTTAGATGTTTCTCGAGTTCAAGTATTTTTTACAAATATATATTTTTATATGAGCATATTTTAATGACAGAATATTTATTGAACAAATTTTTTTATTTATCAAAATCAGCAGAAAATATTGCAAAATTAGTTAAAGTGATTGTTTTGAACAAGTATTAACTTGGACATTATTAAAAACATTATTTTAGCTATAAAGTATGTGTATCAATCAATGGCCACCCCATTCACAACTGCTGCCTCCGTCTCTTTTTTCTTGAAAAGGATTGCGTTTATTTCGATGCAGAACATCTTTATGACCACATCAAACGGGAGACGTTTCAGATGCGTGCTCTAACGTTGCCTCAATCCGCACCAGGCGCGAGTCAAACGAGTGCGGAGAAGATACTGTGCTCGTAGCGCCACTCTTCAAATACACGCGCCGGCGTGCGCTGTAGCCTGTATCATTTCATATCAAACAGCGAAAGAAACTACGTGCATGCAATGTCCTAGTTATGCCGTCAGTTAAGGCATGAAGTTACCAAAAAGGCGATTAAAGCTGCCTCAAAACTGTGTGCATGCATGCAATATGATATGTCACATTTAAGAACATGTCTCTGAAATGGTTTTCAAAAGTTCCCTGAGGCACCCCAGCACTGTCTCCCTCATCTAACACACACGATTCAACTCATCAGTTCATTAGAAGAGACTAAGACCTGAAGTGGGTCAGAAAGCAGCAGCAGCTTTTAAAGCAATAGCAGGCAAATAAGCTAATAACCAGCTGCTGTGATGTCTATTAATCCAAGAACAAAAGAAAAAAAGAGGAAATCAATAACTTTTATAGCTTTAAGGGGTTCATCTATATTTAATTTAGAATTTAGTGTTTGGTAACTATTAATTTTCTGTATATTTCTGCTGAAGGGCACAGGTAGCTAAATATGCCATTTATTATAATGGGTTTGTGTGAAGATTGTTTTAAGTTCACTTAAATTAGAAGTTAAGTATAATAAATGTTAAAATTGATAGCTCTCAATTATACTGTAATGCTGAATGGCTACAGTCAATGGTTAAATATTAAGGGGGAAAAACAATTTTATAGAGACATCAGTAGTATTGATATCAGTGAGGCTGGCCATCAATCATAAAAAAGATGCCATTAAAGAAATATTGAAAATATACTGTCTTTATGTTGTTTGTACATTGTACATTTGAAGATTGAATGTGAAATGATTGCAATATAAAAGTATATTTAAAAACTTTAATGTTAGGTGGGATTAATCGCGTTTAATTTTAGAAAAATGTGCGATTAATTAGTTTTTTTTTATCGATTGACAGAACTAGTATCAATACTATGTGTCTTTTGCCCCGTGTGTGGGGTAAAAGGCCCCCTTGCCAACTCATACATTCATAAGATTTTTAAACAAAATAAACCACTTGTATGATTTATTTTCTCTTTAAAAAAAAAACATAAATGGGAAATATTTTCTGTTGTCATTTTTCTTAATCTAATGTTTAATTTGAGCATAAAAGAGGTTTTGATTTGCAAACATTTGATTTGTAAATGAAGACATTAAATAAAGACATGCATAATGTTTTTCAATTATAAATTCTTAATTAAATGTAGTTTGAGTGATGAATAGAGCTCAAGCGTAGTTCAGGCAGACTACGGCGTGACAGCAGCATCAGCTGGCGCTCAGCTGATCGTAACTCCTCCCACTACAATTAAATAAGATATATAAGTTAATCCGTACTCACACGTGCACTTAGTCAGTTGCACAGACATGCGCTTAGTCAGCTTCAGTTCTATCACATAGAAACGGGCTAAAATAGCTTGAGTTCTGTCACGCGTCAAATCAGCTTCCAGTTTCGTTGAACAGAAACTAAATCAGCCTTCAGTTCGGTCACACAGAAACGTGCTAGTCTGTCACACAGACAAACGTTAAGCCAGCTTTTAGTTTTGTCATACAGATGCATTAAGACAACTTTCAGTCACTATACTCCGTCGCACAGACAAGTGTTAAGTCAGATGAAAGGATTTGTATCCCACACAAATTTCACTTCAGATTCAGTTTTGTGATCCTGAACTCACAATTCACCATATCGACCAGTATAAGCAGCTTGATTGGAAGTGACTTCAGAACAATTCATTCAAGATTAGCCCTCTCTATACATGAAGGACTGTGAAATCAGTATCAAGCATCTTCCTTACATCTGGATATACAGGTGCCTCTCAATAAATTAGAATGTTCTGGAAAAGTTAATTTATTTCAGTAATTCAACTCAAATTGTGAAACTTGTGTATTAAATAAATTCAATGCACACAGACTGAAGTAGTTTAAGTCTTTGGTTCTTTTAATTGTGATGATTTAGGCTCACATTTAACAAAAAACAATCTCAACAAATTAGAATACTTCATAAGACCAATAAATTTTTTTTTAGTGAATTGTTGGCCTTCTGGAAAGTATGTTCATTTACTGTATATGTACTCAATACTTGGTAGGGGCTCCTTTTGCTTTAATTACTGCCTCAATTCGGCGTGGCATGGAGGTGATCAGTTTGTGGCACTGCTGAGGTGGTATGGAAGCCCAGGTTTCTTTGACAGTGGCCTTCAGGTCATCTGTATTGTTGGGTCTGGTGTCTCTCATCTTCCTCTTGACAATACCCCATAGAGAATCTATGGGGTTCAGGTCAGGCGAGTTTGCTGGCCAATCAAGCACAGTAACACCATGGTCATTGAACCAGCTTTTGGTACCTTTGGCAGTGTGGGCAGGTGCCAAGTCCTGCTGGAAAATGAAATCAGCATCTCCATAAAGCTTGTCAGCAGAAGGAAGCATGAAAGTGCTCTAAAATTTCCTGGTAGATGGCTGCGTTGACTGTGGACTTCAGAAAACACAGTGGCCCAACACCAGCAGATGACATGGCAGCCCAAATCATCACTGACTGAAAACTTCACACTGGACTTCAAGCAACATGGATTCTGTGCCTCTCCACTCTTCTTCCAGACTCTGGGACCTTGATTTCCAAATGAAATGCAAAATTTAATTTCATCTGAAAAGAGGACTTTGGACCACTGAGTTATTTTTCTCCACAGCCCAGGTAAGACGCTTCTGATGTTGTCTCTGGTTCAGAAGTGGCTTCGGGTAGCCCTTTTCCTGAAGACGTCTGAGCATGGTGACTCTTGATGCACTGACTCCAGCTTCAGTCCACTCCTTGTGAAGCTCTCCCAAGTGTTTGAATCAGCTTTGCTTGACAGTATTCTCAAGCTTGCGGTCATCCCTGTTGCTTGTGCACCTTTTCCTATCTAAATTCTTCCTTCCAGTCAACTTTGCATTTAATATGCTTTGATACAGCACTCTGTCAACAGCCACACCTTTCAGTAATGACCCTCTCTGACTTACCCTCTTTGTGGAGGGCATCAATGTTCATCTTCTGGATCATTGCCAAGTCAGCAGTCTTCTCCATTATTGTGGTTTCAAAGAACAAGAGATACCCGGAATTTATACTGTAGGGATGGTCATTAATTGAAACTCAAATGTAAATATTCTAATATTTTGAGATACTGATTTTTGACTTTCATGAGCTGTAAGCTATAATCATCAAAATTAAAACAAAAAAACTTTTGAAATGTTTTAGTTTACATGCAATGAATCTAAAATATATGAAAGTTTCACTTTTTTAAATAACTTAACTTTTTCACGACATTCTAATTCATTGAGATGCACATGTACTTCACTCTCCATTCACCTGAAAGTGTCTTCATAAGATAAGTTAAGTTTTCCTTTTATTCTCATACTTAAAAGTGAACATGAATGTTACAGTCATATGCAATTTTACATTACATATGCACAGGAAAAATTACTCTGGACTATAAAGAGCAAACCAAATGAAAGTGTGAAATTGTGCTTTAGATATACAGTAGCAGCACACTGGTATTTACTAGCCTTGTGCAGCAAGAGTTTTCACCTGCAACATGAAGTAAGGTCCACAGCTTATTTTGACCAAGAACTTATACAAGATTTACACATAAGGAATTCAAACAGCACTAAGGCATAATTATTCTTTTTTTTTCAGTGGAAACAAAATTCCATCTAATTGCATTTTAGAGACAATGAGAAATTAGTAAAAGCCTCTTGTGGAATTTTTATAGAAACATTCCTTGTCATCTCACTCATTCTGCCACATCCCTTCTCATACATTACAACTGAAAATAATCAACAACCAAATGTCAGCCAGCAAATGCCTAATGATCCACCATCCATCATTTTCCCAGCAGGGAGAGTGAAACATTGCTCAGTGAAAGCAATATTTCACTGTAATGTTTTAGGGGAAACTGTGAAGCTTCTAGATAGTAAGGAATGCACTGTCTAAAGGTGTTTCACACTGAGCGCGATGCGAAAAAGCGAGGCGAATCGCCGACGAATGGTGCTTTCACACCAAGTGCGAAACGATTGATTGCCTTATGCTAATGCACGCCTGCACGCTAGGTGACGCCTACCAGCAATGCATTTTTCCTCAGATATGTATCTCGTATATCGTCTGCTGCTCAATATACAGCATTAAATTAAGATAGATAATCTGCTGTGCCATGGTACAACAGTTATACCCATTCTCTCAAGAAAGAAACTCGTAATCTTGAGTGCAAATGGAGAAAAACTAATTTGGAAGTTTTTAGAATTGCACGGAAAAACAGTATGTCCAGCTATAGACAGGCTCTAAAAGCTGCCAGGACCGAGCATATCCACAAACTCCAAAATAGTAACCAAAATAATCCAAGGTTTTTATTTAGCACAGTGGCTAGATTAACAAATAACCAGACATCATCCGATCTAAATATTCCCTCACAGTTTAATAGTAATGACTTTATGAATTTATTCACTGATAAAACAGATAACATCAGAAATACAATAACAAATGTAGGTTCTACGGCGTCTAGTACTTCAGCTTCATTCATCTCACCCAAAGAAAAACTGCAGTGCTTTACAACTGTAGGACGGGAAGAGCTAAATAAACTTATCACCGCATTTAAACCAACAACATGTCTGTTAGATCCTGTACCCACTAAATTACTGAAAGAGTTGTCACCTGTAGCAGAGGAACCACTTCTCAATATTATTAACTCATCGTTATCTTTAGGTCACGTCCCTAAACCATTCAAGCTGGCGGTTATTAAGCATCTTATTAAGAAACCACAACTAGATCCTTGTGAACTGGCAAATTACAGACCCATTTCAAATCTGTTTATGTCTAAAATTTTAGAAAAAGTTGTGTCTGCTCAATTGTGCTCATTCAAAAAAATGATCTCTGCGAAGAATTTCAGTCAGGTTTCAGGCCCCGCCATAGCACAGAAACTGCACTTGTTAAGATTACAAATGACTTGCTTCTTGCATCAGACCAAGGCTGCATCTCATTGCTAGTTTTACTTGATCTTAGTGCTGTGTTCGACACTATAGATCATGACATACTCATAGATCGATTACAAAACTATACGGGTATTCAAGGGCAGGCTTTAAGAAGGTTTAGATCCTTCCTGGCCGATCGCTACCACTTTGTTTATTTAAACAGGGAGTCATCTCAATTATCACCAGTAAAGTATGGAGTACCACAAGGATCTGTCCTAGGTCCTCTACTATTTTCAATATACATGTTGCTCCTTGATAATCACTGGTGTCAAAAGTATACACATTCATTACTCAGGTAGAAGTATAGATACTAGGGTTTAAAAATACTTCTGTAGAAGTTGAAGTATCAACTCAAGCTTTTTACTCAAGTAAAAGTACTGGTTTCAAAACTACTTAAAGTATAAAGTAAAAGTAATGTAAGGAAAAAAATGCCATTAAGGACAAAAGCATAGGCCGCACCACAGGGGCCTATTCTGCACTACCCCACCTCCTCAAAAAAACATTTTTCTAAAGGCCATAATGACTATAATGTTATATTAAAATGTTAACGTTGAAAAATTTGGGATGCACTAGGCTACCTGTTTCAGACACATATATGCCCATTGAAAATGAACGCATTTCAGTACAATGCAAATACATTTAAAAAACACATGTGTACTACTGAGTATTAACGTGTTTCATGGAGCGTAAGATATGATGACTAGTTGCCTATAAGTATTGTAGTGGTGCAAAAAGTCAAACTTCAGAGGCATGTCATCAATAACCTTTATTGGAATGTAAATGTTCATCCAAGCTTAGCTGCAGGAAACTGTGAGGGCAACGGACAAGAAAATTGGTGTACCCAGGGCAGGCTTAGTAACAATTACCCTTGTATGGTTGTCTATATACAATAAACATTAGTGCTGTCAAAATGAGTGATTAATCCAAGTGATTAATCAAAAAATAAAAATTAAAAGTAACTCATAATCCTCGAGTTCTCTTCTTGAGTCTCTGCCACAGACATCTTCATACTTGGCTACATACGTCTGCTATGTCCAGTGTTGGGGGTAACGAGTTACAAAGTTAGTATAGCCTACTTATCACAACATTATCAATCGCAAACGCTAATTTAGTCAAACGTCTCTCTGCCGAACTACCTACTGTAGCTTAATTTGCGGAGGATGAAGAGAAAGCACCCGTTTGATAAATGAGCCAGTAGTGGAGAAATAATAACTTTTAAGAAATAATCTTTTTTGAGTAATGACCCCAATACTGGCTATGTCCTTGCTGGAGTGTGACGTGATTTGTGTCATGTGCAGGTGCGATGGATCGCATACAAACCAATAGGGTGTCGGAATGGTATATGTTTATACTTCTCATCCGACCACAATCAAATTCACTCTATGGATGGCACGATTTATCTGGATAGTTTTTTTTTTTGGTTTTTTTTGAACGATGACAAGCCGGAATGAAAACAAGTCGAAATGAAATAGGAGTAACGAGGCTATTTTTCAAATGTAAGGAGTAGAAAGTACAGATAATTGCGTGAAAATGTAAGGAGTAGAAGTAAAAAGTCGGCTGAAAAAGAATTACTCCAGTAAAGTATAGATACCCAAAATTTCTACTTAAGTAAGGTAACAAAGTATTTGTACTTCGTTACTTGACACTTCTGTTGATAATATTATTAGAAAATACGGGATTAGTTTCCATTGTTATGCTGATGATACTCAACTATATATCTCAACAAGACCAGATGAAACTTCTAAATTATCTAAGCTAACAGAGTGTGTTAAAAATGTAAAAGACTGGATGACCAATAATTTTCTCCTATTAAATTCAGATAAGACAGAGATATTACGTATTGGACCAAAAAACAGTACACAGAATCTCTTGGATTACAATTTGCATCTAGACGGATGTACTGTCATTTCCTCTACAGGCAAAAATCTGGGTGTTATATTAGACAGCAACTTGTCTTTTGAAAATCATATTTCCAGACATTTTCAGACACACTCTCTCTGTTTAAATCCAGATTAAAGACATCTCTTTAGTCAAGCATTCATATAACGCATTCATATAATGCATCTCATAATTTTGTACTGCAGTTATATCTGATCAAACGCACATTATTATTCTTTTGCTTTGGTTGAACAAATAATTTTTGCTTGGATGGAACAACAGCTATGCTAATTATGTCTCTATTTGTTCCTCTGTTTCTGCCACGGGATTAACATCCTTCACAAGCTTCAGTCTGGATCCAACCCTTAAATGATCTGAGATGACCAAACATCTGAGAAGAGATGATGCCAACCCCTCAGAGGACCTCAGAGGATGCCAACCCTCAGACAAAATACAGAATTACCAAATTTTGCCATAAGTTAAATATATTAAGATTCTACAATATATAAATATATTGTAGAAACTTAATTTCCTCTAAAGCTGCTTTGCAACGATTGTATCGTAAAAGGCGCTATACAAATAAACTTGAATTGAATTGACAGATTTGAGTAAACGCACTCTGACTCATAACACTCGCGCACGAGGAAGAAAACCGACAGTGGTCTTCAGATAACATAATTCAGTGGAGAATTAATAGAAAGGACATTCTATATAAAGAACAATGTGAGAATAAATCTGTTCTCAGATACCAATGATAACAAAATTCAGCATCCTCTTCTCTCTCAGAATACTCTTCTTCAGTGTTTGTTTACACTGGTTTTCGAAACAGCGCTACCACTCTCACCATTTGTCCATCAGCAGCTGCTCTGGGCATGTGATCTTAGCTCAAATCTAATTGGATAGCCATTTCTTCATAGAGCGACTGGGGGAAAAATCGACACACAAAGAAAAAAAAAACTTCACTTTTTCACACCAACAATGATCGCGCCTGGTGTGAATAGCTGCATATGGATCTATTGTTTCAAAAGCGCCATCATTCAAACAGAACATTCACGCCAAATTTTCGCGTTCAGAGTGAAAAGGCCTTAACACTTGATGGCTTCTCTGTCAATTCTTCGTCATAAGTTAGGAACATAGGTGTGCTATTTGATAGCAACCTTTCCTTTGAAAACCATGTTTCTAGCATTTGTAAAACCGCATTTTTCCACATTCCATTTCCATTTTCCATTATTAGTATGCTCTCAATGTCAAATGCAGAAACGTTAATTCATGCGTTTACGACCTCGAGGCTAGATTATTGTAATGCTTTATTGGGAGGTTGTTCTGCACGCTTAATAAACAAACTACAGATGGTTCAAAATGCAGCAGCTAGAGTTCTTACTAAACCAAGAAGTATGACCACATTAGCCCGGTTCTGTCAACACTGCACTGGCTCACTGTTAAACATCGAATAGATTTTAAAATCTTGCTAATTACTTCTAAAGTCCCGAATGGTTTAGCTACTCAATACCTGAACGAGCTCATATTGCATTATAGTCCTTCACGTCCGCTGCGTTCTCAAAACTCTGGCCATTTGATAATACCTAGAATATCAAAATCAACTGCAGGCGGCAGATCCTTTTCCTATTTAGCGCCCAAACTCTGGAACAATCTGCCTAACACTGTTCGGGAGACAGACACACTCTGTTAGTTTAAATCTAG
The DNA here is from genome assembly GCA_023376895.1 of Aspiorhynchus laticeps. NCBI lineage: Eukaryota > Metazoa > Chordata > Actinopteri > Cypriniformes > Cyprinidae > Aspiorhynchus > Aspiorhynchus laticeps. The sequence goes on from CM041807.1 coordinate 13,434,842, forward strand.
ATTAAAAACCCATCTCTTTAACTTGGCTTACACAACACACTAACACATTTATATTATTCAAATCCGTTAAAGGATTGCTAGGCTGCATTAATTAGGTCAACTGGAACCAGGAACACTTCCCATAACACACAATGTACTTGTTACATAGTTAGAAGAATGGCATCTACGCTAATATTAGTCTGTTTCTTTCTTATTCTGATGTCACCGTAGCCACTAGATCCAGTCTGTATCCAGAACAGATGGTCACTGCAGCCACCTGGATCCAGTATAAATGAAGGTGACTTGACTTGAATGCATTCACAAACACTTGAACGTGTTGAAGGTTCAAGGTGCAGGATGTCACATATGATATCAAGTATGAAGACTATGGAGATAATAAAAACTAAAACAAACTATGGTGTAATCATCACTGTATCCATCAGTTAATCTTCTACAGTCATCATTTACTACCTTGTTCATTAAACTTAAAATTGTGTAAAAACTCTCCCTTGACACTGATTTTACAGACTCTTGCCTCGTCTTCATTTGTGTCCATTATACACTTTTTACTGTATTGCTGTAATTAAATTGTGCAAATGATCCATCATGTGCAATCAATAAGAAATGGGTAAATGTTCAGACCTCATGTCTCTCCTTCTGTCATGTGTACATAATTAAAATGAAGTGAGGCTAAGGACCCCCCCCCCCCCAACACACATTATTAGTGCAACTAGAACCAAAACACAGAAAACAAACTATAACTAATCCATAATTTTGACAGGCTAAAATAAGATAGAAATGCCCACAGAATATGGCTACTGTAACACTGGTAGACTTAAATAAATTGAATTGACCTGTTGCACTATTTCTGAGTCAATCCAGGATGAGGAATATGGAGTTGAATGGATTGTATCTGCAACAGATTTCCCATCAAGAAATTTTGGTGCTGGCTAACATGACAGCGAATTATCAATTTTACCGGACAAACTGGAATAAAATCTGGTCTTTGGTGTTTATTTTGAATGGTCACATTTTTTTAACTATGCACAGTATATGCAATGTAGTAAAAACAAAACAATGAAGTCAAATGAAAGGTGATAGTGTGTGTGTGTATATATATATATATATATATATATATATATATATATATATATCACAGTGCACACACGAGGGAGGAACAGGAACACGCAGACGAGGATGTAAACTCAAATAATAGTCTTTAATGACGACAAGACAAGGCAGAGAGACAAGATACAAGATCAAACTCAAAAGGCAGGAACTAATATACACAGACTAATTAAACAAACACAGCTGGAACAGACTTAACTCATAATGACATCAGACGAGGACAGGAAACAAACCAAATATGGACACAGGAGGCAGGAACAGATGACACACACAACAGAACCCTGACAATATATATATATATATATATATATATATATATATATATATTGTATGTATGTATGCTTGTATGTATATATGTACATGAATGTATGTATATAAAATATATATATATATATATATATATATATATATATAGATATATATATACTGTATATATGTGTGTGTGTGTGTGTGTGTGTGTGTGTGTGTGTGTTTATATATATTGGACATTACTACAGCCAGTTGTATTCATTCCGGACAACTGATCATGTTTTCATTAACACTTTTTGACAACTAATGTGGTGAATGGCATATTCCAGGGCCTAGTTTAATGGCGGATCCCCTTTCTGACCACAACAGTGGACAAAGGTTTACTACATTTTGATTTCGATCATGGTGGACTAACATAAGCAGACTGTCCAATGCCATCAGAAAAAGATGCTAGGATACTGGCCAGACACCTCTTAGAGGGAAAGAAGAAGAATTCTGGTACGAAACCGAGGAAGGACAGGACTTCACATTGGTCAAAATGAAGTTTCTGCCCTTCTCCCATCTAGAGGCTAATTCCTAAGGTTTTGGCCTGTGACCGCCATAAAAATTAATTAGGACATCCAGGATGCAGTAGCAGTGGGTGAAACAAAGAGAGATCACAAAGATCAACTTAACAGCAGTAAATAGATGTATCATGTTTTGGACAGCTGCCCTCACTTTTCTGTATAATCAGTTTCTACACTGCTTGATGTTGTGCCATCACAGTCTTACCCAGAAGAGTGATGATGCAGCCCAGTATAGCGAGCAGAGCTCCAGTGCTGAGACCCGCAGGAAGAGAGAAAGCCACGGTGCCACACGCCTGAGGAACGCCGTTCACACCGCAGTCACACACTCGCACAGAAAGAGTGTTAGTGCTGCTCAAGGCCGGACTGCCACTGTCCACAATCAACACTGGTAACAGATACAGCGGCTGCTCCTGCCGCCGGAAACCAGCACGCTTTGTCAGCACTGATGCCGTGTTATCTGAGGTGAGAGGAAAGGCCAAACGTCAATGTTTAGAACGTGCACAGTGAAACTACGTAGCTGTTAGGATGCATTTAAATGTCAAGAGGGTCAGATTAGATCAAAATTGATCACCTGACACAGGATTGAGAGTTAAATAAATTCCTGAATGAAGGGATGGATGGATGGATTGATAGACACATGAAGAGATGAAAGATGGAAAAAAGTACTTGCATCATAAAAAGGAAGGACAATATGTATATAGAAAACATAAGCAAACATAAGACATTCTCACTCCTCTATACAGATGCCAAAAGCACCTTTTAGCACCATTTATCTGCAAATTTACCTTCAATAGACTGAATATCTTTAATATCCTGGCCACATTTTTCCATATAATAATCATTTTAAAATAAATAAATAAAAAGATTGAGGACTGGGGCTGTCGAGATCCAAAATGCCCATAAAAATATCAAAAACCATCCATACATGTTACATGAATCTTTTCAGTTCATAGTTAAATACTGTTTTAAAAACAGGTCGGATTGATTTGTCTATGGATTTGCTCAATTATAGAATTGATTCACTGAATAACAACTTCGGTTTTGCTCTGTTTGTCCACATTCCATGGAAAAGATTGTAATTCCACAGAAAAGAGTGACTAAATACATTATTGAAAATCTCACCTTCTGTGTTCTACAAATCTGCTGCCTGTGTCTCTCTGTACCAGATCAATTATATTAGTAGGTATGAATCTGCAGGGCTGCAATAAGAGATTTAGCTTTACTTGACAATTGACCTCAGCTCTTAAATTAACCAATATCCTAAAGTTTTGTACATTATCTAATTGCAGATTTCAGTACACCTATATATAAATAAATCAAAACTATAAAACTTAAAATGGAAATTTAGTATAGATGAAAACAATAACATTTAGAATGGACGTTTGGTTCCTATTTAAACTGTTAATAAGCAAAGTTTTAATTGAATTGCACCAGCAAACAGAATTGTAAAAAAAGAAAAAAAAAACACCCTCAAACAAATAGCCCATCTGCTCAAACTAACCAGACTGCAATTCTGTTTGGTATTGCTGTAGCAGCCATGAAAATGTCAGCATTTGAAACATTGCATATTTTGGTCACAAATGCATTATACAAACAGCACTTGTAATTCTTTCATGGTTTGCAGAGTTTACCTTTATTATCTCTGAGGGTGAAGTTGTTATTATTGGCAGCAGAGAAAGCGAGAGAGAAATAGAAACGATGGCCACTGAGAGGCTCGTCTTTGTCCACAGCACTGATCGTCTGAATGACCTGTCACCAGCCCAAGAAGACAAAAAGAGATTGTCAAAACATACAGCAGACACTTGTCTTTCAATGTTGAGTGTTTAAATGACTGATGTTAGTTAATAGAATGTTTTCAGAGAAAAGAAAAAAGTAAAAAATGTACAGTATATTGTGCCATATCACAGAATTTAATGTAATTTTCAGGAGGTCAGATTGGGGTTTTTAGGTTTTGTGGCATCGTTTATCATTCAAACTCAAAGTAAGTGGTTATTTGGCAGGACATTTAAGGCTGATCTCAGAAGGAGAATCTTTTTAAGCAGATTTAAATATTTATGTCTGAGACAAGAATCAATACTGTGAAATTAACTTAGGATACATGATTCAGCCAACTTGGCATTTGATCTAGATAATGCTGTACAAATCATAGGATATGTGTCATAGCAGGACTACACTTCTGAATGGCAGGAAAGACTCACACACATGAACAGGGGTAGCTGAAAGGCTAACTAAATCTGACATTAATGTACAAACAGTTTTAAAAGCGTCAGTTGAATAGAAAAACATGAACTCGTAACGCTGTGTCCTAACCAGCGACTAGAAATTTGTCTGTCCATACCAAACATGACACTGTTATGCGACGTTACAAAATCAATCAAAAATCACAGGCAATCAGAAGCGCATGTGGGTGGGTTCTCTCTGGAAGTGCACTGCACTCCCAACCAAATATTTACATAAATATTTAAATAAATATTAAACTTTTATATTTAATAAAAATATTAAAGTGGAATACACTTTTTGGTTCACAATGAGTTCACAGTTTTAATGTACATGTTTCATTTAATTTATTTTCAAAATCTGAGGTTAACCATTATACAAGTTGATTTCAGTTTGGCTATAAAGGTCATGCAAAATGATATTCAAACTCCCATTAGACACTTTTAACATTGAATAAAACCCCATATTGCACTACCAGGGTCATTCTAAATTAATTCCTGTGTCTAGCCAGAAGATGGCGCCCACTGCTGAATTATCCATCCATTTTCCAAACTGCATGTCCAATGTGGGGACAACATAATATCATACAGGCACACATTTCTTTTCAACTGATTATTAAATAGTTTATTCAAGTTTATAAATGCTAGTTACAGAGTTCAAGATAAATCTTTCCATTACTACTGGAATTGCCAGTTTGCTATTTTTTCTAATGATTTTTAAAAAGCAAGTACAAACTATGCAACAGTGGCAGCCCTTTCTGCTCACTCAGTGCCCGAACTCATATTCACTCCTTCAACTGTACTATATTAGTGGACTAATAAAGGGAACAGCATTAGATTAACATGGAAAAGAAACCTTTTATCGGCTGTCGCTGCGTCACATTGGAACACAGTGTAAAGCTTTAATAACTGTCAAAGTATAAGCTAAGGCTGGCAAGAAGAGTGAAACTCTCCACAAATAGGGTATACTTTGGTGTTCCTTTATTTATGGCATTAAAGGAACTGTCACGGTGCACACACGAGGGGGGATACAGGAACACGCAGACGAGGACTTAAACTCAAATAATAATATTTAATGGAGATATCAAGGCAGGACAAGGCATGATTGACATGGACAGGATACACCGGGAAGTAACGAGTAGACCAGACGAAATCAAACTCAAAAGACAGGACTAATATACACAGGGTAATTAACACATAACGAGACAAACACAGCTGGAACATACTTAACTCATAATGACATGAAACAAGGATAGGAAACAAACCAAATATGGACACATGAGGCGGGAACACATGACACACACGACAGAGGACTGACAGGAACCCAATAAATATGGAAGGATTTTCCGGACTATTTTCAAATAGAATTGCAAAATGTATTTTCAGTTGCGTTTTTCATATGTGGATGCATAAATTGTGACATAATTCAAATGCAATTGCAAATCTTGCATTACCGTTTGCATTTTAGCTTTCACGAATGCACATGACTGCCAAATTTCAAATGAAAAAGCAAAGTCTATTTGCAACTGTATTTCCCATGTCTTACAAGTTATGAGCGTATCATATTTAAGTAGCAATATTAATTACCACGTCTGCTTTTTCACTCTCTCTGTGCCACGCATATAACCTGCCAATTCCTTTTGCATTTGAATTTCCGATGTCTACATGGAAAGCTGCCAATCATTGTCAGGGGTGGGACTAAACTAGGGGCGTGTTTGTTTTGGGAGGTGACATCACTCACAGACGACTGTGCCGAATGCTTTGATCAATGGAGGTAATCGGTAAAGGCTTCGCTAAAGGCAGCTGCCAATCAGTTCGTGCCTGTGTTAACGAACAGACAGTGCAACTTTCTTGGCACAATACATAATTCTGTCTTTTCTACCCCAAATACAGCGATTATCCCCTGCTAACAGAGCCACAAATGGTATGCACAATAGGTCAATATTCACTATTACCCAAACGCTTTCACCTGTCTCAACATCTCTCATTTCGATTGATGCAAGTGAGAAAACAGAAAGTGCAATTCTACACTTATTACCACATTTTATTCCTTTCTTTTAATCTGTAATAGGCTAGTATTTGTTTTCTCGTGATCATGACTTAATTTAGTCTACTGTTGCTATAGTAACAAATGCAACCTTGACAGGGACATTCTAAAACACTTAACCTGGCTTAATGTGTTAATAGAGTGTTTTTAAAAGACCATACTCAGCGCAAATGATCGACAGATGACCGTGCGCTCTTCTTGTGGATATTTCAGCAAATGTTACTTCACTTAGAAATAATGCCTACAATAAATAAAATAAATATAGGCGAATTAAACACTGCTGATTTTGTCCAGAGTTAGGCTACGCTAAACACTTTATTTGTGTAATTAACATGTTTAAATGGTATAAAAAGAACGCATTCAACACCGCAGGCGGAGCGCCTTAAGAAGAATGCAGAGAAGAGCAGATCAGATGGTCACTGCAGTCACCCGGATCCAGTCCGTATCCAGACAGACCAGATGCTGGATCAGCACCTAGAGATGACCTCTACAGCCCTGAATGTCAGAGGAGACCAGGACAACTAGATGAGCCCCAGAGACAGATCCCCTCCGAAGACCTTGTTACATAGACGGCCATTGAGACAAGACAACGGGAACCAGATAAGTCCTCTGCACAACCTAACTTTGTTGCAGCCTAAAATGAATCTGCTGGTTTTGTCTGGCCAGAGGAGAACGTCACATTATTTCGAAACACTATTTCCCTGTTTAATACTGTAAAGCTGCTTTGACACAATCTGCATTGTAAAAAGGACTATATAAATAATGGTGACGACTTGACTCATCTGAAGGATGGTGCTTTTTACAGTATAGCATCCCCGTCACTATACTGGGGCATTAGGACCCACACAGACCACAGGGTGAGCACCCCCTGCTGGTCTCACTAACACCTCTTCCAGCAGCAATCTAGTTTTCCCATGAGTCTCCCATCCAGGTACTGACCAGGCTCAACCATGCTTAGCTTCAGTGGGTAACAAGTCTTGGGCTGTAGGGTGATATGGCTGTTTATGAGAGAAGTCGCGAGAGTGCAGAATACAGTCAGTGAGCACACACTGAACAAAACTCCAGCATTTCAGCGATGACTCATCTGAACTCCTCTGATTGGCCACTGCATTGATAAACTCAATGGAATCATGTGTGATTGGTTATAATGTGCAGCAATGTAAAAAAAAATTTTTTTCATTTTATTCAGGACAGCCGTAATGAATTTAGTTTAATTGTGCAAGAGGATTTTTGTCCCAAGCCACCGTTAATTTCCGACCCCTGGCCAGGGGAAGGCTAAGCCGTGCCCAGCCTTACACACATTCCACAATCACTGTCAGAATTACAAAAGCAGACAAACAATCAGAGCCCACTATGATGCAGCTTAAAGCCTACTGACATGGCAAGATGCTCAGCATTTTTCTTTTCATTTAATTTCTATTCTTTTATTTTCTTTTACTTCAAGTTCACAGCACAAACCTGGCATGCATTGTTCAAATAATTCTCAGATGTGGAGCAGAATTCATAGTTCTTCCAAAAAGCTCTAATTTTGTTTTATCTGTTCGTAGTGGCATGATGCACATGATCTTAAAATCTGACGACATACAATACAAATTAATTAAATTGTGGACAGTCAGCAAAGATTTCAACAGCATGACTAGTTATTCAGTTCTTCGTATTACCTGTCATTCTGAAACATATTATGATATCAAGAAGTGATATTTTCAATATGCCACAGAATAAATGCTTTCTCATGAGTATCATTTAGTGTACAGCCTGGTATATGCTAAGTTCAGTGACAACAGAGATGTAAACACAATTGTCTAGTTTGACTGCAAGATTAATGTGCAAGTTTGTCAGCAGCTTCAGTTCAATTAGCAAATTAAAAATAGTTAGCATGTATGCAGAAGGAGTTGTCACATTAAACAGACACTGTGAAAGACTAAGAATCCTGTTTTCATTTACAGTGATTTAATAGCTACAAAGATGCAAATGGTGAAAGGCTGCCAAACAGCACAAAGCTCTCTTTCTTGAGAAACACGCACACACACTCAAAAGACAGAAGTACAGACAGCATTTGTATAATTAAAGCCTTGTTGTGCCTTAATATGTGCTGAAATGTTGACGTTTTCTTCTTGTTTGTCAGCAGAGAGCATGTATGAAAGGGCCACTGTCAGATATAGAGTTCTGACAGAAATGAAATTCTCCTGAACTGACAGAGACAATCAGAGTCATTAATGCAAAATGCATGCAGCTCTCTTCCAGCAAACAAAGTTTTCATTTCAATCCATTTTATCACATTTAGCAGAGAGAGAACACTCTTTTTTCTTTCATGAGAGACTGAGAGAGGAGATAACAGATGTAACTCAAATAAATAAGTACTTTCTATAGTTGTAGGTGGGGGTAATGCATTAAAGACACAACAAACCCAGAGGTGAAGTGTTAGACCTATACTACTGTACTAACACATACTGTATAAGTGGGATTTTTTTAGGATTTAAAGTGGTCACCATGGATGTGATACAATAGCTATAAATATGAAGCAGCTAATGAGATGAAATTGTAAGAATTCATTTCTTTACAGTCTCAAGTATGTCAGGATAAGACACTGTGCCACATTCACAACAGCACTGCGGTCCAGCTCTAAAGAGTTTAAAAACACAGTAGAAGCCCTGATGCCAGAAATGCTGGTACAGAAAAAAAAAATACAAACAGTTGATGCAAATAGAGTTGCAGGTCCATAATGCTATCTTTTTTTTCTCACCAAATCACAAAATACTTGAATGATTCAGATTAAACACATTTTAATATTACACAAAGATAACCAGAGTAAATACAAAATGCCGTTTTGAAATAATGATTTCATTTATTAAGGGAAAAAAGCTGTCCAAACCTGCCTGGCACTACGTGAAAAAAGTAATTGCCCCTAAATCTAATAACTGTTTGTGCCACCCTTTGCAGCAACAACTGCAATCAAGGGTTTGCAATAACTGGCAATGAGTCTTTCACATCGCTGTGGAGGAATTTTGGCCCACTCTTCTTTGCGGAATTGTTTTAATTCAGCCACATTGGAGGGTTTTCGAGCATGAATGGACTGTTTAAGGTTATGCCACAACATCTCAATCAGATTTAAGTCCGTACTTTGATTTGGCCACTCCAAAACCTTAATTTTGTTTTTCTTGAGCCATTCAGATGTGGACTTGCTGGTGTGTTTGGGATCATTGTCCTGCTGCATAACCCAAGTGCGCTTCAGCTTGAGGTCACAAACTGACGGTCGGTCATTCTCCTTCAGGATTTTCTGATAGAGTGCAGAATTCATGATTCCATCAACTATGGCAAGTCATCCAGGTCCTGAAGCTGCAAAGCAGTCCCAGACCATCACACTACCACCACCATGTTTGACTGTTGGTATGATGTTCTTTTTTGAAATGCTGTCTTAATTTTACTCCAGATGTAACGGGACACACACCTTCCAAAAAGTTAAACTTTTGTCTCATTAGTCCACAGAATATTTGCTCAAAAGTCTTGGGGATAATCAAGAATTATTTTGGCAAATGTGAGACGAGCCTTTGTGTTCTTTTTGGTCAGCAGTGGCTTTTGCCTCGGAACTGGATGCCATTTTTGCCCAGTCTCTTTCTTATTGTTGAATCATGAACACTGACCTTAATTGAGGCCAGTGATGCCTGCAGTTCTTTAGATGTTGTTCTGGGTTCTTTTATGACCTCCTGGATGAGTTGTCTTTGCGCTCTTGGAATAATTTTGGTAGGCCAGCCACTCCTGGGAAGGTTCACCACTGTTACAAGTTTTCTACATTTGTGGATAATGGCTCTGACCGTGGTTCGCTGAAGTCCCAAAGCCTTAGAAATGGCGTTATAACCCTTTCCAGACTGATACATGTCAACTATTTTGTTTCTCTTCTGTTCTTGAATTTCTTTAGATCACGGCAAGATGTGTTGCTCTTTAAGCATGCTTCACTTTGTCAGACAGGTTCTATTTAAGTAATTTCTTGATTCAACAGGTCTGGAATTAATCAGGCCTGGGTGTGGCTAGTGAAATTTAACTCAGCTTTCTAAAATAAGTGTGCAGGACATGCCCTTGTCCTCACAGGGCGAGTTGTCATAGGGGCATCTTCAGATTGTGGGCTCTGACAGCGTTTGGTTCTCACTTCCTGTACAGTGACTAGATCAGGATCCAGATTTAGTGGCGGCAGAACGGGGTCCATAGGTTGGTTCAGGTTTTCCTCCATAACAGAGGGTTGGGCACTTTTCGAAGACAGCTGGCATGCCAGCGGGATCCATTAGCTAGCTCAAAAGTGACTGTCCCAAGCTGCCGTTTCACCTGGAGGGGCTCAGACAGGAAAGAGCTCAATTTATTGCTGCGATGTGGCATATGGGCTCTTACCCAATCCTGTACTCTTATCTTTGTGGGCCAAACATGATGCTTGCTGTCATATCTGGCTCTCATTTTGCACTGATGTTGATGAACCCATGCCCGAATGGAAGTGTTCACTGGGAGCTGATGAGGTGGGCACAGCCTGCTCAATGGTAATTCTAGTTCCCTGCAAAGCATGAGACAGTCAGGGGACACCCCAGTGGTGGCATGTTGGGTAGCGCGATAATGCAAGAGGGTCTGGGTTCTTTTCTGACAAGATCAATAATATCAGAAAGGCGATTGGCACATCTTCAAGTTATGCAGAGGTCACACAGATTCAACTGCAATTTCAAAAAGAAGTAACTATGTCTGTTTTTGAAGCAATTGATAGCAAAATTTTGGAAGAAAGAGTAACGCACCTTAAATCGTCAACCTGCTGTCTTGATACACTTCCTTTTTTCAAAAGTGTGCTTAACTGTTTAGAAGCAGATCTCTTAGAAGTGGTGAACGCCTCACTTCTTTCTGGGAATTTTCCAAACTCCCTGAAAACTGCAGTTGTTCAGCCCCTTCTGAAAAAGAGCTATCTTGATAACACCATATTGAGCAACTATAGACCAATATCAAATCTTCCTTTCATAGGTAAGATTATAGAAAAGGTAATTTTTAATCAGCTGAACAACTACTTAAACTCAAATGGATACCTGGACAATTTTCAATCTGGTTTCCGAGTGCATCACAGCACAGAGACAACACTCATTAAGATTAATTTTGATTCTGGCAAAATATCAGTGCTGGTACTACTAGATCTTAGTGCTGAATTTGACACTGTCGATCAAAACATACTTCTAGAGAGACTGGAAAACTGGGTCGGCTTTCTGGGAAGGTACTCAAATGGTTCAGGTCATACTTAGAAGGGAGAGGTTATTATGTGAGTATAGGAGAGCATAAGTCTAAGTGGACGTCCATGACATGCAGAGTCCCACAAGGCTCAATTCTTGCACCGCTCTCGTTTAGCCTGTAAATGCTCCCACTAAGTCAAATAATGAGAAAGAACCAAATTGCCTATCACAGCTATGCTGATGATACCCAGATTTACTTAGCCTTATCTCCAAATGACTACAGCCCCATTGACTCCCTCTGCCAATGCATTGATGAAATTAACAGTTGGATGCACCAGAACTTTCTTCAGTTAAACAAGTAGAAAACTGAAGTCATTGCATTTGGAAACAAAGATGAAGTTCTCAAGGTGAATGCATACCTTGACTCTAGGGGTCAAACAACTAAAAATCAAGTCAAAAATATTGGGGTGATTCAGTAGTCATGTCAAAGCAGTGACTAAATCAGCATACTATCATCTCAAAAACATTGCAAGAATTAGATGTTTTGTTTCCAGTCAAGACTTGGATAAACTTGTTCATGCCTTTATCACAAGCAGGGTGGATTATTGTAATGGTCTCCTCACTGGCCTTCCAAAGAAGACCATTAGACAGCTGCAGCTCATCCAGAACACTGCTGCCAGGATTTTGACTAGAACCAGAAAATCTGAACACCTATCATATCACACCAGTTGTCAGACATGTGTTCTCTGTGTGTATTAATCATCTTGTTTGCTAGTTTGGTTGTTCCCTTTATAAGTCCTGAGTTCTCCCCTTGTCTCTGTCAGTGTTTAAACATTTATAATGGTAAATGTGCTGATGTTAATAAAGTCTCCTTTTCCTTCTACTCCTTGTCGTGCGCCTCCATACCGTACTACAGCCCATACCAGTGACAGAAACACCGACCCTAAAACCGATGAACGGATCCTTTATGGATGACCGAGCGCTGCTCATCGCCGTGGCTCAGGCGAGTCACGACCCGTTCGCCTTTGCTGAGGCTTTCCTGCCAATAGCCCTCGCCAGCTCGCTTGAGGGGGAAATCCTGAAGACACTGTTCCGGCTCGGGATTACATTCCACCAGCCCATGGAGCTCCCAGACACCTCCAAACTTAACTGGAGGGAGTCGTTCAACAGGTGTTTGGAGAGTCTCCGATCCGGAGCCGGAGACCCTCCCATGACGACGAGGATTCTGCCGCCCGCGACGATGATGGTTCCGCCGTCCGCGGCGATGCATGAGTACCCGCGAGCCCGGAAGTGGGTCTCCAATGGTGCTGACCTGGGGACAAAGGTATTGGACCCCCCTATTACATCAGTCAGGTCAGCTCTAAAGTTTAACCCTTGTCTCCCAAGTCAACCGCCACCCGCGGTGAAGTGCCCTCCTGTGCCTGCTCCAAGACAGCGCACTCCTGTGCCTGCTCCAGGACAGTGCCCTCAAGTGTCCGCGCCTGCCGAGCGCCCCCAAGTGTCCGTGCTTCCCGAGCGCCCCCAAGTGTTCGTGCTTTCAGAGTGCCCCACAAGTCAAGTCAAGTCACCTTTATTTATATAGCGCTTTTAACAATACAGATTGTTTCAAAGCACTTAACAGTATCAAGTTGGAGGATAGAGTGTCAGTAATGTATAATAATAAGATTAAACACTCAATTTTCAGTTAAGGGCATTTCATTATTGAATTCGGAGATGTCATTGTCTAGCTAAGTTTAGTTTAAATTGTGACGAGCTAGTAGCTGTCACCCAAACTGTCCACATGAGGGCGATGTGTTTTAGAACGTTGCTGATTCGTCTAGAGAAGAATAAAAACGGAAGTGTATGTACACCTAAAAGTAGAGCATGGTGGGTGAGCAGCACTCATGGCCTTGCTACCCTGAACTGGTCTGATGTCGTCTGATTGTGGAAACTAACAATGAGAAGTTTGGATTAACTATCTGGAATCTTAGTACTGTGAGAGCTGATCTAACTCCTTCTGAAGTATCTACGGAACAGATCTGACAACAACCACAGAATGGTTCTGAACTTCCCGATTCATAAACAGTGGCTGAATCTTCATGACTGACACTACGGGATGAACAAGTATTTTGCTGCTTATTTTCTTTCTGTGTTGGGTAGCTGAGTGTCATGCTCCTAAATGCTTCAAAGACTGGTTGAATGTCGTTGGGAAAAATGACTCATGCACTAGCCGAATCTTGACGATCTTAATTGAATCATTGAACGTTTGAACTGTTTGAATTGAATCAGTGCTTTCGAACTATTTGAAATGAATCTCTGAACTGATCGAATTGAATCATTGAACGTTTGAACTGTTTGAATTGAATCAGTGCTTTCGAACTATTTGAAATGAATCTCTGAACTGATCGAATTGAATCATTGAACGTTTGAACTGTTTGAATTGAATCAGTGCTTTCGAACTATTTGAAATGAATCTCTGAACTGATCGAATTGAATCATTGAACGTTTGAACTGTTTGAATTGAATCAGTGCTTTCGAACTATTTGAAATGAATCTCTGAACTGATCGAATTGAATCATTGAACTTTCGAACTGTTTAAATTGAATCAGTGCTTTCGAACTGTTTAAATTGAATCATTGAATGCTTGAACTGTCTGAAGTGAATCATTGTGGTCAAACTGTTAAATTAATCATTGAGCTCTGGTTAAATTGGAAGTATTGATGTGAATGGGTGAAAACAACTGAAGATAATTCCTGTCCTTACAAAAACGTTTGGTAAATTTCACCTAATTAAGCTGTTTAAAGATTATATTCAGGGTAAAAGAGGTACCTCTAGGTTATTTGTGTAAAAAGTTTATTTGATGGTGTTGAACTTATTTGTGAGAGTATGTACATATGAATTTTTCTTTTGTTTGTTTAATTATTTTTTTGAATGGTTTCTTGTAAAATAAGTATGAATTATTATTTTTTGTGTGTATTGAAAAAGGAGGGTAAAATGAAATAAGACCCAAAGTTAAACTGGTTTTTTTTCTTGTTTTGTTGTTGTCTCTGACTCAAAAGGGTTCACAAGGTTTATTTTTTTTACCTATGAGAATCCTATGTAGAGCTGACTTTACAGTATTTTCTTTACTTATAAATTATTTATAAGTTGGCACCCCAGCACCAGTCAGTCCGCTACATAAAAAATGGCACCCCAGACGGGACCCAGTAGATTGAGTGTGAACTTTGATAATAATCAGACAACAGTGTAATTTTAAGTTCTTGGATACCAGTTTTGCAAGTGGTAGTATTTAAGAAACCACTACCTGGCTATTTCTATTTCTATCTTTTTACTTCAGATGATATGGATTCTCCACAGAGAATTAGTCTTTCTTCTGAACCTCCTCCTTTGTCAGATGCAACAACACACTCTTTAATAGACATGGATTTGTGCCCTGATTCTATACTTTCACCTACGCTGATACCTAGTTTTGTTGATCTGCCTACACATGAAACGGCTTTTGTACAGGATTCTGTTATGGCGTCAACTCAGCATAGAATGTTTCAAGAAATTTTTAGCATTAAAAACAATCAACAGCAATTAAAAACAGAGCTTATACATACCATAACGACTTTACATCAAGATCTAAAATTATTAAACCAAGAAGGCCAAAAAAAATGTATTCATACTATAAACCAGCAGTTTGAATATCATCGAACTCAGAGTGCTTCAAGTGTAAGCTGGCGATTGGAACGTTTGGAAAATCAAGTTAAGAAGGATATGGAAGCTATCATAAAACCTCTTCAAATTGCCATTGATAAACTACAATCAGACTTTCTTGATCAAACTCAACAGATTAAATTAGTTTCTCAAGAGTTGACATCCCTTAAACAAGACAGTATTAATCACACACCAGTGATCCCTGTTCCCCAACCTTCTAGTCCTATTCATTGTCCTTCACCAGCTAGAGTTCTCTCTCTGATCAATCCTGTAGCAGCCACTAATCCTGTATCTGCTTCAGTTGTTGTCAATGATGCTGCCAACGTACCTTATATGTTTCAGTCTACCATGCAGCAAGTTCTTCCAGACCAAGGTTCAGTGGGACCCCCAGATTTGTTTATGACTGGTGGTGATATTAGTCGACGCCTTAGCGGAAGAATCCCCATTAAGCTGGATTTTCCTACATTTGGTAGAAAAGGAGATGATCCAGATCCTTTGACGTACATTGAGAAATGTCAGGATTATTTAGTTCTGAATCCGCTTTCCAATGAGGAGCTGACTGCCACCCTTCGAAATGTGCTGCACGGTACTGCCCGTGACTGGTGGAATGTAGCTAGATTTTCTATTTCTACATGGGTAGAGTTCCAGACTAGCTTCTTATCAGCTTTTTTGTCAGAAGATTATGTTGATGAATTGGCAGAGAGAATCCGTAATAGAGTACAAGGAGAAAATGAGAGCATAAGAGATTTTGCGTACATGTATTATTCTCTTTGTAGACGTTGGAAACCGGAAATTATTGAAGAAGAGGTAATCAAACTCATCTTGAAAAATATAAATCCTAGCATTGCCAGTGAGTTACGACGGAGAGTGTCCACGGTAGATGAATTAGTTCGTTTAGGACAGCAACTGGAGAAAGATAAACAAAACCAACAACAATATGAGCAGCGTAAACGTTTTTCTAATAAAATGACTGTTAAACCAGAATGCCAGAATCAACAGATTGTAGTTAAAAAGGAACAAGAGAAAGTATCATCAGTGTTCTGTTGGAAATGCAAAGGGTCACATTCACCTGCAACTTGTCATTACTACCCTTCCTCTAAGAATAAAGATACTTCAAGAAATAGTAATGCATCCATGTCTGGTCAGCAGTCACAGCCTACAGTAAATACTGTAATCCGGCAGAATAATGCTGAGAACAAAGATCAGCTGGTTGGTAAATATAAAAGAGATCGAGTTCCTTTACTGGCTACAGGTGATTCTAGTCCTCCTCAGCTGATGGTTTCGCTGGTGGTTCGTCAGTGGAAGGGAGATGCCGTTGTAGATACAGGATCTTCTTTCACGCTTCTTTCAAAAAAACTCTGGACTAGTGTAAAGTTGTCTGGAGAAGAATTGCAAGAGTGGGTGGAAGGACCATTGTACTTGGCTAATGGTGAAGCCAAACATCCTCTAGGATGGACTGAGATGGAAGTTCAAGTTAGTAATCGCAATTGGGTGGTGCCTGTTGTGATTATGTCCGAAGAGATGCTTGTTTTCCCAGTAATATTGGGGCTTGACTTTTTGTTCTATAGCGGGTTACAGATTGACGTCACGACCAATACATATTGGTTCAAACCCAATGAGAAACAAAGGTTTTCTTTTAAGGGTGGTTTTCAGAAGCTGAATGATTGGGGACTCGAACGACCTGTTGCTCTGTATACAGCTATTCCGCCAACTTCAACGGTTCCAAGTTTTGAAGTTGAAATAGCACAACTGGTAGAAAAAGCAGTTCAACATGCGCAGTTGGAAGAGGAAGGAAAACTTATGTTGTTAGAACAGCTGCAACGAAATTCTGATGTGTGTAGCAATAAACTTGGGCACACTAAGCTATTATGTCACCAGATTTTTGCTACTCAGGAAGTGCCTGTGAAACAGAAACCTTATCGAGTTTCTCCAACCAAATTGAAAGCTATGAAAGAACTCATTGATGAAATGTTAGCTGCTGAAGTAATTGAACCTTCCTCATCTGCTTGGGCTTCCCCAGTGGTCCTTATCCCAAAAAAGACTGGAGGATTGCGCTTTTGTGTAGATTATCGAAAACTAAATGCTATTACACCGAGCGACGCTTATCCACTGCCCAATATTCAAGAAATTCTGGAATCTTTAGTTGGTGCTTCCATATTCACCTCCCTTGATTTGAATAGTGGTTACTGGCAGGTGCATATGGCCCCAGATAGTCAAGACAAGACTGCCTTTGTGTGTTCCTTTGGGTTATTTCATTTTAAGACCATGCCCTTTGGCCTTAAAAATGCACCTTCTACGTTTCAACGTTTAATGGAGAGAGTTTTGGGAGACCTCAGAGGAAAGGTTTGTTTGGTTTATCTGGATGATATAATCATTTTTTCACCTAACAAAGACCAACACTTCCAAGATCTGCAGTTGGTGTTGAATAAGCTGAGAGAAGCAGGACTTACAGTAAACATGAAGAAGAGTAAGTTCTTCCAGCGTACCTTAAAGTTCCTTGGACATGTTGTGTCTGAAGATGGTATCCAAGTTGACCCGGAGAAGACTCAAGCCATTCGAGACTTCCCAATACCTACCAACATAAAAAGCCTCCAACGTTTCCTCGGCATGGCAGGTTGGTACCACAGATTTGTGCCAAACTTTTCCCAAATTGCTGAACCTCTAACAGCATTGAAACGAAAAGGAGTACGATTCAAATGGACTGTAACATGTCAGAATGCCTTTGACAATCTTAAACAACATCTGATGGAACCTCCTATTTTGGGACATCCAGACCTCAATTTACCGTTGGTGGTCTATACAGACTCAAGTGACGTTGGCCTAGGAGCAGTTCTTTGTCAGCAAAGACAGCCAGGGACAGAAGAAGTTCTTGCCTATGCAAGCCGTACCTTAAATCGGGCTGAACGAAATTATTCTACCACCGAGCAGGAGTGTCTTGCCATAGTCTGGGCACTTGAAAAGTGGCGATACTATCTAGAAGGATGTTACTTTACTGTTGTAACAGATCATTCTTCTTTGAAATGGGTTTTTAAGACCAATAAACCCGGTACCAGACTGATGAGGTGGGCATTACGCCTACAAGAGTTCACCTTTGCTGTTGAGTATAGGAGAGGAAAATATAACGTTGTTCCTGATGCCTTGTCTCGAATTCCTTCAGACCATTCCAAATTGTCAACCTGTGCTGCAGTGTTAAAGACCACCAAGGAGGAAACTCCTGCAGCTGTCTTTCCTCTTATGGATGAGGAGGTATGGAGAGCTCAACAAGATGACAAAGAAGTGCAGGAAATATATCAAAGCATTCTGGAAGATGGGGAGAAAGTCATAAACGCTTCGACAAAATTGACCATTATTGAGGATAAAGTTTACCATGTAGTACAACTGCCCCATCGTTCTCTGTACCAGGTATGGGTACCTGGGCCCTTGAGATTAAGGCTGATGAGTTTCTTTCATGATGATCCTCTTTCAGGACACCTGGGCAGATATAAGACATATAGGAGATTACAAGCCTTGGTATACTGGCCCAAAATGAGTCTCGATGTGAAAACGTATGTGACAAATTGTCAAACCTGTCAGCGTTACAAACCTGAATCTAAGAAACCAGCAGGTAAATTACAGCAAACTCAAACAACAAGGCCTTGGGAAATGTTGGGTGTAGACCTTATGGGTCCCCTTCCCAAAAGTTCTCAGCTGAATTCATATCTACTCGTTTTTGTTGACTACTATACCAAATGGGTAGAGATTTTCCCCTTACGAAAAGCAACTGCTGGAATAGTGTCCAAGTTGATGGTTAAAGAGATCTTTACTCGTTGGGGAGTACCAGATTTTGTGCTTTCAGATCAAGGACCTCAGTTTGTGTCCGAAACATTCTCTGAAACCTGTAAAGGATGGAATTTAACACATAAATTCACCACGGCTTACCATCCCCAAACAAATTTCACCGAAAGAGTAAATCGTACTCTGAAGACTATGATAGCCTCTTATGTAGGCTTACATCATCACCATTGGGATCAACACCTTCATGAATTTCGTTTTGCTCTCAATTCATCTGTGCAAGAATCTACGGGTGTAACACCTGCTGAGTTAAATCTCAATAGACTACTCAGAGGTCCATTGGACATGGTATTACAGCCCCAGGACATTGCTCCGGATAATTCAATGTATAATAATGTTGTTCAACTTCAAGATTTAAAGGATCTTGTTGCAAAGAATCTTTACAAAGCCCGCCTTCGACAAAAGAGGAATTATGACCGTAAAAGAAGAGAACTTTCATTTAAAGTAAATGACAGAGTTTGGATGCGTTCACATCCTCTCTCAAAAGCTGAAAGAAAGTTTTCTGCCAAACTTGCTCCAAAATGGCAGGGCCCCTACCGAATTATTCGTCGGATGGGTCCTTTAAATTACCAGGTGGTACAGGAAAAAACAGGAGAGGATTTACGAGTTACACACATCTCCCAACTCAGAGTTTGTTATCCTACTGCTCAACAACTAGATGAAATCCAACATCGTCAGTTGGTGGAAATGTTCAAGGAAGAGGATAATGACGAAGAATTTCTTGGATTTTCAGTTAGTGATCTGAACCTTAAGAAAAAAACAGATTCAGCTTATTAGAAGGGGAAGGGAGTGTGACGAGCTAGTAGCTGTCACCCAAACTGTCCACATGAGGGCGATGTGTTTTAGAACGTTGCTGATTCGTCTAGAGAAGAATAAAAACGGAAGTGTATATACACCTAAAAGTAGAGCATGGTGGGTGAAGCAGCACTCATGGCCTTGCTACCCTGAACTGGTCTGATGTCGTCTGATTGTGGAAACTAACAATGAGAAGTTTGGATTAACTATCTGGAATCTTAGTACTGTGAGAGCTGATCTAACTCCTTCTGAAGTATCTACGGAACAGATCTGACAACAACCACAGAATGGTTCTGAACTTCCCGATTCATAAACAGTGGCTGAATCTTCATGACTGACACTACGGGATGAACAAGTATTTTGCTGCTTATTTTCTTTCTGTGTTGGGTAGCTGAGTGTCATGCTCCTAAATGCTTCAAAGACTGGTTGAATGTCGTTGGGAAAAATGACTCATGCACTAGCCGAATCTTGACGATCTTAATTGAATCATTGAACGTTTGAACTGTTTGAATTGAATCAGTGCTTTCGAACTATTTGAAATGAATCTCTGAACTGATCGAATTGAATCATTGAACGTTTGAACTGTTTGAATTGAATCAGTGCTTTCGAACTATTTGAAATGAATCTCTGAACTGATCGAATTGAATCATTGAACGTTTGAACTGTTTGAATTGAATCAGTGCTTTCGAACTATTTGAAATGAATCTCTGAACTGATCGAATTGAATCATTGAACGTTTGAACTGTTTGAATTGAATCAGTGCTTTCGAACTATTTGAAATGAATCTCTGAACTGATCGAATTGAATCATTGAACTTTCGAACTGTTTAAATTGAATCAGTGCTTTCGAACTGTTTAAATTGAATCATTGAATGCTTGAACTGTCTGAAGTGAATCATTGTGGTCAAACTGTTAAATTAATCATTGAGCTCTGGTTAAATTGGAAGTATTGATGTGAATGGGTGAAAACAACTGAAGATAATTCCTGTCCTTACAAAAACGTTTGGTAAATTTCACCTAATTAAGCTGTTTAAAGATTATATTCAGGGTAAAAGAGGTACCTCTAGGTTATTTGTGTAAAAAGTTTATTTGATGGTGTTGAACTGATTTGTGAGAGTATGTACATATGAATTTTTCTTTTGTTTGTTTAATTATTTTTTTGAATGGTTTCTTGTAAAATAAGTATGAATTATTATTTTTTGTGTGTATTGAAAAAGGAGGGTAAAATGAAATAAGACCCAAAGTTAAACTGTTTTTTTTTCTTGTTTTGTTGTTGTCTCTGACTCAAAAGGGTTCACAAGGTTTATTTTTTTTACCTATGAGAATCCTATGTAGAGCTGACTTTACAGTATTTTCTTTACTTATAAATTATTTATAAGTTGGCACCCCAGCACCAGTCAGTCCGCTACAAAATAGTATCTGTGAAATCAAATTTACGATAATCACTAGAAATTAAGTGTCCCCAACTGAGCAAGCCAGAGGCGACAGCGGCAACAGAGCCCATTCCTCCTGAACTGCTCCCAGAGGGGAACATCCTCAAGAAAATTTGGGGGGGGGGGGGCATATAGCCATGGCCTGTGTGGCCAGGCCAAGGGCCAAGGTCTCCTGATCTGCCATAGCTCCCCATATCCCCGAATCTGCCATGGCCGCCCAAGTGCTCTGCACCGCCATGGCGTCCCGAATCCCCGGATCCGCTATGGCCTCCCGACTCCCCGGATCCGCCATGGCCGACCAAGCGCTCTGCATCGCCATGGAGTCCCGAATCCCTGGATCCGCTATGGCCTCCCGACTCCCCGGATCCGCCATGGCCGCCCAAGCGCTCTGCACCGCCATGGCCACCCGAGCTCCCTGCTCCGCCATGGCCGCCTGAGCTCCCTGCTCCGCCATGGCCACCCGAGCTCCCTGCTCCGCCGTGGGTCCCGGAACGGGCGCCGCCCTGGAGGCCTCCTGTCCTGTCTCTGTGTCTCTTGAGGCCTCCAGAGCACCCACCCCCCCTCCCCGTTGGATGGTGTACAGTGCGGGACGCACCGTTCGGGAGGGGGGAGTACTGTCAGACCTGTGTTCTCTGTGTCTCCTGTTTCCCCTCCTCTCGTGCC
Organism: Aspiorhynchus laticeps; assembly: GCA_023376895.1. NCBI lineage: Eukaryota > Metazoa > Chordata > Actinopteri > Cypriniformes > Cyprinidae > Aspiorhynchus > Aspiorhynchus laticeps. The sequence continues at coordinate 13,456,615 of CM041807.1, forward strand.
CTTATTTGGTATTTCCTGTCCTCTTTTTGTGTAATTAGTTCATCATCGTTCATCCTGTTCACCTGTTTTGTATTAATCATCTTGTTTGCTAGTTTGGTTGTTCCCTTTATAAGTCCTGAGTTCTCCCCTTGTCTCTGTCGGTGTTTAAATATTTGTAATGGTAAATGTGTTGATGTTAATAAAGTCTCCTTTTCCTTCTACTCCTTGTCGTGTGCCATACCAGTAACACCAGTCCTCAGGTCCTTACATGGCTTCCAGTTACATTTAGGATTGATTTTAAATAACTTTTACTCGTTTATAAATCACTCAATGGCCTAGGACCTAAATAAATTGCAGATATGTTCACTGAATATAAACCTAACAGACCACTCAGATCATTAGGATCGAGTCAGTTTGAAATACCAAGGGCTCACTCAAAACAAGGGGAGTCCGCTTTTAGCTATTATGCCACCCGCAGTTGGAATCAGCTTCCAGAAGAGATCAGATGTCCTAAAACATTAACCACATTTAAATCCAAACTCAAAACTCATCTGTTTAGCTGTGCATTTGTTGAATGAGCACTGTGCTACGTCCGAACTGACTGCACTGTATTTTATGTATAATCATTTTTATTTGTAACTGTTTAAAATTCATTTTAAATCAATTTTTAAATAATTTTTTAAAAAAATCTGGTTTTATTGTTGTGATTATTATTATTATTATTTTTTTTTATGATTATTTTACTTTCTTTTATGTAAAACACTTTGAATTACCATTGTGTATGAAATGTGCTAAATAAATAAACTTGCCTTGCCTTGATACCTGAGCTGGACACCCGAAGACCCACAAAGTCTATTGCTGGGACAGCTTCTGTGTTCAATGTCAGATTGTGTCTAGACAGAGCTGTGAACACCCGACTGAGGCATTCGTCATGAGTGGCCACGTCCTTTCCATGTACTACAATATCATCCAAGTACACAGCCGTACCCGGGGGCCCCGCTAGGACAGTAGCCATGATTTTCTGAAAGCAACTAGATGCTGAACTGGCCAAAAGGAATCCTCTTAAAACGGAACAACCCCATGTGAGTCACGAATGCAGTCAGGTTTCTGCTGTCCTCGTGCAGGGGTATCTGCGTGTAACCTTGTTTAAGATCTAGCTTTGTGAACACTGAGGAACCATAGAAGAGTGTTGTGAGTTCCTCAATTGTCAGCAATGGGTATTTGTCTGGCACCACAGCCTTGTTAGGCCTCCGAAGGTCAACACAGAGCCATACGCCACCAGACCGTTTTTGCACAATCACAAGATTTGAGACCCAAGGAGAAGCATCAATGGGCTCATTGAGGTCTGCAGCTAGCATGCCCTGTAGTTCAGTGGTGACCTTGTCGCGCATGGTGAGAGGCACTCGTCACAGTGGCTGGATTACAGGCGGTACATCTGGGTTAAGCAGGGGTTTGTGGGAAAAATCAGAGAGGCAGCCTAAACCACTGAGTAGAGCGGGAAACTGTGTCTGCCATGGAGAGTCCACCTGAAGGATGGTTGCATCACTGTTGTAATGCAGAGAAAAGTCAAGGCTAAGGAACAGGTCAAGAGCCAGGATATTAACGCCATGCTGAGTTATGTAGAATGGAAACTCTGGTAGACATTTTCGCTCATATTGTACTGGCAGTTTAACTACTCCAGTCACTGCAATGCTGGATTGGCCATAACCACAGACCTTCAGTGGTGATGGCTGTAACTCAACATCAGAGAAAAATTTATTGTAAGTGGCCATATTAAGCAATGACACTTTAGCTCCTGTGTCAAAAAGCAGCGGAATGCAACAGTCTTTCAGCTGCACACCACATGTAGAGAAAGTGACTGAGTGAGGACCAACTGTATGAATTACTGCTGGTGAAGGCTGTGAACTGGATTTTGATCTGCACCACCTCGCAAAGTGGTTGAGCTTACCACAATATCTACACTTTTGGCCGATAGCTGGGCAGTCTGGGGACCTGTTGGCATGATGAATGGAGCCACAGTTGCCACACTTCCATCTTTGTTGACTTGACTGAGGCCATGTTTGTTGGATTGCACCTGGAGGCTGGAAGTCCTCATCCATGACTGTATTTGCAGGTACAGAAGTGACATCAGTTTTAGCTGCATTAGTCTCTGATATTTTAGCTGCTCACTGTGTAGCTTCTTCAATTTGGAGCGCCAGAGTGAGAGCCTTATCCAAAGTAAGTCCATCATCTTCCATAAGCAGCCTCTCTCGGACCCACTGTTCGTTTTTTCAATAAGTTGGTCTCTAATTAATTCGTCATGGAGAGCACCGAATTTGCATGGCTCAGCAAGGCTCAGCAAGGCAATCCTTGTCACCAAAATTTATGTTCAACAAAATCACATACAAACGGAGCTTGGGGTGAATGCTAGTTTACTCAAGGAACTTCAGCAGCAACAGAACGGAATACGGTACAACTGTGAAGCATGCGCATCAGCATGACTTCACGACTGTATTACTACAACAGATAATAACAATGAAGAACTGGTGAGCAACCACAACATTTACGTTATGTTGCTCACTAACTTCGTCCTTCTTGACTCAAGTATACATGCTAAACACACACACATACACTCACATAGAAAAGTTGGTGCTCATCAGGCCTAAATCAGGGTTCTTCAAATCTTGTCCTGAAGAGCCACTGCCCTGCAGAGTAGCTTACTGTCTGTGATTTTCTAGTGATCCTGAAGACCTTGATGAGTTTGCTCAGGTGTGTTTGATTAGGGTTGGAGCTAAACTCTGGAGGACATTCCTCAAGATTTGAGGAACCCTGGTCTAAATAGATATGTAATTTATTAAATGACAGAGATAAGTAGATCTATAATGCCAATTCCTGTGCGAATAGGACTTCTGAAACACAAATTCCTCTAATGACCCCCTGAAAAAATGTTTCCATCTGAACAGGGCTTACCCTATTTGCACTGGATTAGTAGTATCTGGGGACCTTGTGTGATTTAGAAATGACCCCCCACCCCACATCTGAATTTCGTGTGATGCATTCACATGGGATAAGCAAACCCTGTGATTTAATACAAATTTACTGACTTATCACCCAGATAGGATGTCAAGGCTTTGAGTAACATTATATATCGTAAACAGAAGAATGTTCCTTACCGCTTGCTGCTATACATGTCATCCATCTCCATCTGATCATGCTTTTTGGTTTTGCTCTTCTGATGGCTTTCAGCTTTCTCTTTCTGCAAATTGTATAGTTGTATGGTGTATAGTAGTGTTGTAGTCAAGACCACCTAATCCGAGACCAAGTCGAGACCAAGACAATTGTGTGTTGAGACCAAGACAAGACCAAGACATTGAGGGGTTGAGACCAAGACAAGTCCAAGACCAAGGCAGGATGAGACTGAGTCAAGACCAAGACCAGACCAGCACTGCTCAAATTCATCTAAAGGATCCACATTTACTGCCTGAGAAATTCCTTATTTTTAATCATTAAATACAATAATAAGACTTACAGAGCTGTTACCAATCAAATGAAAATATGAACAAAATTCATATTTGCACTGCAGTGGTGGCACAGAAGCTGCATCTGAATTGGTACAATTACAAATGCATAAATAATGTTGAGAATAATGTTAAAAATTGTTTACTGAATGTTTTTATAAAAGCATTATCATAAAAAACTGTTTAATAAAACAGTTCTCTTGCTCTTGTAATATTGCTTAATCATATCATATTATAATATAAAAATCCACATCTCATACACTCAAGCACTTATACTCTCAAGCACTTTTTTTGCAACAATATCTTGAATTTTGTGGGTGTATGTATTAATTTTGTTGACATTTTTGACAGTCCCTCAATAATTTATGACCCGGCCTAACAGTATAAATCATTTGTTCTCAGAAAGGGGGCTATTGGCGCTTTTCCACTACAGTGTACGGCACGGTACGGTTCGGTATGGTTCACTTTTGGGGGGTTTTCCACTGGGTACAGTACCTGGTAGTTTTTTAGGACCACCTCGGCCGAGGTTCCAAGCGAACCGTACAGTTACCAAAACGTGACATGTAAACTCTGCTGATCACTGATTGGCCGGAGAAAATCATCACTGCCTTTGAACATGCGGCACGAGACACAACAGACCCGCTAGATTTAAATCAGCACAGCCAGTGAAGGATCGAACGCAATGGTTTTGAATGAGCGCAACCTTCTTTTAACAACCAAAAAATGTCTGTCTTGTTGTCTGTTGAGGAAGTACAGACGTTCGTCTCATTGATAGCCGAAGAGTGGATCCAGCGAGTTTTTCAGGAGTCACGGAAGTAGAGGCGGGCAACTATAATGACACGTTAATAATCCCCCCCACTCTAAAACTGTACTAAACTGTGGAAACGCAAACCGAGCTGAACCGAGCCATGCAGTGCCGAGCCGAGTCGTACCATGCAGTGGAAAAGCACCATATGGGGCCTCAACAAACTTCAAAGGGGGCCTCAAGATGACTTAAAATTGTTTAAAATAAAACAAAAATTAAAATGAACTAAAACAGGTAAAAATCAAAGATATTTATTAGTATTTGGTTATTTTTATAATGAATATAAATCTTTCTAGTCATGCTAAGCTCTAAAATATTTGGGGTGAGTAGAGGGGAGCCTTCAAATAATGTTGTGGTCAATTTCACAATATCAAAAAACATTTTGAGATCCACTGGTATAAATCAAATTATTTATTTTTGTTATTTAGTTATTTAATTAGTTATTGATTGCACTTGAAGGAGGAAGTTTTACATCCAATCACATTAATGATGGTTGTAAATAAATCAGACAATTTAGTGATATCCCTGAAGTTGTGGTCTTGACCGGTCTTGAAACAAAATCCAGAGTCCTCTTAGTCTAAGACCAAGACAAGACCGAGTACAAATGCGGTCGAGATCGAGACAAGACCAAGATCATCAAAGAATGGTCTTAAGACCGGTCTCAAGACCAAGACCAGTCTCGAGTATTACAACACAACAAATAGCAATATGACCTAGCACCCAAAATACTATCAAAACACTCCAACGCAGCCTCCATTCTTCACGAAAGATGGATAAAAGGCGCAAGGAAACAAAAACCTTGAAAAAATTATATACAACCCCACCAAATCCTGTCCAAATCACAGAAATGCCGATTTGCACCAGACTAATATTATGACAGGACCTCAGTGTTCAGCAAAATATGGTAGGTCATTTGTGGGGGAATTTTTACTTTACAAATTTCGGTAAACTCAGTGGACCTCTGAGAAATCTAATCCCATCCGAATGCAAATGTCTGTGATTGCTGATATTGTATTATCCAAATGCTTCACCTCGTGTGTTTTTTGGCCTTCCTGAGCTACCATTTATGCACAATTTTCCGCATGCTGCACCTTTCACTATGGATAGTATCTGACGAAAAAAACAACATAGTAAAATTAATAAGGAGAGCCAAATTGCATGGTTTTATTATAAACAGCCACTTCTATAAACTCATGTGAAGTTTGAACATTTAAATAATGCTTTTATAATAAATTGAAATTATATTAATACATATTTAATTAGACATATGTCGTATGTGATGCACGCAACCACATCAAGTCTAGAAAACACACCCACTTCTGTAATAGTCTGAATTGACTTTGGGTGATAAAATATAGTTTAGAAAGCTAGTCCCGTCAAAATAGGACTTTTGGTGCAATGACCCATTTCTTACAAAATAAGCAAATTAGCTTTCACAATACTTCATTCACACGTACCTACATTTAAGGGGTGGTGTTTCCATTTGGTAGTCGCCATACCCTAGCCTCCACCCGCCACACCCCAGTTGTTGGTTGCTATACCCTAGGCGATCTTCCCCCAGGACGATCTCCTTATATACCCATCTCCAGTTGCATTATATATTATTTTAAGAGGACAGAACAAAAATATTTCTTTAGACATGTCTAATCTTGCTGGTTAGACATGTCCAAGCAAAATTAGCTTTTATTTGTGGAGTCATTTATTTGAGTTTAAATGAGATCCATGTATCCACAAAGGCACAGATATTATGAAATGCATAAAAAATCTTGTTTTAGTCACAGTGCCCATCTCTGAACCTACACAGCCTGCATATTCAGTTAAAACAAAAATATTATTTTGATTCTAAACTAAAAGCTGAGCCACTGACACAAAAGAAAGGAAGACATACATGAAACTTATGATTAAAAGCAGATTAGAAGGAATGCCACTCATTTTATTTGCCTGTAATGTGGATTTGCATGGGCTCTGATGGCCATTTCGTTAATAGTATCATTTTGATCTATGATACTTTTTTGTGCCCAATCTGGCTTCACTCTCTTGCTGATTACATTTTCCAAATGCCAAGAGCACACAGATCAGACATTTAGCTCCACAAAAATATTTGCTAAATATTCCAAATGCTATGACATATGTGTAATATTTGCTGTGTAATGCATGGATTGTGTGCCTCCTCTGACCTTTAAACACTATCATTAATTCTCCTTTCTGTTGGACTGCATCGTGTTGACCCAAACCACATGAGGTGCATATGAATCAGTGATAAAGACACAAGTATGAAATACAATATTACATGCACTTAACATTATCTAATCTCATATTATAATTCACTGTGTTGCTAAGTGATTATTACTTATTGTAAACTAACACTAGAAGACTAGTTGATACATACATGAGAGGAATGCATGCATAAAAAATATTCACAATTTTATCACTTTTCTCCAAATGTTAATCGCATTTTTGAGGGCCTAAACATGCTCAAAAAGTCATAAAACTTTGCACACATGCCAAAAGTAGTGACAATTCACATCTGATATGGGTTTCAGAAATGGGTGTGACAAAATGGCTCGATAGCGCCACCTGTAAAATTTCAATGAAGTGCCTCTCGAGCTATCATCAATGAAGTGCCTTCACATACCACAAGTATGCACACGCAGCAGCTTCTCTCTCTCCCGACAGAACGGTGTTTTCATGTTTTTTGTCTTGTAAGTCACAATGTTTTTGTATATCTTCGTCTCGTCTACCTGTCTTTAAGCGCGCATACAGTCGTGAGTTTCTGCTCGATGTCGGCAGAATCACATTTTTAGAGATAAACTCCGCCGAAGTGCTGCAGGACCTCGGTCTGCTCCGGAGGCCTACACCATCACCGACCCCCACTACTGCATCTAGGCCACAGCGGAGGCCCTACAAGCGGCGTGAGAGGAAGCAGAAGAGGGGTAAGCGCGGAGGTATCCGAGCTAGGCTAGCGGCTAACCCACACAAGCCAGCTATCCCTACCATCGTACTGGAACCTGTTAACCAGCACCACCCATATTGGGAATCACAGCTGAAAATGTCTAACTAACTTAAAATGGTAACAGCGCCTGACTTCAGTGTGCCACACACAAAATTTTGGTGTCTTTGGTGTAAAATTTGGCCTAAAATTAACACTCACCAAGCGCCAAATGCGAGTAAAAATCAGCGTTGGTGTGTATATGTAACAGTGTCAGTCACTAGTTGGCAGGTAAAACTTTTATGAAATATAACAATGCAATGTAGTGAGAACAGCCAGTTTTAAAAAGGGATTCACTGTTTAGTGATTATAAAAAAGTCATGATGATGTTAAGAGGCTGAGTTTGAGTTTAGGAGCCTGATGGCCGTGGGGAAGAAGCTCCTCCTAAGTCTCTCAGTTTTTGCCATCAGGCATCGGAAGCGCTTGCCAGATGGCAGCAGAGTGAAAGGACAGTTACCGGGGTGATTTGAGTCCTTGGTGATTTTGACAGCTCTGCTTCTGCAGCGTTTGAGGTAGATGTCCTGCAGAGAGGGGAGAGCAGGCCCTGAGATGTGCTCAGCTTAGCGCACAACTCTCTGCAAGGCCTTGCAGTCTTGACCGGAGCTGTTTCCATACCACACTGGGATGCACTGAGTCAATACACTTTCTATGGCCCCCAGAATAGAAAGTTTTCAGGATAGTTGGAGAGACCCTGAATTTCCTCAGCTGTCGCAGATGGTACAGCCTTTACCTGGCTTTCTTAACCTGTGTTTGAATGTGTGTAGTCCAAGTCAGGTCCTCGGAGATGTTTACACCGAGGTACTTGAAGCTGCTTACTCTCTCCACAGGGGTCCCACTGATCATAAGAGTCAGTGTAGGGCAGCAGGTGTCTCTTTCTGAAGTCCACAATCAGCTCTTTAGTTTTGCTCACATTCAGAGAGAGACAGTTGTCCTGGCACCATGATGTGAGTCTCTCTACCTCATCCAAGTATGCGGTCTCATCATTGTTGGAAATGAGGCCCAGAACCACAGTATCATCAGCAAATTTGATAATAGATGTGGATCTGTGAGAGGACACGCAGTCATGTGTGTAGAGAGAGTCAAGCAGGAGACTCAGGACACAACCCTGTGGGGCTCCTACGTTCAGGGTGATGGAGTTTGAGGTGAACTGGCCTACCTTCACCACTTGAGGTCTGCCGGTGAGGAAATCTTGAATCCAGTTGCAGAGCGAAGTGTTTAGGCCGAGGCCTGTGAGTTTAGAAGTCAGCTTGATGGGGACTATGGTGTTGAAAGCTGAGCTATAGTCTATGAATAGCAGCCTTGCAAAGTTCCCATTGCTGCTGTCAATGTGTGTGAGAGAGGAGTGGAGTTTGTGAGAGATGGCATCATCAGTAGATCTATTGGGACGATAGGCAAACTGAAGAGGGTCCAAAGCAACAGGGATGGATGAGCTAATGTGGCTCTTAACAAGTCTCTCAAAAACTTTCATGACTATTGATGTGAGGGCCACTGGTCGATAGTCATTCAGGCAAGAGGGTTTATTGTTCTTAGGCACAGGGATGATGATGGATTTTTTAAAGGAGGTGGGAACCACAGAGGTAGCAAGGGACTCATTAAAGATTGAGGTGAACAAACCAGCAAGCTGATAAGCGCAGGACCTCAGAACACGGCCAGTAATCCCATCAGGTCCGGCTGCTTTCCTGATGTTCACTCTCTTTAGTGCCCTCCGAACCTCGTCCTCCGTCACGGTAATCGCATGATTCTCGCTTCTCTGTCTGCTGCTTCCTGACGCGCTGAACGGCAGAGTCGCGCTGCCGCCATTGCATTCAAAGTGGCCGTAGAATGTGGCCAGCAACGGATCTGCTCTCACCTCCACGGAGGATTTGTTTCCAAAGGCACAGATGGTCCTTAGTCCCTGCCACATGCGTCGAGAGTCATTGAGCTGAAAATGAGACTCAATTCTCTCCTTGTATCGATGTTTGGCGGCTCTTACTGCCCATCGGAGAGCATAGCACAATGTTTTGTACTCGCTCATATTCCCAGACAAAAGAGCCTCGTTGTATGCGGCAGTGCGTTTGTTCACTGCATCACGGATTGTTCTGTCCACCCACGGTTTCTGATTTGGGAAGGTCCTTACAGTAATCGTTTCTGTAGCTTGTTCGGTTAGTGTATTTACAAAGCTCACTGCTACATCCGTGAACTCGCTGACGTCAGATGAACTTGCCCTGAACATGTCCCAGTCGACGTCATCAAGAGCAGCCTGTAGCATAGCTTCTGAGTGGGAGGATCAACGCGTCACTTCCCTCTTCACCGGGGGTTCCTGTGCAAGCCTTTGTTTATATTTCCGGTGTGAGGTAAAATGGCAGCATGGTCCGATGGTCCTAACCCTTTGTAGGCATTCTTAAACTGAGAGTAGCAATGATCCAGTGTATTCGGTCCTCTAGTCGGACAGGATACATGCTGGTGAAAGTTCGGCCTGACCTGCCTGAGGTTGGCTTTGTTAAAATCCCCCGCGATGATAAAGGCAGCGTCAGGATGCTTGTTGATGTAGCCACTGAGCACATCGTGGAGCTTAGACAAGGCCAAGCCAGTGTCTGCCTGTGGTGGGATATAAACAGCAGTAGCGATGACCGAGGAGAACTCACGGGGTAGGTAGAATGGGCGGCAAATAATGGATAAATGTTCCAGATTAGGCAAACAGGAGCGCGACAGAGAGAAGATATTCCTGGGGTCACACCATTTCTTGTTAATCATGAAACACACTCCTCCACCTTTGAATTTACCGGCCTCGGCTGTTCTGTCCATCCGTAAAACAGAAAAGTTGTCAGACAGCGTTACAGCAGTGTCCGGAACTGAGGGCGTGAGCCATGTTTCAGTCAAGCAGATGATGTTACAGTCCCTTATGTCCCGTTGGAAACTTATCCTGGCTCTAAGATCGTCCATTTTATTCTCCAAGGATTGGACATTAGCGAGCAGAATGCTCGGTAAAGGAGGACTGTGAGCCCTTTTCCTCAGTCTGTTGCGAGTACCAGCACTTTTTACTCGGTGTTTCTTGTTCCGTCTCCGGTGGCCTTTGTTCTCCACGTTTCAAAGAATCTCAAGAGGCCACGATGGATTCGGTGATAAAGTGTCCTGAACCAGGTTAGTGAAGCGGTTTCCAATGTCCAAAGTGTTCCTTTGTCGTAGGTGATCAGTGCAGACATTGTGTGTAAAAAGAGAATGCAAAAGCAAGGAAAAAAGTAAATAAAAGCACAATCTTAGCGGAGCGACCTGGACGGCATCCGAGCATAGCAGCGCCATCTTGAAAGGGGCTTTTACAGTATGCATTTGTTTTCTCAATCTTACGTGCTCCGTGTCTGTTGTGAAAGCATGTGTGTACAGTATAATCCATGACCTCTGTAACACACTGGGTATTAATATAGTCATGTCATCAGTTATTAAATTCCAACACACTTTTTTTTTATTACCGTAGTGATGCACCATTGCATTTTGACACCCTAATAAACACAAAAAGGGCTACACATACCTGTCCAGGTGCTGCATTTTCACACAAGAGTGTCTCGTACTCAATAGCAAACACTGGAGCGTTGTCGTTAATATCCATGACTGTGATTAGAGCGATTCCTCTGCCAACCTGAGACGGGTCCTCTGACATACACAAAAAAAGACAGTTAGCATGAGACATGAAGATTTACCACATAGAAAGTGACTACTGATTGGTAGCTTAAGATGGCACAGTCATGGTGGTTTGTCTACTTACAGCTGCTTTCCAATCTGATCTGTAATATGAATTTGGTAATGGAAGAGTGTGTGTGTGTGTATATATATGTGTGTGTGTGTGTGTGTGTGTGTGTGCGCGCGCACATTTTTGTGACATATGAGGACACAAATTTGTATAATGACACAGGTATGACATAGGTATTACAAGGAGAAGGTGACCTATGAGGATATTTCCCCATGTCCCCATATTTCAAAAGGGTTATAAATCATACAGAATGAGTTTTTTGAGAAAGTAAAAATGCACAGTCTGCTGTGAGGGCTAAGTTCAGGTGTAGGGCAATAGCACATACAGTTTGTACAGTATAAAAACCATTACACCTATGGAATGTCAAAAACAAATGTATGTGTGTGTGTGTGTGTGTGAGAGAGAGAGAGAGAGTGAGTGAGTGAGAGTGAGAGAGAACACATTTCTGTGGTGAGATCGTTTGTCCTTGTGCTTGCTGATATTCTGCACGTGTGTCACCACGGGTCGTTGCATTTGCATAATTAAATGCTGAACAATTGTGGATACATGCCTTAGTCAGCAAATCACCTCAGTCACAGCTGTGCACCCTGAGCTATAGGTCATAACCAGTCCCAGAAGAACACATTAACATTCAACTGTTCTACTGTCCTGCTTCACCACAGACACTCAGAGACACGGCTGATCATAGTAAGGGCATGTTGAGCACAAAATATGAACCAGCAAAACAGATCTGCAGAATTTGGTCTAAGAAACATGTTGCAATTATTATTATTATTGTTTATTTATTTATTTACTTATTTTCAATTTAAACTGCAATGTGATAAAATATGATTTTTTTTTTTTACTTTACAAGCTAACTGTCCTAAAGCTTCCTGTGCAATCACATTTCCTTGTAGCATTTTATAACAATAGCACAAAAATAATCATGTACGGATATCTGATTGATTGATTGATGTAATTAATGGCCAAATAATCCTGATCCATCCACTATATGTCATGAAACACCAGGTGGCAATAATTTAAATGACATATAATTATAATTATTGACATAATACTCAGAGTACTTCTCATTCTTTCTTATAGAGCCTGTTTGATTTAGTTAGATGTTAATTAATGCATTGGCTATCAAACATGTACTAACTTGTTGTTGAGGTGTCTATTATTCAATCCATTTGATCATCAACCCATTTATTCAATTATTCAGTCCATTTGACTCCTGTCAAAGTTAGGGTTAGCTCCTTATTCAATCTTGATGAGTTCATGCCTTCACTAATCGTTAGTTCAGTATTACTTTATGTATTAGAACATGATTATTTAGGTACCCTTATTATAAAGTGTTACCAGAAAAGTTTGCCCATAAATGAACATTTTGTCATCAGTTACTCACCTTCATGTCATTCCAAACCAGTACGGCTTGCTTTCTTCTGCCCAGCATAACAGAAGATATTTTAAGCAACTTGTAGCTGTTTTGTCCATATTATGAAAGTCAATGAAATCCAATACTTTCAAGCTCCAAAAAGGACATCATGTTAGAGAGAATACATATGAAGTGGTATATTGCACAGACTTCTGAAGCTTTACAATTACTGAATAGATCGATGTTCAGCTTTTATTCACTTCGAAACCAAAACATTGATCAACACACGTGTGCACAGATGACATCAAATATGGCAATGCAAAACTCATTACTTTAAAGTTTCAACCAACCGTTGACTAGCATATGAGTCTCTGTATCTGTATTTAAATTTGACTTCATTTGAGAGCAAATAAAAGATTAAATGTTGATCTGTTCATCATGCAAAGTGATGCTGCCTCAGAAGACTTAGAATATAACAATCTAATTGCATTGAAATGGTATTATGCTAACTTGTACCTTCATGTCCTTTTTGGAGCTTGAAAGTATTAGATTTCACTCATATTTACAATATAGACATTCTCCAAAACATTGTGTGTGTGTGTAGAAAAGCCATGAGTTTGGAATGACATGAGGAAAAGCAAATGAGGACAGAATTGAAAGAGAGAAAAGAATGATAGAGTGTCACCCCTTATAAACAGATATTAAAGTAATTAATTTAAAGTTTGATTTTTTACATAAGAATTATTTTTTCATATTTTAGAATGTGGCTTTTGTTATACTCACGGTTCTCAGTGGCAAATATGGTGATGTTGTGGACTGAATTGAGTTCTCTGTCGAGGGCTTTGGCTGTGCTGATGACACCGGTCAGAGCATCCACATTGAAGAAGCGTTCCAGGTCTGTGTTCCGGTCGATGGAGTACCTGGACACACCAGAGACAAGTCCTTCAGTAATAACAGGGAAAATTAACTAATTCTTATTAGCTTGCCTCTTTTCTTATTTATCATCAATGACTCTAGCATTCCAAAATAATTCAATTGATTAACTGTAGCACACCTACAAGTACAAAAGGGCTTACGCTGCGCTATAAAAAGAAAAGAGACATTTAATTTTATTCTCCTCATATCCACTAGATGGCACAAAAACTCACCGCAACACTTTCCTAAACATCCACATTTCATTAAGCAAATAGAAAAGTATTCTGCACTAAATTGATCTAATTCTTAATGTTTTTCAAATGTTATAGATATATATAGTAAATGGGAATCAGAAAGTATGGTACCTGGAGTAAAAAGCGCCTCTACTTTTGAAGCTAAAGACACAAAAATTGACATGATAATAAATAGCTGACTGACTTTTCCATTTGTTTAGGTGGCATAGTTAAGTTCATATGGTTATTAGCATTTATTAAGTTGGTTAGGGTTAGACATAATCCCCATATCTATAACCATTATTTTTAATGGGTACAATCGTTAACAAAAAAAAATGGTTCAGTAAGCACCTCGGTTTTGAAGTAACTGTTTGGTACATTTTCGGTACAGCAGGGAAAAATAAAGCTTTCAAATCCTTTTTTAAAGATTTTTTTCCCCCCGTATTTAAAATATAAATATTAATGAAAACATTTTAATGCATTTTTGAACAAAACAAAATCTTTTATTAATCAAAATAAACAGAAAAGAGTACAAACTTTGCTGAGGTGATTGGTTAAGTATTTGTAGAGTGTGGGGTAAAAGGCCGCCCTCACCACCACATACATGTATATGACTACTTTTAAACAAAACAAACCAACAAAACAATGTTCAATAAAACACACACACATATATTCTATATTTCTGCAATATTTCACTATGGGAGTAGTAAAAAGCACATTGTGCCTTTAGCCCTATTGTACCCCATTCCGAGTATTTTTCCCCTCATTATAAAGGAATTTAAATGAGTAACATATTGTCCTATGTTGTTATTAAATGAACAGATATTAACTTCATATTTCGACTTGAGGCAGAGAATCCACAAGGCACAAAAAGGTGATTCAAAAGCAATTAAATAAGAGAGTAATTGAATTATGTTAACAAAAACAGCAGATTATCATTCACCGTCCAAGCCTCAATGCCTCACAATAATTCTTCAATTATCAAATAATTGTAAAGGATCACAGTGATGGAGAGAAACAGTCTGCTTGTCAGAATGGATGTTATAGTTGGGAATGTCAGGCCTCTGGTGGGAATGTTCATGACATTTATCATGTGCCGTTGGGCACGGATGAACACCAGCGCAGGTGAGTCAATACTGTCCCTGAAAACCACACTAGCCTGGTTACGACATGATTCAAGAAACAGATAGCCAATAGCTTCGTGGGCAGTGCATCGACATATAGCACCAATGCACTTCAGGCATCCCGAGTACGAGTCCCGGCTTGCAGAGCTTTCCCGATCCCATCCTCCCTCTCTCTCCCACCTTGCTTGCTGTCTGAAATACTGCCCTATCCTAATAAAGGCAAAAGGACAAAAATAAATCTAAAAAAGAGAAAATAATTAGAACTCTGGTAACACTTTATAATAAGAGTATATGAATAATCATGTATTAAAATCTAAATTAATACATGAACATGAACTAATGATTGGTGAAGACAGGAACTAACTAATCATGCACCAATGAAGAGCTGACCTTAAATAAATAAATTAACCTAAATTCATTACTCACTTATAATTTTTCCTGCCACTGAAGCTCTCAAAAATATGTATATATGTACTGAGCCCACAGGCTCTTCCTGAGGGCCCTCCTCTATTGTCCTTTGCCATCTATTAAGGACTACATTCCCCATTATCCTTGGCCTGGACTCATTATGGCTTCATTCAGTACACCAGTATCATTACCTTGTTTGCTCTGGCTTATTTGTGGTGTGGTGTCTTCTCAAGCATTCTTTGTGTAGTCTTGTTTGTGTGTTACTACTGCATATCTGATCACCTGTATTCCTGTCCTGGACCCTGTGTTTTGTTCCTCTGCCTAGTGGTTTGAGCCTTCTATGGATTTAATTATTATGATATCTGCATGTTTGAATCTTCCCAAGTGAAAAATAAATATACTAAAATGTATTTGACATACATTAATTTCATGCTAAGTATACAACAAATAAATTTGCATATTTATGTGCTTAATAAAAATACCCCGCAATTATACTTTTGTTATACTAAACTGGTATAATTAAAGTGTGCTAAATTGGAACAAGTCATTTTGTATTCAATGCACTTGAATTGTGTGGAAGTAGTGCTGAAGACCAACTAAAGATATACTTTTTTGTGATCAACATTTTTTTTAATTTCTTTTAACACACAACATCACAACATAACATCCACTCAAAACAAACAAAACAAAACAACAGACACATACTCAACACCTTAAAAGTCCAGTCAAAAGGAAGAGAGAGAGAGGGAGGGAAAAAGAAAAAACAAAACAAGTCATTCCTTTATATAATCATGTATGTTAAAGAAAAAAAACATTGCGAATGCAGTGTTACAAACAGATAACGTTCCTGTGGCTCAGTGGTAGAGCATTGCGTTGTGGCGCAAAAGGTTGTGGGTTCGATTCCCAGGGAACACACATAGTGATAAAACATGTATAGCCTGAATGCACTGTAAGTCGCTTTGGATAAAAGCGTCTGCTAAATGCATAAATGTAAATGTAAAAATAACCGACCAGAAGATGGAGCAATCCAGTCCCGCATATTAAGTTTGTCTCTTGTATCAGGGCACAGAAAATAGATCCACGGTGCAAATATTCCAACACACGGGCTCGTTCAACGGCAGAATCCAAACCATTCACGTTCAGTGACAAAATATTTAGAGCATGCATTGAATATTCATAAACCCAAAATTGTATTCAGTAAATGAAGAAAAGCAAAAGCACTCCCATTCTGCAAATGAGATGTAATCGCTGGTGTGCATTCTAGATATCAAACCACCTAGATGAAAAATCCTTTTAGAAATAAGGTAAAGTAAATAAAAGTATGAATATCTGTTGTAAAAAATAAAAGCAACACAGACAGAAATAACCAACAACTATAGACAAAAAACAACTAAGACCGCACGTTACCGAGAACATAGGTCTGATTGAGCAACAAAAATTGTGATGATCCATGACCGATCCACTTCAGCGCAAAACGAGCCTCCCAAAAGGCTCACATAACCAAAAAATTATTGTAATTAAACCTACTCTCCATTAGTCCCCTCCAGAAAAAAAAGAAAAAAGGTTAGTCTTACCAGCAAAGAGACAATTGTATCGAATAAATATGAACACTATCCCAGGAGGAGAGAGGAAAGAAGAAAGAAAAAAAAGAGATCTAGCAAGCATCCATATCCCTCCCGCCACCATCTTCTTCCGGGCAGCCGGCATCTCCTCTATCCCGGCCACCAAGCCCCTCCCACCGGGCCGAAGAGAAGGCGGCCGCCGCCTTCCCGCTGTCTTGTGAAGCCGCAGCAAATGCCTTCTTCTGTGACATGGAGCTGATAAAATCCTCCGCCTTCCGAAGAGAGTCGAAACTTCTCTGCTCACCCCCGTGCCGTAGCTTAATTACCGCCAGATAAGCGAGGAAGGGCTGGAGACCAAGCGCCGTCATAGTCCTCAAAACCGGAACCAAGCTTTTTCTCCTAGCGGTTGTGGCTGGACTAAAGTCAGGAAAAAATAATTAACTCTGAGGAAACCAGCCACATCGGAGCCCTCCGCCCCCTCTGGCAACCTCACCAGCCGAACGTTATTCCTCCTGCTCCTATCCTCCATGTCCGTCGTCTTCTAGGTGAGTCGCTCCAGCTGATTTCTTAAGTCCGTGACTGTCCTCCTATCCTGACGTGCAGCTGGCTGAACGGAATCAACCCGGTCACGTGTCTGCTTTGCCGCGGTAGCTATCGCCTCAAGCTCCGCTCTCAGCTCTTTAACAGAATTGTTAGTCGCTTGTATGTCCTCACACAGTTCACGCAATGCTGGAATCAGCACAGAGTCCACCGCATCTCTTACTGCCGAAGTCACAACCGAATTCAAAGTGCTTTGCTGCTCTTTAAATGCTAGCTTGATACCGTTAGCGATAGCATCATTGATATCCTCTCTGGAGATGGTGGAATCTTTGAATTTTTTCTTTATTGGCGATTGCCCAATCTCTCTCTCCTTTGACTGTTGAAGTACTCATGATGGGTCCGATGCAAAGTGGTTCGAAATTTACTGACAGGATAATAAAATATTTGACAAAGTCAGCAGAGCGAAAGACTACGCGTGCATTGAAGTCGAAGTGTCACGTGATCCTCCAACTAAAGATATACTGAAGTATATTTGATTGTGCTAAAGTGGAACTGTTGCAAGTATACTTTAGGTGCATTTTAAATATCTTGCATTTAAAGACAGATATTATTCAAAGATCATATAATATTCGTCAAGTGACATTAAAACACATTTTAGGCTTAATATAAGAAATGTGTATTGTGCACTAGTAGTACTCCGAACCAAGTTTAATAAACATTTTTTATCAGTAAGTCTCAAGTGATATGTCAGTAAATATGTTAATAGATTTGAACTATCCTTAGTATAAGGGGCGTCATGCACTCATTATTTTTGAGGGGGCATGAGTGGGGGGGGGGTCATGTGACACACAGCAGCCACAATAGCACTTATGTTTTATTTATTTATTTATTTTCCTTTTTATTCGAAACATTCCCAAATGCATTAACTATATCATGAAATATCTCGATTCTCACCTTTATAGATTATGATGGTCAAAGTAGCCTAATAATGTAGACTATTAACTATGCATAATAACCTCTATTTACTTAAGTAACAGATATGGGTGTCATGCCATAACATTTTTAATACGACTGACTTTATATTTAATGTGAATATTAAAAACATTGTAAGCTAGATTACTTATCATAACACTTTCATTGTACAGAAAGAGAGCAAAGAACATTTACATTATCAAAGAACATTTTTACTGACAGTCTAGAGTTCAAGCACCGTCAAAAACTCCCATTAAAATCACTGAAGCTGTTTACACTGTGAAATGAATACCTTACTTACAGATTAATTTGCACTTTGTTGTTTCTAATGAGAGAATTCACCAGAAAGAGGTGTTCAATCAGCGAGCGAGTGAAAAAAACACAGGCATTTCAGTGATGACTCATCTGAACACCTCTAATTGGTCATTGCATTCATAAGCTCAACAGAATTGTTTGTGATTGGTTATAATGCAGCGCTGTACAAACGCGTCTGTTGAACCTCCTTACTGAAACGGGCCCCAGGAGGTTCAACCAACTCTGAGTTTAAACTTGAACTCTGAGTTGACTTACTCTGAGATGGGAAACTCTGAGTTTTCGGTTACAGAACAGCTGAATTGTGTTAGTTTACTCAACTCTAAGTAGGTTGACTCTGAGTTTAGCGCGTGCACCACGACTATGAAAAGTCATGATCAGCGGAACGCCGAAATTACGATTCACCATGGCAACACCTCCCGCCAAAAAGACGTCAGCGTGCGTACTTCCGTCAATGTGCAACTTTAATTCTTAATAACTGTCAATAACTTAATAACTGTAATAATATCAGCGGTGAAAACTGTAAATTATTGAACTAATATTCATTTTAATGGTATCCCATGAGCACAAAAAAAAACAGAGAAAAAAGAAACAAGAACGTGGCAGCAGCTAAAAGGAAGTATAAAAACACAGTTCAATCAAGGTAAAGCTTTAAGCATGAAAGGTTCATGGGTGTGGGCTAAATGACTTTACAAACATTTGACATTAAATATCATTCAGTGTCTATTTAAATGCGCTGCAGCTTTTTCCACATAGTCTAACACTCTTTTCACATAATTAAATATTCTCTAATCCAACTTGTTACATTTCTTAATTAGAGTAATAAAATTAACGACTTGTTGACAGCAAGAAGGCAGAGGGAGAACCTTCACCAGCACCACTGACAGATGAAGAGGAGATGGTCAAGTATTGGAAGATTTCTAAAATCCAAAAGTAAAAAGAATAAATTTTGCTTATTGGGTTACTTTCAGACGTCACATAAAGATGTTATCAAACCATTTATCAGATTAGCCTCATTTAAACCGATTTCTAGACCATTGACCTACAGTCCTGTGATACTCCTCTTTGATGGATTTGTGCTCATGAAAAAATTCTCAGAAAGAGCGTGAGAGTGATGCACACTTTCTGCATACAGGATTATAATGTGCTCTGCATCTCCGATGTTTTGAAGAAAACTACCATTTTAAATGGTACCGCTCAAATAAATATGCACATGAATACGGTGTAAAAAAAATAGAATAAAATAAATAATATAAGGTATTTAGTCTTGTTTCCATGAAGAGAAAAAACTAATTTACGTTAACTAATTTTATTTTGCAAATTATCTGGCAATGGGGTAAGAAATTAAAAATAGCCTATTCTTATTTCCGTTTGCATTAAGATTATTTTTCTTACCCTATGGAGAATTATTTTATATTTTAACAAGACTAAATATCTAGATCATTTTTCATCTATAGAAAATGCATCTTAACTTAAGAATTTAAACTTTTGTACTTGAAATAATACAAAAATACTCAGTAAGAAAAGCAATTTTGCAGCGTGAATGAATGAATGAGGTATTAAAACATCGCTTACACTTTAAAAAGGGGGAGGAGACGGAAAGAAACTCTGGGTTTACCAAAGAAAACCTGCTCCCGACCAGGTTAGGTTCACAGAGTAAGTTACCGCGGTAACTGACTCTGAGTATAAGTTACCTCTCTTTCAGAAACAGGCTTGACTTACCCTGCTTTCCCAGGTTTGACAAACCTCCCATTTTGAAAACGAAAACCCAGAGTTTCCCTGATTTCAGGGTTAACATACTCAGAGTTTTCACTTAACCTCCTTTCTGAAATGGGCCCCTGCTTTCTTTGTTATATATTTTTTGGATTATCAAGTAAAGACTGTGTTTGAGCTTTGCATTGTCATCAATGTTGATTGTCATGTTTATTTACACATCCTGGCCATGACAGTCAAACTATTAAACCAGAGTTCGGGGTCTATGTAGACCTCACAGATTGTTTTTATGTGGATTAAGTACAGAATGAACTGATTAAACTGATTGTGTTTTAGCATCCAATCAGAGTTCTGTGTTAGAACTGTAACATATATGGCTAAGAGGACAATAAGATAAACAGCCAAGCGAATCACAAACACACAATCTAATAAGATATTACACAGAACACACATCAGTGAAGTGTTTACCTTATGGCACTGCTGGAAGAGTCTGGATCACGGGCGGAAACTGTACCGATGACCGTGCCGACCCTCGCTGCCTCAGATACCACCATCCTGCTGATCAGAGGAGAGAAGACCGGCGGCTCGTTCACATCCTCTACAATGACCTTTACAGCCGCTGTATCACTGAAGGGGCCAAAGGTCAGAAACTGAGGGTCAATATTCCGATTAGTGGCTTCAATCTTCAGAGAAAAACTGCTTTTAGTTTCATAGTCCAAAGGCTGTGGGAGAGAGAAAGATTGAAAGATTTACATTTAAGACAGAATGGAAGAAGACATGCTAAAAATTAGTACAGGGAAGAAGAAAAAACAAAAGCAGCAAAAGATAAATTCATAAACAATGATTTTGTCTTTTCACAAAAAAACAAACATAAAATAATGGCTACACAAATTTAATTATTAATTAATTGGGTGTTTAAGAAGATTATAACATATCTGTTATGGAGAGCGCTCCTGTAACTCCCTCTTCGGGCCATCAGAGGGCTCCATCACCTGAGTACATTTACATTTACATTTACATTTAATCATTTAGCAGACGCTTTTATCCAAAGCGACGTACAAATGAGAACAATAGAAGCAATCAGAACATCGAGAGAGCAACAGTATACAAGTGTCATGACAAGTCTCAGTTAGTCTAGCACAGTACACGTAGCTAGGATTTTTTTTTTTTTTTTTTTTTTTTTTTTTTTTTTAAATAGAATAGGTAAGTTAGTATTAGTTAGTCAGGTGTTGGCGAAAAAGATGTGTCTTTAGATGTCTTTTGAAAATGGCTAAAGACTCAGCTGTTCGAATTGAGATCGGGAGGTCATTCCACCAGCTGGGCACAGTCCAGGAAAAGGTCCGTGAGAGTGATTTGGTACCTCTTTGGGATGGCACCACAAGGCGTCGTTCACTTGCAGAACGCAAGCTTCTGGAGGGCACATAAGTTTGAACCAGCGAGTTTAGGTATATTGGTGCAGTGGCAGTTGTGGTCTTGTAGGCAAACATCAGTACCTTGAATTTGATGCGAGCGGCTATTGGTAGCCAGTGTAACCTGATGAAGAGAGGGGTAACGTGAGCTTTTTTTGGCTCATTAAAGACCACTCTGGCTGCTGCATTCTGGATCAGTTGCAGAGGCTTGATAGTACATGCAGGAAGGCCCGCCAAGAGAGCATTACAATAGTCCAGTCTGGAGAGAACAAGAGCTTGGACAAGGAGTTGTGCAGCTTGCTCTTGCAGGAAGGGCCTAATCTTCCTAATGTTGTATAAGGCAAATCTGCAGGACCGGGCCGTTGTAGCAATATGGTCTGTGAAGCTTAACTGATCATCGATCACAACTCCAAGGTTCCTGGCAGTCCTGGAAGGAGTTATGGTTGATGAACCCAGCTGTATAGAGAAGTTGTGGTGAAGTGATGGGTTGGCAGAGAACACGAGCAGTTCTGTCTTAGCAAGATTGAGCTGAAGGTGATGGTCCATCATCCAGCTAGAAATGTCACTCAGACAGGCTGCAATGCGATCTGTTACCGTCGGATCATCTGGTTGGAATGAGAAGTAGAGTTGAGTGTCATCAGCATAGCAGTGGTAGGAAAAGCCATGCTTCTGAATAACCAATCCTAATGACGACATGTAGATGGAGAAGAGAAGTGGTCCAAGCACTGAGCCTTGAGGAACTCCAGTAGCAAGAAGTTGTGACTTTGAAACCTCACCCCTCCAAGACACCCTGAAGGATCTATTGGAGAGGTAAGACTCGAACCACAGGAGGGCGGTTCCTGAGATGCCCATCTTTCTGAGGATGGACATGAGGATCTGGTGGTTAACTGTGTCAAAGGCAGCAGACAGATCCAGCAAGATGAGTACAGAGGATTTGGAAGCTGCTCTTGCCAGTCTCAGGGCCTCTGTAACCGAGAGTAGGGCAGTCTCAGTTGAGTGTCCACTTCTGAAGCCAGATTGGTTGTTGTCCAGAATGTTGTTCTGTGCAAGAAACAGAGAGAGTTGGTTGAACACAACTCGCTCAAGTGACTTTGCAATGAATGGAAGAAGGGATACCGGTCTGTAGTTTTCTAAAAGTGCTGGATTTAGAGCAGGTTTTTTAAGCAGTGGGCTTACCCGAGCCTGCTTAAATGCTGTGGGAAATGTACCAGTGTTAAGCGAGGTGTTGATAATGTGAGTAAGAGCAGGTACGACCGAAGAAGAAATGGCTTGAAGGAGGTGAGTGGGGATAGGATCTAGCGGACAAGTAGTGGGATGATTGGAAAGGATGAGTTTGGAAACCTCCGTCTCCGAGAGAGGAGAAAAGGAGGTGAGAGATTGTGTATTTGTCGTTATGAAGTTATTATTAGTTTGCGGTGTGAGGAATTGGTCACTGATGGTTTTTGTTTTATTTGTGAAGAAAGTTGCAAAGTCATCAGCTGTAAGAGTTGATGAAGGAGGAGGGGGAGGTGGACAGAGAAGAGAAGAGAACGTTTTGAAGAGTGCGCGAGAGTCGGAGCAGTTGTTAATTTTGTTGTGGTAGTATGTCATTTTAGCAGTGGAGACATTTGCAGAGAAGGAAGAGAGGTGTGACCTGGTATAGTACTGATTTCCCCATTTCACTCCATCTCCCATCAGCCCCGTACCTGGTACTGATTAGCATTCCCCACCTGTTCCCCATTATCTGGACTATTTAATGAGCATTGCCTCTCTGCCTGTTGCGAAGTCTTGTTTTGCCCCGGTGAACATTTCTGAGTGGTTTCCCCCTGTTTTCATTCGGACTGCCTAGTGTTTTGACCTTGCCAGTTTATCGTCTTCTTGTTGGATTGCTGCCTGCCCTTTTGACCTGTGCTTTGTTTCTTGGACTATTGTTATTGGATTGCCGCCTGCCCTGACCCACGCCTGGCTAAGGATCTGTATACCGCTGTCTGCCCCTATACCAGGTCTGCTCATGTGTACTACTCTGCCTACGATACTGTTCTGTCTAATCTTTGCCTTGACCTCTGTTTGTTTGATTCAGTTTCAAATAAAACTGCAAATGGATCCCTGTTTGAGTGATGAATCATTACAATAGTACATATAAATATTTATTAATTAATATTAACATTTGTTTTTTAAATAAATCATCACAATATGTACATGTTCTTAGGCTGTTAAAAGACATCTAGTCCTTTGGTCCAATAGCATAACACAGTCCAGAAGAGGTTTGATGTGTCCATCTGCGAATATTCAATCCAATGTGATATAATCCAAAGAGTGAACGCAGTGTTTTCATCAATCTCTGACCTGATGTGTTTAAAGTCTCAGGCCCCAATGTTAGGCCATGCTGCTCCTTTTATACATTTAGAGAGGTTACTTCACTTCCTGTTTCCTGTCATGTGATCTCTGGAATGACATCTGAATATGCAAAATTCCCTACTATAAAACAGGAGTAGCATGTCTGAATTCACAGTATTCATAAAACAATAGGTGAACAGTACCCAGACATTGGAGTTATGGCCATGTGTGTGGCGCTGCTGAGCCAAGACCTTTGCCTGTCCTGTTCCCCTCTTTTTCCTTCCCATTGTTTCCTGTCTCATCTACACTGCTCTTGCCAGGGTTTCATGGACACAATATACTGATTCAGGAGCTCGGGAGCTGATTGAGACACACCAGCAGTCATCCTGAACACCGTTATTGGCTCAGGTGTGTCTGATTAGGGTTGGAGTTAAACTATTTATTGGTGATAAGTTGTAGTTATTTATTTTTTCCAGGACCAGGACTGAGGAACCCCGCATACCACTAATATCAGTTGAGTAGTTTTTAATTATTAATATAGTCAGTCTAATTCACTATATACTCTAAATGGCCTGTTGTTCACTATGAAGGGCACTATGATCTCACCCTCTGTAGAAAGATGACTCCCTCCTGTGTCTCCTCGTCTGTGGTGATGTTGAACACACCTGGTGCATCTCCATCTATTATATAGTAGTCCATCTCTGCATTGGAGTCGATATCAGCATCTGCGGCTTTCAGTTTGGCCACCACTGACGGCACAGGCACCGACTCCAGCACTGAGTACTGATACGATTCTACAGACACACAGATGCTTCATGTTAGAATCTTAGACTAACATTAGAGGGGTCATGACTGAAAAACCGAGGTGATTATTTTTGGTCCCTCTAAAACCAGAAACTCTATAGTTAGTAACTTAGACAGTCTCACTCAATATGTTAAGTCACATGCAAAAACTGTAGGTGTTATTTTTTATTTAGCTCAGTTGTTAAAAACAGCTATTATCAATTGAGAAACATTTCTAGACTTAAATCAACACTTTCCTTTCAAGATTTGGAAAAACTTATTCATGCATTTATCACTTCACGATTGGACTCCTGTAATTCCTTATACCTAGGTCTTTCCCAATCTTCACAGGCTCATTTGCAGATGGTCCAGAATGCAGCGGCCAGATTGTTAACTGGTGCAAAAAATCGTGATCAAATCACTCCAATTTTAGCGTCGCTCCACTGGCTTCCTGTCTCCTTTAGAATTCAATTCAAAATTTTGTTGATTGTTTTTAAAGCACTTAATGGACAAGCCCCATCATACATTTCTGATCTTATCTAATTTAATTCTGCTCTAAGTCCCTCAGATCTGCTAATAAAGCTCTTTTAGATGTCCCACGGTCACGACTTAAGTTTAAAGGTGACAGAGCCTTTGCAGTAGCTGCTCCACGGTTATGGAATCAGTTGCCACCTGACATTAACAGTGCTCCGTCTAATTTGGAATTCTTAAAATGCATCTTTATTCTATGGCCTTTCCTGATTTTTAATTTATGGATTAGTATTGTTATCTTGAATTTTAATTTGTATTTTATTTTATACTTAACTGTATTTTATGATTGTTTTGTACAGCACTTTGGTCAGTGTAAACTGAATTTAATGTGCTCTATATATAAAATTTACTTACTTTACTTACTTACTTGTTTTGACAAATAAGAGGTCATTGTATTATAAAAACATCCTGTAAGTTTCAGAACTCAAAACTTTCTCATTAGTCTAAAAACAGCTTATATTAAAGGCAGTCTGCCAAAATGACAGCTTTTGGAATGTTCTACTCTGATGTAATAGTGTGTATAAGCACCGCCTACGCAGAAGATCCCCGCCCACCGATTCTACATAGCTGCCTGTTTAGCCGCCGCCCATCAATTCTACCTCGCTGTCTGTTTAGCTCCGCCACCAATTCTACATAGCTGCCTGCTTAGCCCCGCCCATCAATTCTACGTCGCTGCCTGTTTAGCTCCGCCACCAATTCTACATAGCTGCCTGCTTAGCCCCGCCCATCAATTCTACGTCGCTGCCTGTTTAGCTCCGCCACCAATTCTACATAGCTGCCTGCTTAGCCCCGCCCATCAATTCTACGTCGCTGCCTGTTTAGCTCCGCCACCAATTCTACCTCGCTGCCTGTTTAGCCCCTCCCACCGATTCTACACCGCCGCCTGTTTATCAAACAACAGAGCATTCTGATGGGGGGAAGGGACAGAAAATATCCTATTACTTCAAAATGATTGTTTTTTGATGTTAAAATCTTGATAACAGAACAGTACAAAATAAATAAATGAATAAAAAAAACAACAACAAAAAAAAGAAAAGCAGTTCATGACCTCTTTAACACACTAAAATCAAACACACCAAACCTGTCAAGAACCTGCCAGTGTCCAGGTTATAAATCAAAGGAAATAATTACAAAATGTAATTTTGCATAATGAAAATGCAGCAAATCACTTAATTTCTTATTTCTGTTTGGTTTTGGCATGTGGGTCTGACCCAAAACAAAAAGGAGGCTGAAACACAACTTATGGACATATAATTAGCAATATTATACACAACCATTTATTTATAAGAAATATTGCCAGAGGAATATATATTAGGTTTTACCAGTTTTATCTTTTCAGGAGAGATTTCAATGCCTTTTTAATCTAAATTCTCAAAAAAGGAGAATAATATGTGTGGGTCAGTATAATCACACAATCTCAGTTTTCTCTCAGATGTATTACTAAATGCTGATGTGAGACTGTAGCGGACTCATGAGAGCTGAGGTGAGATGAGGAGTGTCATTAGCAGATCTCTCATGTATCTTCAGCATTCGTGTCACTCTCATGGAGAACTGCCATGTAATCTCTGTAATGACTTTTTAATTTACCATGGAATAGAAACTTCTAGCAGACTAAACCTTTGTGGTCACACCCTCATCTTGATTTCGCTTCTCTTTTTCTCCCTATGATTGCTTTTACCTCCATTCATCTACCTCTTTCTTTCTTTTTCATTTTCTTTGTCCTCCATTATTCTCTCTTTCCCATCTCATGCTCTTTTTATTTTATGTCTTGCATGTTTGTTTCTTCATATTTCCCTCTTTGTTCTCAGTTCTCTCTCTTTTTCCATATTGTTTCACAAACATTGCTTTTCTTGTTTCAGGGTTTAGAAACAAGAAGAGCAATGTATGGTTCTAGAGTAAAAATCCCATTAATTTTCTTCATAGAGGAAATTATTATTTATAGTGTTAACATGTTAGCCTTTCTATCAAGATAGACTGAGCTCTGAAGAGATCAAGTAAAGTCAATTTTATTTGTTTATTGTTTTTCACAATACATATCGTTATCTATCATCACACATTTTTCATATATCAAACTATGGAAACAATAAATTGAGAATTTTTATGTAAACCCAAGCATTAACAGAAAAATAATAATTCTTGAGAAACTGAGTTAAAGCTATTATATGTAAAAAATGAAGCTATTACATGTAAAAATGTAGGCCAGTTTTTGTCTTCATTGCAATATATGTATTTTTTTATATGTATCAATATATAGCCATACATGGTCCATGAATATATTGCAGTATATTGAAAAATATAAGCACTAGTTTCCCATATATGGAAATGTATTATTTTATATTATTGCATTATATTTCCCAGTATATTGGCGTATATTTTTAGTAAGGGACAGTAGAGTAAGAACTGGAGGAAGACACAGCACCACTGCGTCTCAGACTCCTCAGTTATTGCTCTGACTGGCTTCATCCATTATAACAGGAGAGCTTGTCCAACTTCACACAACTCTCCTTCAGCACAAACACAAAGCACTTTCTCCAAAGCTTTATAGAACTTTAAACTGCTGCCTGATTACCAGCTTATCGGTTGCATCTACAGAAAAATATTGATTGTTCTTTTCATGGACTTTGTGAATTAAGGTACAGCCTTTTGCTCTGCAACAACACACGCTAAAGTGGAGCAAATATGTTCCTCTTTTTTTTAAGAAAATTACAGCACTTCACTTTCCACAATCAGCACATGAGGTCAGGATGAGAGGCAAAGGCATGAGAGACACTGTGTGCTCTTACTGCGAGAGAAGCGTGGAGGGTTATCATTGACGTCGGTGAGCGTGACCGTCACGGAGGTGCTACCTGACAGTCCACCCATCTGACCCACCATGTCCTTGGCCTGAATGATCATCACATACTGGTCACGCGTCTCTCTGTCCATGTTGGGCAGGGCTGTCCGTACGATGCCTGAGGAAAACACACAGCCTTTAGTCTGCAGGTCAATACTGATGTGCAAAGAAAATGTTTTTAAATCTAAAATCACCAAAAAAAATCACCCACCACATGAATTTATTCTTGTTTAGTGTTTAAAAATTATGGCGCTACTACATAATCCAATAATGGGTTTATATTTGGTTGAGTTGATATGGGTTGATCCAACAATACTGCAAATCAATTTAGCCAAATTTAAAAGTGCTCTAAAAGACCTACTCGAAACTCCTGGTTTGTTTGTTGTTTTTAAGTATTACAGTGTTTGTTTGTTTGTTTTTTAGGGTTAATCACTTTATCAAAACTCTTCACTCAGTGAAGCACAACAGCAGACTCTATATGGCTAAACTGTGGGTCATTTATCATTGCTAAACAGAATTAATGATTGTTTTCTAATGACATTTTACAAAAGCAAGCGTTGTATAATAAGGTGACCAGATGTGCCACTTCCCGGGGAAACGTTCTGCCCAGAATTTCTAAATTGTCGTAAAAGTACTGTGAGAGCGATTTGAAAGCATGGAGCCGTCTGCTCTGCTCTCTATCGCTCTCGTGGTACTTTGATGTCATACAATGATCGATTGGCGCAGCGCAAGCAGCCAAACCCTGGTTATTTTAGGCAATTTAGAAATTCTGGGCAGAACGTGTCCCCAGGAAGTGGCATGTCTGGTCATCTTATTGTTTAATGCTTCTTGCTAGTGTTTTTTATGTCATTGTATTTTTTTTTATTTTTTTTTTGGCGGCAAACAAGTTATACATGCTACATGTGGCATAAACAACTAGTGTTCTGACTTTATTTTGGCATAGTAAAAAAAGAAAGAAACTAAATTTAACTAATGATTTAGCTTAGCTTTGTGTAGGAGTGTCCCATGTGTTGGTCACCTCCTATCTTCGACCAATTCACACAAATTAAGTGATTAAATTAGGGCTGTCAAAGTTAACGCTTTAATAACGCATTAACGCAAATTCATTTTAACAGCACTAATTTATTTAACGCAGCGTGCATTTTCTGTTTGACCCGTGGCCTAGCCCTTAGTTGGAGAAATGTAGATGCACAGTGTTGCCAAATTAGCGACTTTGCAGACCTCTTTAGCGACCCCCCCCCCCTCTTCAAAAAAGCACCTAGCGACAAATCTTTAGGGTTTGCCCAAACCTTATTTCGTTTCTGAGACTCACTGGTACTGCCGCACGAGCGCGAGGTCTTGTTGTCCCAGCGCGCACACATCTTTCTCTCTCTCTGTGCGTCTGCATTGTTCAGCGAGCGGCGGAGAGGAGCAGCGCTTTCAGTTAAACACAGATATTGTGTTGCTTCTCTAATTTTACATGCAAGTATAGCCAAAATCACAGCACAGCTATTGTCATTATCTTATGTGTATTTGATTTCATCAGACGACAGCTCGATTATCAGGATTTTTGTGCAGATTAACATATTGAAAGGGAGAGCTGGTTATGTCTTAATGGGTCGCGTTTCAGTCACTATTTCATATTCATTCCATCATTCCATTGTCTGACAACAGAAACAGTAAAATATATCAATGAAAACAGTTTTATTGAGAATTTAGCTGCATCAGAATATAGTATGTGGCACAGAGAGGCAAACAAATCTAATAATAAATAATAAATGTACATTTTGCATGTTCAGAAGAAGTGAGCTGCCCTGTCGTGCAAAGATGTAAACAGGTTTGTGTCAGTAAATTGCTCAGTGCAAAGAAAAATAAGTAATGGGAACCTGGTATTTCTTTTTTTATTTTTATGTGTCTAATAGACATGAACAAGTTCTTTGAAAAACATGTCTAGTCTTCATGCTCTATGTTGACTATGGTTTCAATTATAATAAACATACATTTGCATAAAGCATCCATATTTATCCATGTCCATGTTGATTAGAGTATTAAAAACTTGAAATTTTTTAATTTAAGGTACATTTAGAACAAATAAAAATGTGCGATTAAGTTGCGATTAATCACGAGTTAACTCATGACAATAATGCGATTAATTGCAATTAAATATTTTTAATCGATTGACAGCCCTAGATTAAATACTATGCCTCTTTCTGTAGACTACTGTCCAATAGTTCAAACTTCCAATTAATTGGAATAGTTATCTTTTGGATAATCAATTCAGCTCATAAAAATTTTGTTTCTGTTTCTAAGAAGTCTTCTATGTTGGACTTTCAAGATCATTAAACATATTAAATCAGTGTCATGCAAGTACATCTGCCCACCGAGGAAAATGCCCGGTACACCAGATTACCAGTCCAGCCCTGTGCGTAAGTGGGCGCCTATAGTCCGAGACAAATTATGTATACAATATACAATAAAGTACATTGAATTGAATTCTACTGCCACCACTTGAGAAGATTTGGTTCTCACAACATATAGAGTCCAGAATCTCTTATAGCAAGTAAACTGTGCTTATATCAGTCTGACGTTTAGTAGACCGGGAGGGGTACGGACCTGAGGAATGTTTTTGGGTGCTTGCTGAGGATATTCTGGACGAGGTAGAGCTAGAAGCAGATGAGCAGGTTCTGTAATCTTCAGCTCACTCCCCTTTGTATGCCTGCTTTTGCTGCTTAGAAGTCTGACAGTTCACTTGCCCCTTAAATGGTAGAAATACTCTATTCACATCGTAGAAATACTCTATTCACAGGCCTATTTGTTACCCCTGGTAAATTTATTCCATATACCTCTGATAATAGGGGAGGCTACTGAGATAAAGTGAGGAGTATTCATATGACAACATGACAGCCATCACCACAAGAGGAGCGACATTTTATAGAACAAAACAGCTTTCTCTAGAACACTGATGTGTTTTTATCTTAAGTGAGATGATATTTTAGTTAATTTCTTTAGGTCTAAAACTACAGCTGTGATTCAAGTGCTCTCTTCCAACTGTACATGAAATCCATAACATTTCAATATAAAACACACATTGACAGAGAGAACACATAAAGCCTGGTCTACACTCGCCTCACCTGCGAGTTTGCGTGTGCATGACAAAAAAAGGCATTCAACAATTAATGAACTGACGATTTGAATTAAAAAATAATGAACTGAAGTCTCATAAAATTTTTTAAATGGGTGCTTGTACACAGTCACATTAATAAACGTATTTCTTATAAACGTTAATAAACTTTGCAAGCGTTAATAAAATGTTACACTGCTCTGCCAAACTACTTTTTCTATGCTACTTCTTTTTCTTATTTCAGAAAATAGTACAGTGAGCACATTGAAGATAAATGCCTCTGAAGTCCGTGTGCAGTCAGCGGACGCTTGCGGTGAGGGGCAAAAGAATAAATAAGACTGAAGAGACTGACTTTTCTTCCTAACGTTTTGTGTGTTTGAGAGATTAGATTATCGCATTTGTTTATATACACAAGATTAGATTATTACATTAGTTCACTTATCTGTAATCATACTTGTTAAAATATTACAAATTATAGTGATCTAACACTTGTTGTACACTATTACAAACTGGAAAAAGTAGCATTTACTGCCAGAGCTACTGCCAGACTGCTGAAAAACAGTAAAACAAAAACAGTATATCTGTAATATGAATATACTGAGAAATAAAGAGTTGGTGCAGAATATCCTGTTCATTACTGCATTACATGTAATTAATGTAACTGTAACAAAAGTACTCAACAGCAGATTTGTGTGGGCACCATTACATGGAATAGACATACATTCTAAAAATAAAGGTATCACAAAGTATCATATTCATACTCAGTCTAAAAAAATTGTATCAATGCATCCACAACTATGATCTCTCAGAGTGATTTCAGTCTGTCATATTTTTCCTTTCCCAGACTGGTGAATCTGTGTTTGACACTAATGGCTCACTCTAGTGGGCTTCCACGAATGCTAGTCATTCTGTAGGTGCTCCACCAGTTATGTTTGTGTGCACTAAAGTCTTGACAACAGTTTTCCTCCTCACAGGTGTGAGTTATCACAGTTGCAGACACTTTATTTGATGGAAATACACCTGGTCCTAAATTACACTTTACTCTGGCCCTAAATGACAACCTTTTTGCGTCAAATTTTGATGATCTCAGAACTTGTTCCACTCCACTGCCAGTCCCACAATCCCCTGTGTAAGCTTGTCTCTCAGCCCCCATAGAGAATGAATTGGAAACGCTTGTTCAACTCTGCTCACTCCACACTACTGAACACTGAGGGTGAAACTACACTGTAAAACAATCATGACGGATGAAAATAGACCTTGACAGGAATGTTACAACTTAGTTCATCAGATTCATTATAGCAATGAACTTCTGAATATTCTATTAGGTTTCAGTGATAAAATAAACACCAAAATAATTTTTTCTCTCTCATTTGTACAGGGAAATGTATTTCATTAAGCATATTTAGTAATTGTCTGGTGGTAGGGCATGATGATTTTGTGCCGATGTGCTTTCAGCAATTCAGTCATGAAATAAATCACAATGGGCCTCATTCATGAACTAATTTTTGTGTAAATTGTTGGTAAAGCCGTTCTGATGTAAACTTTCGAATTCATGAAAATGTTTGTATTTTCAAAATGATAGATGGTACGAAAGAAATGTACACCTGCTCCCTACCAGGTGTAAATGGTGCGTAAAACGTTCTGTGTTCTTTTTGGCAAACTGATGACACTGAATTTTGATGCACTGCCATAATAATTACAAGTTAATTTGCCCTTGCCCTCTTTTTGATTTATTTTGATTTATTTATTTGTTTTGCAGCTGAGTTGATAACTGTAAAACGCAGCACTCGTCAGCTATTTACCCAGCTGTAAATAGAGGATGGGTGGGACAAAATCCTACTGCCTACAACAATGGAGAAGTCAATATTACTGGTTACTGCTTTTCTATATTTAGTACAGTTATTAAAAATAAGATACTAGTAATACGTTGCCGCTGTGGATATTCCAAATCATAGCAACTAAAGCATCTCAGCTGGAAAAACGCTGTGCCACCAAAACGTTTTCAAGCGCTACCAGCTAGTCGTTTTAAGAATAGCGCCTTCCACTGCGTTACTGGACACGCAATTTGAGTAGCAGTAATTCATAGGCAGGGATTATGCTAATTAAGAATGAGCATGCAGGAGCACCTTATTTAGAATGACTGGAATGCATTAACATACACGTTTAACTATCAAATCGGATGTTTACAAAGCATTTGTGAATCCAGAGGAGAGTTTTCGGGAAGGTCTGTTTTACGTGCAATTTACTCAGAATTTACTCATATATTTATGCAAGTTTCATGAATGAGACCCATTTTGTTTAGTTTGCTTTTAATGTGGTCAAGAGTGATCGAACTGTGAACCAATCACCAAAAACACGTTAATGACAGGTGTAAAGGGGGATTTCTTAAATTGCTTTCTTAAAAGAGAGGTACAATTCACAGCCTAATCACAAAAAAGTGTTCACTACTCATATGCAGCATTTGTGTCATTTCCAATCATGTCTCTGCAATATTATAAAACTCCTCAGATGTCGAACCTCAGCTGAATCAAAAGGAAAAAGTCCATGAAAGATAAACAATGTATCAGATACAACAGAAAATGACATGCACACGTGTTGGTTAACACCACAGACATGCTCAAAGAATAATGAGACGGTCCTCTCCCTCAGGAAAGAGAATGTAACAAGCAGACCTACAGCCTCCTGTCTGAGATTCACACCCAGAGTGCTTTGCAGGTGGCAGCTGGAGCACAGTAGGATGCTGGGTAATGAGACTGCTGCAGGTACAGTATGAACACACACTCTCAAACACACACTCACACACACCACAAACTGAAGCACCCTCACAGCATGACAACATTCAGAAGAAATATTTTCATCTGTGTTTCTGCTATGTCCCCTGAGGTAATTTAGTGTTTGTTAAGGCAAGCATCATTATTACTTTTGTTTATATTTAAGGTTTAACAGAGACGCTGAATATATTCAGCAGACTGCAGTGCACATTAAGCTAGAGTTCTATGTATTGATTTCAGCTCTGCTTTTAAAACAATGAAGATACACATTCCCTTGCAGACACTAATTGATTTAAGCATTAATGGTAGCCTCATAATGTATCAGATTTTCTTTCCAATCATCCACAAAGACTATGGCCCTGGTTTACTAAAGGCTTGCCTACATAAAAACATAGGCACTAATGTGGCCTACTGAGGATTTTGGATTCCATGCACATGAAACAGTGTGTCGTAATCAAATTAGTTTAATTGTGCAAGGGCACTTTTTGCCCCAAGTCCCCATTAATTTCTGATCTCATACGCCGCATTTCTGCAGTCCAATTGATGGACATCCAGGATTGCACTTTTGTTAAGCTTGAGATATGGACCTGTAAAAAAAGGGCAGTGATATAACACGACGAGTGAAGAAATCCACCCATGAAATCAGCTTTCTTGCTTTGATTTTTAAAAAAACAAGAAATAAACCACGCTAGTACCCAGACCGCCACAGCAGCACCATCAACATAGCTGCTCTTTATCGCTCTTTCTTAAAGGGGGCATAACACACACAGTTTCACCCAATCTCATGTTAATGTTAATCTCATGTTGATCCGATGACCCCTTTAACAGAAGAAGCACTGTGTGTCACTGATATATTTGGCTCAAGAACTCCGTTCCACTCTATAATTCATCTTTGAATGTAAGAACAAGTCTTGGCACATCCTGTCAAAAAAAGGGTGCCAACCCCTGACATATAATACAGCACACATCACACAAGCCATATGGGTTACTTTTAAGGTTCATTTTTGGAGCATATGTCTCCTTTCACTTTCATTGGATGAAAAAGCAAACATTCTGCTTGGCCGAAAACACAGTCCAACATCCAAAATTTCTAAAAAAAAACATTTAAACATTAACTACCCAAATACAAAATAAATTTGCAGTTAGGTTAATCGATTTAAAGAAATACATTTAAATGTAATGTTACCTGTCTTGGGCTCCACAGAGAAGTAAGGGTGTCCATGTATGATGCTGTACACGACTCTGGCGCTGTTGCCGTAAGTGGGGTCGTCTGCATCTGTCGCTGTCACCTGAACCACCATGGTGCCTGTGCATCCAGGAAATATGCAAAACAAAATCCTAGTGAGTTTTAACTCAAATATGACCCGTTCATTTCAGGTCTTGGAGTCTCTACTAACAAGCTGATGAGATGAATCAGGCGTGTTTAATTAATAGGAAGAGTTTGAAAATGTGTAGTGTTAGGCCATGTCCACACGTACACAGATATTTTTATAAGCTGAGTTTTTCCTTCTTCCGTTTTAAAAAAAGTCTCTGTCCGCATGAAAACGCAAACGCATGCTTTGAAGCACTGTCAAGAGCATGCCAAACCAACAGGTGGTGATATAATCTCAACCGTAAAGCCATGTTGGCCAATCAGAAGCCTGAAAAAGTTTCCAGTATGCGGAGATAACAGCGCAGGCTCCAACATCACAAGCCAAAAACTCCGGTATCGCTGTCTACACGATAACACGGCAACCAGAGTTTTTGAAAATCTTCACCCTGGCAGGAGTTTTCAAAAATGTTCGGTTTCAGTGACCTGGTGCAGTGTTTGCGTGTGGACGAACCGCCAAGCCGCATAGAAAAAGCTGCGGTTTTGAAAATAACCACGTTCATTTGGACAGGGCTTTAGTGTTCCTCCAAGAACACTGATCTAGATGTTTCCTCATTCTCTTGCTTGCACAATTGTGTATTTAGCAGAGGTCACAAGAGTAACTTCCGTAGCTGTAATATTCTGAGTGAAGGTCATTCCACACTGAGTCTGAAATTTCCATATGCGTTTTTTTCGTATTCGTAATCCTAAATATTCATCACGGACAGAAACCTTGCACACTGAGTCCGATGCGTATTAATTAATCCGTTTCGAAATTAAATGCAAAACAGCACTAAATGGAGTCTTCAAGCAGTGAGGATGATTTTGTTGTCTTCTCGCTTCTTAAAAAGAGAGGAAATATTGGGTCCATCCAATACTGCCCTTACCAAAAAGTAGTATACTTCAAGTTTAATTAATTAAGTATCCATAAGTAAAGTTAAAGTATATTTTTAAATATCAGTGTACTAGTAGTATACTTGTAAGTGTACTATATTTCAATACTCCTTGGGACTAAATTGGCCCACTTTCTAGTATATAAAAGTATAATTTTAAGTATACTTTAAGTATAACAGTAGTAAACTTTGAGTACACAACTAGTTTACATCAAAGTTTTTAGCTTGTACTGCAACTATACTAAAAGTGAACTTGTAGGTATACTGATAATTTACTAATTAAATACTTGTAGTAGCATTTTTAGTACACTTTGAAGTATAGTCTCAGTAAGCTACTAGTTTAGTAGTTTTATACTGCAAGTATAGGCTACTCGTAAGTGTTCTTTAAGTGAAATTCACATCATACTTTAAGTGTACTACTATGTCCCTATTTAGGTATTAATGTGTATATATTTTGTTATATGAATATCTGAACATACAAAACATCAAAAGAAAGAACAGGGTATCTGCTTGTAAACAAAAACATTTTATTCTAGCTTCATGCATTCTTTTTTAAACACTTGAATATGGGTAAGTTTCATAATTAAAAAATAAAGAAATAAACAACATTTTGAACAAAAAGCTGAAAAAGACTATGAATTGGATTCAGAATGATAATCAAAACGTAGATGGAGTCGATCAACACCCCAAAGCTTGACAGTCATTATTACCTCTTCATTGGTGATATTTTATTCCAGAACATTACACAGTTTTGATGCTGTTTTATGTCTGATGATCGTGTTTGATTACATGTGGAAGCATCTGTTGTTTTGGTTTCTTCTTCACTTGTTTTTTTTGGAAATTCTGTACAGAAGATTTGTACTAGCGCCCCCTACCGTATAACAATGAAAACACGGATTCTAGGAGCACAAGTATAACTAAAAAAAAAAGTATTTCAAGTATACTTGAATGTCATTTTAAGTATATTTCTGAGAAGTACATAAAAAGTATACTTTCCTATTTTTAGTTTAAAAGAAGTATAATAATAGCACACTTGAATAAACTTCTTTTTCGTAAGGGTGAGATATAGAGAGGAAGGAGAGTTCCCCCTAAGGAGCAGTGGGATTATCACGGGCGATTCAAAGTTTACTTCAGGATGTCAGTGGCTCAGTTTGATGCTTTGCTAGCGATACAAGAGCCACCTATTAAAAAGAAGACCACCAATTTCTGTGAACTCAGTGTGCAAGGATCTTTACGGTGCTTTGTGCTGCGAGACGAAGTGGATGGACTTGACAATCGCGATTCTGGATTTTGGCGTTCCCTTGTACGGTGGCTCTGGACTGTCAAAACACCTCTCAAAATGCTTGCAACGGATGCGAAAAACGGAGAAAATCAAACCTGATCCAAATATTTTTATGATGGATGAAAATTTCAGAGGCAGTGTGTAAACGTGACTGACATAACGTGAGGTCGTATTTATTTTTTAACGTGCGAAAAATTCAGATGAAATTTTCAGACTCAGTGTGCAATGACCTTTATAGTTGCATTTTGAGTTGCACTAGATGTTCTTGTTTTTAAAAGCATCCAACTACAGCACCAAAGAACAAAAGGGAAAGCAATGTTTTACAAGTACTGTAATAGTAGGTAAAAGTGCACCACCCAATAAATAAAGGTCCCTTTCAAATGGGAACTTGCACTGTGTCTGATGCTACGGGGAACAGTCTGTGACATCACTACCTGTGCAACTGGTATAAAAGGGCACCTATGGTACATGCCATTAGCTTTTTTGTCTTCAGGAGACATTTGATTGTACACGCGTGTGACAAATGCTACTAGTGGAGGGCGTTTGACTCCTCGAGAAAGTTGTGTGTGCTCATTATGATGCATCTGTGGGACCGACTGAAGGATAATAATAGTAAGAAGCTTTTGTTCTTGTTTGATTCTCACCCGACGGATAGTAGTCAGTGTTTGCACAAGTACGTTCGGCTCTTGAGTTTAATGCATGCTGTGTGATGTGGATGTGGTGAGAAGCTCCACCTATCCTTAACTTTCTCTTGAGGGATAAGAGTTGAGCACCTACTCCCTGTAGTTAGGTCCCACTAGAGAGAACTGCGAGGCGTGATCGATCACTGGGATTGTAGGCAGAGCATAAGAGGAGTCTGATGGGAAGCGCTTTCCCTTTTGGAACTCCTCCTGTTACCTATAATTCTTTCATACAGATTTCTACAAGAAGGAAAGAAACTGAAGAATGTGGAATATGTAATTTTGAGGTATTAGATGCAGAGAGAGTTGAGGCATATATTATTGATAAATTAGCCCGCTATATAAAAGTAAAAGTAACCGACTCAGGCAAGCTGCTGGATCCGGATGTTCTTTCTTTGAAATTTTCCAATCCAGCAGACAGCGCTCTACTGGTGTCAAGTCAGGCCTGTCTCCCGTATAAGGAGCGATTTATGTCTCTACATAACTGCCCGTTACCATGAGGCTTACATTTCTTCCTGATGTGGAGAGATCATGAAGAGATGTGGAGAGTTTGTTTCAGCATGCAAATTACACAAATATACCAGAAATGCATGAGCAGAGACACGAGTCGATGCCCCCCATTGAAGAGACATTTGCTTGCTATCTCTCAGTGGGGAAGGCATCGTCACTGAAGGCTCCAACCCTGCCATCCAAACCTTTGCGTGTTACACCCTGTTGGAATGACAGGGCATACGTGGCAGTGGGTCAGGCCAGTGGCACATTACACATAACGGCTCTGTTACAGGCATACCAGGCCGATCTGCTGAGAAATCTGCATCAGGGTCATGGTCTTTCCCCTGAGCTGGTGGCCGTGCTGCACCGCAGATCTTCCCCAGGGCATCACATCTCCGAGCCCCGATGGGAAGTGGCCTTTTTGCCTTCCCATTGGCAAGCACCTTTGGGAGTACTGGTCTCTGGAGATTCTACCTATAGTAAGCAGGGCATGAACACCTTTCTTTCGAGAAAGAGACAGTGAAAGGCTGGGGAATTTATTTCTTCCTGCTATATGGACCTCGATCGCCTAGGCCAAGAAGGAAAGGCGGAAGGTATAAAAGCCAGAACTTTCCTTTAGGGCATAAAGCTTTGGTAGTGGTCGTAGGGAATTTTGTCACTGACAGTTCTGCTGGTGCAGATGTAAACTGAGGAATTTTTTGACTCCAGCAGCTAAGTCCGTTGAGTTGTTATTTTAGTGTTTGTCACAGCCAATCTGGAAGTCAATCTCCTCAGCATGGCGTAGTGGGTATTTGTTCCCATAGCATCTTGTCAGACACAGTGCAAGTTCCCATTCGAAAGGGAATGTCTCGGTTACAAATGTAACCCTGGTTCCCTGCGTCTCATAGCCATGCCTCAGGCCTGCCTCTTTACGTGTCATTTAATTGTTAATTAATTAATAAATTTTGCATGTTTAAATGCATTGTTGCATTTAAACACATGCTTCAGACACTTGTCATGCTGATCTCAGTCCCTGTGATGGCCATGTATTGGGCCACACATAACTTCTACAGACAATTTTTGCACGGATCAATAAAAGCAAGCACAATGTTATATTGGTTTAGCATGTTATCTTTATTTGTCATTTTTACTAAGTCAGTGCACGGGCTTGGTTATTTGGCTTAAGGCTAAAATGTTAAAACCAGTTAAAATTCTCTTGACTGAAAGATGACTAAAACTGAACAAACAACTTCTGATTAAGATACAGATTAAAAATAGGATTTAGATAATACAATGTACCTGCTGTGTCATGTGTACCAAGCCAGACTGCTAACAAAGGGGTTCAAACAGGAAGTTGAGCTGTTTTATTGGATTTCTGAAGGAAATTGGAATGTACCAACTATGTTTAGTTGGAGGGAACATTGGAAAAGGTGATGTCTTAATCAATGTGATTTTTGTCTAGCACAATGCTATTTACATTAACTAAGGTAAAACCATGGCTCTAATTTTAGTTGAATGTACTATGTTAATTCCAGGATTTTTGTGGTTCATGTCTGTGTGTATTTGTAATTTGTTACTCCCCTTTTCCTTCTTAAATGGTGCTGGCCACCTCCTTTAAATTCAGTGTATGTCTTGTCTAGGGGAAGTTGGGGAACACGTCTTGTCCTGGTAAAGTTGTGTGGTAGTTTGTCCTCTGTGAGTTTGAGAGGCTAGAGAAATGTAATAGGACTCGTTCTACTCCAACTGTGCCCATGTGAATGGGATTGTATTTTGTTGAACATTTGATTTTCACCATATTTTTGCCATCAAGTGGATGTCTGAAGTCACCTTTTTCCTTGTGCAAGCAAGAGTCATTAAAGACCATCACAATTTCACTCTGACCCCTGGTTGTGGCTATGGACTTATTTTTTTTGTTGATGTGATTTTGCTAATGCTTATGGCAGATCCGTCACAATTGGTGTCAGAAGTGGGATGCCACTAGGGGCAGTAGTGAGTTTTTTTTTTCTTTTTCCTGCTGCTGTACATCTGGATTTTGGTTATTGGCCATTTTTTCATCATGGGGCCGAAGAAAGCTCAGACAAGTCAAGCTAAGGAGACAACAGAAGGAACTATAGGAGGACCGGAAGGTACTGAGGTGGAAATTGGTACTTTTTTTCAAGATGCTTCTTTTCAGGAGCTCAGGGACATGTTCCAGGCACACATTGCAATGCAAGAGGCACGAGACAGTCGTATGGAACAAGCAGCGGACCGTCAGGAAGCAGGTCTCTCCATTAACTCCTCTAAATGTGCCATAGCTAAAAAGGAAACGGAGTACCTAGGGTATGTTGTTGGTAATGGTGTCATCCGACCACAAATTCAAAAGATTGAGGCTATTCAAAACTGTCCTCTTCCACATACAAAGACCCAGATTCGATCATTCTTGGGGATGGCAGGTTGGTACCGAAAATTTGTACCAAACTTTTCTACTCGTGTGGCATCGCTGACTGATTTGACTCGAAAGAACTGTCCTAATCAGATCTGCTGGACAAATGAAGCCAAGGATGCTTTTCAGGACATAAAAGCTGCCTTATGCAAGGATCCAGTACTTTATTGCCCCAAATTTGAAGAGCCATTCGTGTTGCAGACTGACGCCTCTGATACGGGCATTGGGGCAGTGCTCCTTCAGGGTGAGTCAGACAGTAGACATCCAGTAGCATATATCAGCAGGAAGCTGCATGCGAGAGAGGCACGGTACTCTACCGTGGAGAAGGAGTGCCTGGCGGTGAAATGGGCCCTAGATACCTTCAAGTACTATCTTTTAGGTAGAGAGTTTACCCTTGAAACTGATCATCGGCCATTACAATGGATGGACAGAATGCGGGATACAAATGCTCGAATTACCCGCTGGTATCTTTCTATACAGCCTTATAAGTTTACTATCCAGCATGTTCCTGGGAAAACTAACGCCACTGCCGACTTCCTCTCCCGCTTACCAGCGTGAGATCTTAGGTTGGGGGGTGTGTGATGGCCATGTATTGGGCCACACATAACTTCTACAGACAATTTTTGCACGGATCAATAAAAGCAAGCACAATGTTATATTGGTTTAGCATGTTATCTTTATTTGTCATTTTTACTAAGTCAGTGCACGGGCTTGGTTATTTGGCTTAAGGCTAAAATGTTAAAACCAGTTAAAATTCTCTTGACTGAAAGATGACTAAAACTGAACAAACAACTTCTGATTAAGATACAGATTAAAAATAGGATTTAGATAATACAATGTACCTGCTGTGTCATGTGTACCAAGCCAGACTGCTAACAAAGGGGTTCAAACAGGAAGTTGAGCTGTTTTATTGGATTTCTGAAGGAAATTGGAATGTACCAACTATGTTTAGTTGGAGGGAACATTGGAAAAGGTGATGTCTTAATCAATGTGATTTTTGTCTAGCACAATGCTATTTACATTAACTAAGGTTAACCATGGCTCTAATTTTAGTTGAATGTACTATGTTAATTCCAGGATTTTTGTGGTTCATGTCTGTGTGTATTTGTAATTTGTTACTCCCCTTTTCCTTCTTAAATGGTGCTGGCCACCTCCTTTAAATTCAGTGTATGTCTTGTCTAGGGGAAGTTGGGGAACACTTCTTGTCCTGGTAAAGTTGTGTGGTAGTTTGTCCTCTGTGAGTTTGAGAGGCTAGAGAAATGTAATAGGACTCGTTCTACTCCAACTGTGCCCATGTGAATGGGATTGTATTTTGTTGAACATTTGATTTTCACCATATTTTTGCCATCAAGTGGATGTCTGAAGTCACCTTTTTCCTTGTGCAAGCAAGAGTCATTAAAGACCATCACAATTTCACTCTGACCCCTGGTTGTGGCTATGGACTTATTTTTTTTGTTGATGTGATTTTGCTAATGCTTATGGCAGATCCGTCACAGTCCCCATAGCATCTTTTCAGACGCAGTGTCTCGTCCCCCTTCTCAGGGAACCAGGGTTACATTTGTACCAGAGACATTCTCTTGCTTAGATTGTATTTAACTAAATGAATTAACCATGAAAAGAAAAAACCCAAAACCATGTAGAAAGAACAGCAACTGGATTTGTCTAGAGAGAGACTTGTGGACATGAAGATAATGGGGTTCTAACAGGTCATATGGGCTACTCAGTATCCATGTTGCACAACAAACAAAAGCCACTTGAAGCAAAACTGGAAATGTTTGTTTAACATGAGCTCATGCAGTCTGCTTCAAAAGGCCGTATTTGGAAGCCAAAGCTGTCATAATATTAGAATAATATTTAGTCTGTTTGGTTGTTTTCACCCTCATACAGTTGGTCTTGAATCAAACACATTGCATGGGTGAAAGTCAATGACATTCACATGTTGGAAAACAGTATGAGAACGTAATAGAGCAGTGCTTCTCAATTTCAATCTTCGCGTACCACCACTCTGCACATTTTCTATGCATCTCTTATCACTTCAGACGATTGTTCTATTAGACTGTAAGTGCCCTGCGAAGTGGACATCACAAGATATTCTGCCATGATTCCAGTTCAAAGGGAGCATGTATGTTCTATTTAAAGGGCATTAAAGTGTGCGAGACGTCAATTTAAATTGTATTTATTTACAGAGGTATATTATGTCACAGTTCTCTAGTAAGTTTGGTCTGTGTGTGAAAATGCTGCAGGCCGAATATTCTGAAGGGAAGTTAACTTCAATGAAATTCCCGTGCTCAGGGAGTAGGGAGCAATGAACACTGTATAGAGACCCTGTCAGTTGGAGCACAGTTCATGAATGGAGCGTTCTTCAAACGAGCTGATCTGAATCAGGTGTGTTAAACTAAGAAAGACATGCAAAATATGCAGAGCAGGTGTGGGCATGAGGACTGGAATTGAGAACCACTGTCATAGTGAATGGATGAAGCGTCATTCCATATTGATTTGGGCTTAATGTAACATACTGCACTGTCTAAACTGGGAGCTTAAAGTCATTAAACTGCTGCAGAGGGGACTACTAATGCTTTTAACCTGATTATCACATAAAGCAAATATAGGAAGCAAATCCAACAACAGTTATATACTTTTGTGCAGAAACTACATGAGTTTCTGATTCTGTCCTTTGTCAATAAAATCCTAGAAGATTCCAATAAGAAAACTGTTCTAATCAGAATTTCTTTGGAACCATTACAATGAGATTCTTGCAGGACTTGAGATTCATATGATTGATTGATTGATTGATTTAACTGATCCATAGGAATGGTTCCAAATATGATAGAAATTCTAATTAGAATCCTGTACGATTTTCTTTTTGGAATCATTTAGATTTTTTTTGACAAGGGACGTCACTGCTTGTGGATAATGTCCCTTTAATGATTCCTGATCTTGTTACATGCTTCTAATGCACTAGTACTGTAAGCAGGCTACAAGTTATTTTCTATGGCCAAAGTTTCTATGGCCAGAGAGATTATTTGAAGGTAATCTTGATCATGCTACAGTTACTACTGGCAGCTGATATAAATATTTGTAATTATTTATATACATTTCCCTTTTGAGCAAGTTTGCTACAATATATACAAAAATATTGGATTATTTATCCACCAGCAATGACATGCTTGCAACAATTTGAAGTCTTATTTGATCTGTCTAGTGTGCTATACATTCACCTGGAATGGCTTTGTGGTGCTTGAGTCAAAGCCTCTGCAGCTGTATGTCTAATCACTGTCTCTCTCTGTCATCTCTCATTTGTCCATCTTCATTCCAGGGAATGATCACAGTCTCAGGTTTCCATTCATTTTCTGTGTACGAGAAATGCATCTCTGGGGTTTGTAATCAATTCTGTGCTCCAGGCAGCTGACTGTCATCTGACTGTAATGAAAATAAATATACCTCAACTAATTTCAGGAGATGACACTTTTTCATATTCCTCCACCAAACAGGAGCTGA
Source organism: Aspiorhynchus laticeps (assembly GCA_023376895.1). NCBI lineage: Eukaryota > Metazoa > Chordata > Actinopteri > Cypriniformes > Cyprinidae > Aspiorhynchus > Aspiorhynchus laticeps. The sequence goes on from CM041807.1 coordinate 13,501,082, forward strand.
AATCTGACCGTCATGGTCACTAAATCACGTTTGCTTAGGATCAATAGTCTGGTTTCTGTTAGGTGTGCATGAGAAGCAAAACAAAGGCAGCATTGTGAGTGTGTATTGTTTCTTGTACAACCCCAAATCAGAAAAAGTTGGGACAGTATGGAAAACGCAAATAAAAAAAGAAAGTAGTGATTTCTAAATTTACTTTGACTTGTATTTCATTGCAGACAATATGAACACAAAATATTTCATGTTTTGTCTGGTCAACTTCATGTCATTTGTAAATATACATCCTTTCCTGTCAGTCAGACCTGCAACACATTCCAAAAAAAGTTGGGACAGGAGCAATTTAGGGCTAGTAATGAGGTAAATTGGTTAAATAATGATGTGATTTGAAACAGTTGATGTCAACAGGTGATTGTAATTATGATTTGGTACAAAAGCAGCATCCAAGAAAGGTCTAGTCCTTTAGGAGCAAAGATGGGCCGAGGATCGCCAGTTTGCCAACAAATACGTGAGAAAATTATTGAAATGTTTAAAAACAATGTTCCTCAAAGAAAGACAGGAAGAGATTTGGATATTTCACCTTCAACAGTGCATAACATAATTAAAAGATTCAAGGAATCTGGAGGAATTTCAGTGCGTAAAGGACAAGGGCGCAAGCCTAAGCTGAACAACCGTGATCTCCGATCCCTCAGGCGGCACTGCATCAAGAATCCTCATTCATCTATAAGCGATATCACCACATGGGCTCAGGACTACTTTGGCAAACCTTTGTCAAGTACCACAATACGTAGTTACTTCCACAAATGCCAGTTAAAACTGTACTGTGCCAAAAGGAAGCCCTATGTTAACAGTGTCCAGAAGCGCCGTCGACTTCTCTGGGCTCGGAGGCATCTGGGATGGACCATCACACAGTGGAAACGTGTACTGTGGTCAGATGAATCAGTATTTCAGGTATTTTTGGGAGGAATGGACGCCGTGTGCTCCGGACCAAAGAAGAAAAGGATCATCCAGACTGTTACCAGCAACAAGTCCAAAAGCCAGGGTCTGTCATGGTATGGGGTTGTGTCAGTGCCCTTGGCAAAGGTAACTTGCACTTCTGTGATGGCACCATTAATGCTGAAAAGTACATAGAGATTTTGGAGCACAATATGCTGCCTTCAAGAAGACATCTTTTCCAGGGACGTCCATGCATATTTCAACAAGACAATACAATACCACATTCTGCACACATTACAAAGTCCTGGCTGCAGAGGAAGAGGGTACGGGTACTTGACTGTCCTGCCTGCAGTCCCGACCTGTCTCCAATAGAGAATGTGTGGCGCATTTTGAAGCGCAAAATGCGACAACGAGGACCCCGTACTGTTGTCCACCTTAAGACTTGTTTGCAGGAAGAATGGGACAAAATTACACCTGAAACACTTCATCACTTGGTGTCTTAAGTCCCTAAACGTCTTTTAAGTGTTGTGAAAAGGAATGGCAACATTACAAAGTGGTAAATGCTTTACTGTCCCAACTTTTTTTGGAATGTGTTGCAGGTCTGACTGACAGGAAAGGATGTATATTTACAAATGACATGAAGTTGACCAGACAAAACATGAAATATTTTGTGTTCATATTGTCTGCAATGAAATACAAGTCAAAGTAAATTTAGAAATCACTACTTTCTTTTTTTATTTGCGTTTTCCATACTGTCCCAACTTTTTCTGATTTGAGGTTGTACATATGCTTCTTCAGATTTGGCCTCTGTGCTGCCTTAATGGAGTAAATACAGGTGCATCTCAATAAATTAGAATGTCGTGAAAAAGTTCGTTTTTTCTTGTAAGTTATTTCAAAAAGTGAAACTTTCATATATTTTAGATTCATTGCATGTAAAGTAAAACATTTCAAAAGTTTTTTTGTTTTAATTTTGATGATTAGAGCTTACAGCTCATGAAAGTCAAAAATCAGTATCTCAAAATATTAGAATATTTACATTTGAGTTTCAATTAATGACCATCCATACAGTAGAAATTCCGGGTATCTCTTGTTCTTTGAAACCACAATAATGGAGAAGACTGCTGACTTGGCAATGATCCAGAAGATGAACATTGACGCCCTCCACAAAGAGGATAAGGCACAGAGGGTCATTACTGAAAGGTGTGGCTGTTTACAGAGTGCTGTATCAAAGCATATTAAATGCAAAGTTGACTGGAAGGAAGAATTTGGGTAGGAAAAGGTGCACAAGCAACAGGGATGACCGCAAGCTTGAGAATACAGTCAAGCAAAGCTGATTCAAACACTTGGGAGAGCTTCACAAGGAGTGGGCTGCAGCTGGAGTCAAGAGTCACCACGCTCAGACGTCTTCAGGAAAAGGGCTACCAAGCCACTTCTGAACCAGAGACAATGTCAGAAGCGTCTTACCTGGGCTGTGGAGAAAAAGAACTGGACTGTTGCTCAGTGGTCCAAAGTCCTCTTTTCAGATGAAAGTAAATTTTGCATTTCATTTGGAAATCAAGGTCCCAGAGTCTGGAGGCACAGAATCCATGTTGCTTGAAGTCCAGTGTGAAGTTTCCACAGTCAGTGATGATTTGGGCTGCCATGTCATCTGCTGGTGTTGGTCCACTGTGTTTTCTGAAGTCCACAGTCAACGCAGCCATCTACCAGGAAATTTTAGAGCACTTCATGCTTCCTTCTGCTCACAAGCTTTATGGAGATGCTGATTTAATTTTCCAGCAGGACTTGGCACCTGCCCACACTGCCAAAGGTACCAAAAGCTGGTTCAGTGACCATGGTGTTACTGTGCTTGATTGGCCAGCAAACTCGCCTGACCTGAACCCCATAGAGAATCTATGAGAGATGAGAGACACCAGACCCAACAATGCAGATGAGCTGAAGGCCACTGTCAAAGAAACCTGGGCTTCCATACCACCTCAGCAGTGCCACAAACTGATCACCTCCATGCCACGCCGAATTGAGGCAGTAATTAAAGCAAAAGGAGCCCCTACCAAGTATTGAGTACATATACAGTAAATTAACATACTTTCCAGAAGGCCAACAATTCACTAAAAATGTTTTTTTTTTATTGGTCTTATGAAGTATTCTAATTTGTTGAGATAGTGAATTGGTGGGTTTGTGTTAAATGTGAGCCTAAATCATCACAATTAAAAGAACCAAAGACTTAAACTACTTCAGTCTGTGTGCATTGAATTTATTTAATACACGAGTTTCACAATTTGAGTTGAATTACTGAAATAAATTAACTTTTCCACGACATTCTAATTTACTGAGATGCACCTGTATAGTCTACAGAAATCATACTTTTTAATGCACAAAGAATTATTTACTGATGAAGACTAAAGCAATAATGTGATGTTACAATGAAAAATAACATTCACCAAAAATGAAAAAAATGAAAATAAAATGCACGCAGAATATCATCGATACATGTGGGATTTAAAGTTAACATTGGAGTTTAAAAAGCAATAATAAAAAAAAATGAATATTTTGCCTTTTCATAAAACACATTTCCTGGAGTGATTGCATTGGTCTATTGTTACACCTGCTGCCCTGATCTCAACAATCTGAAACAAAATCAACACTAAAAACAAGAGAAAGGATGCTTAAACTGAACCATATTGCATTGTTCTTTCATAAATATTTAATCATGAAGTCATCATTAAATATTTAGATGGATCTTTGGTTCCTTCAAACCTGTGAACTTAGATGAGTTTGTCCAGATGACTGAAATGTAACATTACCTGCAGGTATTTTTACCCCAAACTTTCTGAATGTTTAGGATCATATGTGATCTCGCACAACATGAATGAACTCAGAGGAGCAACCATCACTCAACATCTCATGAAGACAAAACTCTTCCAGAGTGAAGGTCTCGGTGTGTGCAGGTGAGTCTAATTACTTCATTAAATTCATGATTTCCACTTAACTGAAGCCATTTATCAGTGTCACAGGGCTATGAATGTTTTAAACACTGCAAAAGAGTTGCCAGCATATCTATCTCTGTCTCTGTGTCTGTCTAAAACCCTCAACAGAAAGACCCAGTTGAGAGTTGTTCATCAAGTAAAACTCATGATTTTATGAAGCCTCCATCCCCTCTGATTCACCTTTAGTTTTTGAGATCAAATATCTCACAGTTATTGCAACAAGAAGTTTCTGTCATTCATTTATGCTTCAGTGCAGGACTTCACAGTATGATAGCGCATGTGCCCTCAGTATACGTCTGCCATGTGACTGATCCAGACACACTGAGCTGCTGTTCGCTGTCGCAGCTTCTGACACCTTCTCTGGCACACTGTCACTCCAATATACACTGGAAGCTTAATCCATGAATCCCATTCTGACAGGGTCCTCAGGCCAGGAGCACAAAACTTCAGATTCCTCGAGGAGATTTGAGACATCAGCTATCTGAACCTTTGGCTTTGTGGCAGCTTCTGCCTCCATGCTTCTTTTTACTGACATTGTTCTCTATTGCCATGTTTTTGTGTTTCTGAGAGTTCACTGGCAGTTTGCCATAAGACAGAGTGATACAGATATGACCCTGACATTCAGTGGCTCACAATGCATCTTGGGAGTGAAAGCACATAATTCTGTACTTTAATATACTGAGAAAACAGACAAAAGATTTGATCCTTTTTTAATTTACATTGTGTTGTAATGATCTCATTCTGTGAGTTTGCAGGTCTTTTCCGCTCATCAGCATGTACGAATGGTTGCCAGGTTGTGAAGATTAAGTAAACCACCGGGCAGAAAATGCATCCATTTATTCATCATTCCCAAATTGCAGTTTCCACAAAAATATTGGGCAGCACAACTGTTTTCATTATTGATAATAATCAGAAATGTTTCTTAAGCAGCAAATCAGCATATTAGAATGATTTCTGAAGATCATGTGACACTGAAGACTGGAGTAATGATGCTGAAAATACAGCTTTGATCACAGAAATAAATTACAGTTTAACACATATTCACATAGAAAACAGCTTTTTAATTGTAATTTTTAATTGTATTTTTTATCAAATAAATGCAGCCTTGGTGAGCAGAAGAGACTCTTTCAAAACATTAAAAACAAACTTTTGAACGGTAGTGCTTGGCTTTTTTTCAGATGTGGTCTTTAGAAATGTCATTCTGAGAAGGTAACCACAAGCTTTTGAAAATGAGCAAAGATGAATTAAATGAACATACCGAGAGGAGACATCTCAGGCACTCCTGCAGTGTACGGCCCGTCCAGAAACTTAGGTTCATTGTCATTGATGTCCTGGACCTTCACAATAACTTCAGACTCGTCCTCCACCGGAGCGTTGGTTTCGCTGTCGACCGCTTGAGCGCGTAGAGTGTAATAACCCTGTTCCTCTCGGTCCAGGCGTTTGGTGGCATGGATGTCCCCCGTTTTCGCATCGATAGTGAAGATAGAGGAGGCTCCGTCTCCAGTCAACATGTACCTGACATTTCCATCGCTTTTATCCACATCTGAATGCAGCTGTGAAAGACATACAGCACACACAGAATTACAGACAACCAAAACTCACACTTCAGCTGCTATATGCTCTGAAATTTTGACTAAATGGGTACAATCAGTACAAAAAAATGCAGTAAAATACTATAAAACACATTTCAGAATTTAAAACTTGCTTGTTAGTCCAAACAACCTTTTTGAAACCAAGCTGCAAAGTGACACGCTTACTACATCTTTGTCTTTATGATGCAATACATCGATGCAAGACTGCCTGCACAGGTGTATATCTGTGGAACACTAGTGGTGTTTTGAAAACGGTGGGTGCTTTTTAACCTCTTTAGCTGATTTGCTCTTTCTCACGGGACGGCTGGGTTTAGGGATGGGCTTAGGAAAGGCCTTAGTGATTTTAGCAAATCAGGTAAAATGTCCATCTGCCACCATGATGCTGCAACACATAAGCAACCTAAGCAACATTGGGCACATAAGATTTTGTTCTACTTATTCATTGGAGAATCAAGACGGTTTTAAATCAACTGCTGTTATATAATAATCATTGAAAAGGTCTATACTGTACAATGAATGTCACATTTACATTGTGTCTGCACTTGATTATGTTGAAAGCATAATTCAGAATGCCGTAAAAACACAATGCAAAAGGAGTCTTTGATGATTCAGTTGCTGTGAGCGCTGTACGACAGAAGCTTCTCCTCCATCGCCATCCATTACAAACCAGCCTCTTGACTTCTGCCCAGTGTATTGCAGCATTTCACTTTTTTTATTTTATTTTTTTATACAAACCCGATTCCAAAAAAGTTGGGACACTGTACAAATTGTGAATAAAAAAGGAATGCAATAATTTACAAATCTCATAAACTTATATTTTATTCACAATAGAATATAGATAACATATCAAATGTTGAAAGTGAGACATTTTGAAATGTCATGCCAAATATTGGCTCATTTTGGATTTCATGAGAGCTACACATTCCAAAAAAGTTGGGACAGGTAGCGATAAGAGGCCGGAAAAGTTAAATGTACATATAAGGAACAGCTGGAGGACCAATTTGCAACTTATTAGGTCAATTGGCAACATGATTGGGTATAAAAAGAGCCTCTCAGAGTGGCAGTGTCTCTCAGAAGTCAAGATGGGAAGAGGACCACCAATTCCCCCAATGCTGCGGCGAAAAATAGTGGAGCAATATCAGAAAGGAGTTTCTCAGAGAAAAATTGCAAAGAGTTTGAAGTTATCATCATCTACAGTGCATAATATCATCCAAAGATTCAGAGAATCTGGAACAATCTCTGTGCGTAAGGGTCAAGGCCGGAAAACCATACTGGATGCCCGTGATCTTCGGGCCCTTAGACGGCACTGCATCACATACAGGAATGCTACTGTAATGGAAATCACAACATGGGCTCAGGAATACTTCCAGAAAACATTGTCGGTGAAAACAATCCACCGTGCCATTCGCCGTGGCCGGCTAAAACTCTATAGGTCAAAAAAGAAGCCATATCTAAACATGATCCAGAAGCGCAGGCGTTTTCTCTGGGCCAAGGCTCATTTAAAATGGACTGTGGCAAAGTGGAAAACTGTTCTGTGGTCAGACTAATCAAAATTTGAAGTTCTTTTTGAAAACTGGGATGCGATGTCATCCGGACTAAAGAGGACAAGGACAACCCAAGTTGTTATCAGCGCTCAGTTCAGAAGCCTGCATCTCTGATGGTATGGGGTTGCATGAGTGCGTGTGGCATGGGCAGCTTACACATCTGGAAAGGCACCATCAATGCTGAAAGGTATATCCAAGTTCTAGAACAACATATTCTCCCAGGTTAGCAGCTTTGGGAGCATCAATCAGCCTGGAACGGTCTACCATGTGAATCATAATTTGACAGTAGCTCTGACGCGTCTGGAGATGGGGCCTTACAAATGCAAATGTGAAAATAGCTTCAGACAGCTTCGCTGAGGATAAGACAAGCTTCAGCGCTCACAGACCAATCAGCTTTCCATCAAAGTCACAATTGATTCTTACATTTCTGATTATATATTTTCTGGAGCAGGGGAAGACTTCACATCTGCGTCCAATCACAGAGAAAAAAAAACATAGAGGGATGTGAGGTTTAAATAAAAGTTGAATGTGTGATTGAAAAGGCCCTTAATGTAGCCATTTAAAAAGACATTAAAGTGCAGCATACAGTGTTTATATGAGAGAGAGAAAAAGAGGCTAAAGTCAGAAAAACTCTTACATGTCTGAATGTGTGTACAAACCATAATTTCTTGGTTATTTCTTGTTGTTTATTAAAAACAAAAAAAGTTTTGTATATGTATATAATTTTATTTTGTTTATGTATTACATAATCATTATTTTGTTCATTGCTCATGTAAATGCCAATAGAAAGTCATGCCAAGAAAGCAAATTTGAACTGAATTGAAAGAGGGTTTGACATTTGAACAGATTAACTGAGCTTTATTACCTATACTTCAAGTTTTTAAATTGGAGTGCAATACATTTGATCAGATGATATACTGAAAATGTTCATTTGTGTAAACAGATGCATGGATTAACAATGTAACCGTAAGAGCAGGGGATTGCTGGTATATTGAATCGTATCTATCTAACTTCACTAACGTTAGTGTGGTGGATCAGTAACTGCAGGAGAAGGGACCGGAGCTTGGCTGTCTGTAGGTGATTGTAATGCCAAGTAGCAACACGGCGAAGGCAGTGGTAGAGTCACGACCAAGCTAAGCATAAAAAAACTGCTTTCAGCATAGGTCATAATGGATCATGTGAACCTGCATGTATATTTGCATATGTATTTTCTAAATGATGCCTCGGGTTTATCAGGAAACCTGACTCAAAGCACAACTGACAACCAGGCGTTGGTCACAATCCAACAAGACAGTGATGGTAATTTAATCTATAAGAACTGCATAATTAAAATTTACTGGTGTCATTCACAGCGTTGGGGAGTAGTTAGCTACAAGTAGTGATGCTACTAAAGTAACTACATTTTTTTCAGTAGCTTGACAGTAGTTCAGCTACTTTTAAAACAATGGAGTGTTTCCAGTAGCTAACAACTTTTTCCAGCAAATAGCAGTGTCGCGTGACAATCACTACATACTGTTTTGTGAACCTGAAATGGACTGAAGAAGCGCAGCGTCTCCTTAGATCACATACTAAAATAGCGTATTACTGCCATTTATTGCTCATCTCTGCAAGTGCTTTTAAAGTCACCTATAGCGTGCATCTGAAAAAGCAACATGTGCCAAACATCTTCCCAAATTAGTGAGAAGCCTTAATAAACCCGATGTCCAACAAAACTGAACATTTAATAACATGATTTTACTCCACAACATCAGTCAAGGGTTTGCAATAACTTCATTTTCTGATCCAATGTGGCTACTTATCAAAGAATGAGGCAGAAAATATACTGTAATAAAGACTATGTCGATTAGCAATGGATAATAAATGTACTTTATTATAATGAAAATACCATATAAACCATATATTGTCGCAGTAGTGGATTTATTCTTTATGATTAATCAGTTCAAGCATTTCTATCATCACTTTATTCAGCAATATCTGGATGTTTTTACCAATATTAGGGATTTCCTGGAGCGTCATGACTTATGTTACTTCAGTGAGGCATATGTGGAGTTTCTGCTCGAGGGCGCCCTCCGGCTGCCAGTATGAATGAAACACACATCACATGTGTTTAGGGCTCAGTAATGCACAATCCGTCCAGTTTTCTGTAAAATAAAATGAGTATTGTTATCTTATTCATATGTTTTATCTAATTATTATTATTATTAATAATAATTTGTTTTAAAATTTACATTTTAAATCACAATTTGCAATTTTAACCAGAAAAATTGTAATTAGATTATTTTCCCCAAATCACACCTGTTAGTGCTTTCCCTGTCAGAGCCGTATGTGAGCGGTTAAGAATTCAATATAATTTATTGCCATAATGCAACCATTTTCAAACAGTATTTTTGAGAAAATGCTTCTGTGTGCTTAATTTTAGTTACTTAACATTATTGCAATGTTATTGCAACTAACGTTTTTGCAATGCTAAATTTGTTGCAATTTTGCAATTTGATTTTTGAAGATATTTGAGATATTTGAATATTGTGTGTAATAAAACAAAATAATGTCTTTGACATCATAATTGTATAGTATTGTTGTTTCAAATATCAAATATTTTACTTAAAACATTCCTCATTAATGCATATTCAGTTATATGTAATATACGTTGTTGTATAAAAAAAGTAGTTTCAATGTAGATAGCTTTTTGGCAGTAACTTGTAGTGTAGCTAGCTACTTTTTCAGAAGGGTAGCTTGACTGTAGCTTAACTACTTTAACTTACAAGTAGCTTTAAGCTTAAAAAGCTACAGTTTCAGAGTATCTTCCCCAACACTGGTCATTCATCATTTATTTCTGTCTTTATTTTTAAAGCAGTGTTTTGCATGAGCAATCCATCTGAAAACCGCAGCACAGGGAGGGCATCAGTGGCAAGTCAAGATCAAGGTAAGTGTAGACCAAATGGATAAAACTTCTAGTTCTAACAGGATGGCATTCATTACATAAACAGAGTAATTTTATGTGTTGTCTATGATTAATGTATGATATCCAGTCATCAAAGTTTGAGCGGCTGTACTCCTTCATCTGAATAAAGTTGATGGGAGACTCCAAAACACTGAAGGCCTTCTAAGAACTAACATGTGTTCTGAACCACTCGAAGAAGGAGAGATTCTTGAAAAGCCCTGTAACACACCAAGGGAACTGGAAGATTTGTGCAACAAGTTAAAGGATCCGGCCAACAAAAAGAGAGTGGTTAGTATAAATGAAGATTGTTAGAGTTTGCACCTGGAGCACACTGTCATGTGTGTTCTTGTTCTTCCGTCTGTATGTGGTCTTTGGTGAGGTGGGTGGTGTAGTGGGCTAAAACACCAAAACAACCCTGTGTTTTCCATATTATGTTAAGTAATTATGCACACAGTTTTATATTTCTCAGTTCGGATATTGCTGTTAGTGTTGTGTGTGTGTGCAGCATTTATTTTCAGATCGATTGGCTGAGAGTCTGTCAGAGGAGTATTGAGAAAACTGGGAGCAAATGCTCTGTGGGCCCAATGCAGTTTGAAAGTGTAAATATACTTGTTTGTGCTAAAGTGGAACTATTCCAAGTATACTTAAGTACACTTTAAATATCCACTTTTTTATTTAATTTTTGAAATGCAGAATTCATTCAGCATAAACGTCAAATGTATTTTGGTGACATTACAATTGCAATTCAATTACACTGTAAGAGTGTTGCACATACATTAATATTATACTAATAACAAACTGAGGTCATACTATCCCTTACTTTTAGTGACTTTAAAATGCATTGCAATGGCATTCCAAGTAAACTTGAAGTGTGCTAATGGCACAATTATTGTGTGCTTCTAATGCAATAAACCTTTCTAAATAATGGCACTGCTTAAGAAATTGCCTTTTACTAACACCCCAAGCATATCAGTCAACTCAGTTATCCAGAGAACATCAGTCATCAGACACAGACATTTGAACATTGGCTGAAGGAAACACTGCGGACTGGATTCGAACCCGGGTCACTGCCACACACGAGCACTCGCTTTACCAGATGTGCCACCAAAGCAGACATGCGCTGTGATAAACTGCGGTTGCTTTGTAGTGTTTCTATACTGTTACAAATACTACTATAAATAAACAGTTTTTTTTTCATCAATGACAGCACAAATTATATGGACTTAAAGACTGCGAATCGCTGAACAGTCTTAAAAAACATTTTCATAATGATGATGATAGAGATGATAGAATGGAATGGTCCTGTAATGTTAACAACCCCCCCCCCCCCAAATAAAACGTTCTTAATACATGAAAACAAAAATGGACGTTTTGAATGTTTTAAAATACATTCAGAAATAACGTTTTCATGACTTAATGGGAATGTTAACAAAACATTCTGAGAACTTATTTTTGTTATCTGGGAATGGGCATAAGCATCATTTTAATCCACTGTTTCTGCTTTCTTTTAAGAAAAGTTTGCAACATGAGATGGAATCTTTCTTGGTATATTTTTAGATATGAAAGGCAAGCAAAGCCCTGCTGAGTCGCCTAACTTCTAAGCGTGTGTTCACAGGACACTCTGCATTTGCCAGTAATTAAAACACAGCACAGACACATGTATTAGATGTACATCTGTTAGCACTGCAACACATCTCACTGTTTTTCAGCATCTCGTGCCTGTCACGTTTTTGGTCGTGTTTTGCCCGGAGTTCTTCCTGTGTTTCCTTATTTGGTCACCTTCCTGTCCTTGTTTAGTTTCATTGATTAATCCCCTGCACCTTTGTTTTGTAATTATCCTGTGTATATTAGTTCCTGCCTGTTCAGTTCTTCTTCGTCTCGTCTACTCGTTACGTGCTCTGTGGTTCCTTATGTTTATGCTCAAGCTTTAATGTTGGACAATTCCCTGTGGTTTATCAAATAAAGTCTGTTTTTGTTGATTCGTGGCTACCTCGTGCTTCCTGCGAGTCTCGCCTTGACAGAAGACCAGACTGCTGCATTTTTAAGATGCTGTTTGTTTTGCCAAAATACAGCTCTCTTCTTATTGGAAAAGTAGCTTGATACTGGAAAAGCTGCACTGTTTAGAAAACTGCTGTCACACTACTGAAAAAAATTAGTGATGCTAATAATATTAAATATTACACTTCTGAATATTACACCAATAATGTACAAATTCCTTGTTTAAAATGAGTAATTCTGTACAGGTAAAAAAAAAGAAAGTTGAGCCAACTTAAAATTAAGGCAACCAGCTTCAGCAGATTTTTGAGTTCTCAACTTGTTGTTTTAAGTTTATACAATAAAAAGTTGAGAATCTCCCACAAAAATAAGTTGAGCGAACTCAAAAAATCTGCTGAAGCTGGTGGCCTTAAAATTTTAAGTTGGCTCAACTTTTTTTTTTTTTTACAGTGAGATGAGTCTGAACTCAAATAAAACTGGAACATGAATTTATACTGAACTATATGAATTGTGCAAATTCAGAAACCTCAAGTCTAAACAAATTTAATTTAATTTATAATGCACCAATTAAAACAGCAGTGCTGTACAACGCAGACTGTACTTGCATAACAATAATTTGTCTAGTGTCAGAACAGAAGAGAGACACAGGAGTGCACATAAACGTCACAACCTTTCGATTTTCCTGACTAAAATGTCCCAAAAATGGTCCTTCACATAAAAATCAGTCTACACGTTTTCATAGACAACCTAGGAATTCAGAGAAGGTCTCGTTTTTTAAGGCACTTAAAAACATGAAAATTCATACATATTGACCCTTTAATTGAAAGCCAAAGTGAAAAGAATTTAAAATGATATATGCGGTTTCCTCTCGCTTTCAGTTCAGTTCTAGTATATATCGATCGGTTGATCTGAGGATCTCTGAGGATTCTGCATGGATAACAGACCCGTTAGGTAAGAAGACTCTAAACCAAAAAGTGTTATTTTATACTCAATTCTAAAATGAACTGGTAGCCATTGAAGGGAAGAACGAACAGCTGTAATCTGGTCTTGCTTACAAGCGGCTCACATCAGTCTAGCTGCAGCATTCTGGACCATTTGCTGTCTAATAAGAGGAGCATTATTAATTCCTATTTAGAGGGAATCACCGCCGGGCTAAGATAAAGCACTGATAACCTTCTCAAATCCTTAACAGGCAGGAAAGGTTTTACCTCAGATAAAAGTCCAAACTGAAAGAAACTCGGTTTAATGACTTCATTAATCTGTTTATCGAACCACTGCCACACTGAAAGCCCAGATATTTACTGGTGATTTAAGAGGGTCAAATACTCAGACCCAGCATTTTCTCGGAAGGGCCAAACATAATCATCTGATTTGTTTTATTGAGCCCAAAAACATTTAATGACATCTATGCTTTCACATCATTTAAACAGGCCATCAGGCAAATACCGCTTTTTCTATAATCGTAGAAATAAAACATAATTTAGAAATAAGCCTGGAGTTAGGAAAAAATAATAATATTGTGTCAAAATGATGATGTTGATGATGATTTATTATTATTATTATTATTATTATTATTATTAAGAGGCTGAACAACTGCAGGATTAAAATACCCTGGAACAGATCCTGTTATTAATCTTTTATTTATTATTGACAACAAAGTAGTAGTGGTTATAATTTGTTTCAAGAAGTACATCAGAATAACATCTTGAGTCACACACCGGTTTCAAAATAAGTACCTACACAAGCTAGCATGTGATTTTGAATGCAGCCATAAAGAGTCTCTTGGCATTTTATAAGACACCTGGGGTTTGTCCTTCTACCATTTACGTTCTGATCTTCTGCACAGATATCTTAAAGAGTGGATATCATCATTTAACCCAGGGACTGATTTGGGTTTAGCATGTTTCTTCTTAAGAGGAGCAAGAGAATGTAAGATCTTTGCACAAGAGGAGTTAAAAGCATTAACATGTTCCTCCATATTTTGATGAGATAAAGTCTAAACGGATTGTAATGCCTCTTCATATACAGCAGTAGTTCATATGCAACACTCTCTTTGATGTAGAGAGAAGAATGGACAACATACATGGATATCAAAGTCTCTAACAAGTATTATTTTATCATAATTAGGAACAATTCCCACTTCAAAGTGCATAAATTCATTAGTACATTCCTTGTTAAATTTGAGGGGCCAAAACACCACCGCATATACTGCAGGATTTACCAGATCCAATAAAAATATAACTGCAGTTCAAACCTGCAACTGACCTCCATCTATATGAGAGAAAAGCCAATCTTAGCACTACCATCCACATAGATCAAGACCAAACCTATCGGTGCCAATCATAATCCAGCAGCAAAACACTGACATGCTGTGAAACATAACGCAGGGCATTCGATTTTGTAGATTCACTCTCTACAGATGAAGTGACTGAGAAAATGAGTACTCGCTGTAAGAATCTAGAATAATAGACCAAATCTTTCAACGAGAACCAGGATACAAAGTGATCCAAGTCCCATTTCTGCAGAGTAAATCCAGACTGGCCCTGCGTTACCAGAGCAGCAGCGAAGACTCCCTGAACTTCACTGATATTCCTCCCTGCTTTCCTTAACGTATGCAAGACGCTAATAAATTTGATGCACAAATTTGACCCTGGACCACAAAACCAGTCATAAGTCGCTGGGATATATATGTAGCAATAGCCAAAAATACACTGTATGGGTCAAAATTATTGATTTTTCTTTTATGCCAAAAATCATTAGGACATTAAGTAAAGATTATGTTCCATGAAGATATTTAGTAAATTTCCTACCGTAAATATATCAAAACTTAATTTTTGATTAGTAATATGCATTGCTAAGAACTTCATTTGGACAACATTAAAAGTGATTTTCCTGACACCCTCAGATTCCAGATTTTCAAATAATCGTATCTCAGCCAAATATTGCCCTATCATAACAAACCATACATCAATGGAAAACTTATTTATTCATTTATTCAGCTTTCAGATGATGTATAAATCTCACTTTCGAAAAATTGACCCTTATGACTGGTTTTGTGGTGCAAGGTCACAAATGTAAAGGTAAAATGTGTAAGCTTTTGGATGCTACAATACTTTCCACAGGTCAACCTGTGTTACATAGTATCAATGAATTAAATATTTGATTTGAGTAGCCCTTTCTAAGCTTAATAAGAATATTAGATGAAGTGTTTTTTGCTAAGCGCCTCTAAAAC
The DNA here is from genome assembly GCA_023376895.1 of Aspiorhynchus laticeps. Lineage (NCBI taxonomy): Eukaryota > Metazoa > Chordata > Actinopteri > Cypriniformes > Cyprinidae > Aspiorhynchus > Aspiorhynchus laticeps. The sequence goes on from CM041807.1 coordinate 13,516,300, forward strand.
ATCTGTAACAGTTCCTTGAACAATGCCGTTTGTGTGAAAATAGTTGAAGTTCTGCAGATTTCTGTGGGTTGTTATTACATATGTTTATCCAGGCACATATCTATACGCTTTCTTTCATCTAATCTCAGTTTCTGGCATGATGCCATTGCTAACAGGTTAGCCTGAGGCGCCTAAAAAATAATATTAATGCAAATGACACATTGTGCCGCTATTCTGCCTCTGAAACAGCACTCGCTCACGTTCCTTCTTTTCATGTACAGTTTTTGTCTCTCGCTCTGCTTCTGGCTGAAGTGTTTCAGCTGTCAACTTTCAGCTCTATCGTCTCACAGGCAAACAGGAATAAAGGTCACATATATTGCCTCTGAGGTGCCCATTACAGGAGAGAGAACGGGAAAAGAGCTTTGGTGTTGTGCTCTATAATTCTTTGAAGAGGAAGTCTATTCATGTTCTCCATTTGTGATTCCACTTGCACAAACTGCATATGATGCAATGATGCAATTTGCCAGTGGTTTGTACCGCTGGCAATGACACACTTCCATGATGCAAAGCTGTTTCAAGTGAGGTAGTGAAGATGGAGAAGAACAGAACAGAGGAGTGAAACTAATTAAACACGTGCCAAACGAAGTGACTTCACATCAGTGTCACTGCTGAAAGTGATGAAGAATGATGCTTTATACACAACCAGTTATCTACTCCTGTGGCTATTGTTATAAGACTGCAAGAGAAACATGATATTTAATAAAGTTATGCTAATAATGTTTATCTGTACAATCATTGTGCTGTTGATCCAATTAACATGATCCCTAAACACATCACCTAACCCTAACCTTATGAGAGCACCATGTGTGCTGCAAAACACCCAGTGTTTACTGGATATATTAAACAATGATTGGGTGAGCTCTGAAATGGGGGAATTTGCAACAAACAAGAAATATATGACTGACAAGACTTTCAATTCCTGCAGAGAGATGCAGTTCAGTTGAAGTCTGTCATGCCACATCTAGTTTAGCGTTCATAATCTTTTCTCTTGCCTACGGGAATTTGTAAATATTGCAATAATACATTTATGAGCTGGTGAAAGTAATTTCACTGTTAAGTGGTAACAGATTTAGGAGCAGCATCTTGTTCTTAAATGTTGAACATATCGAAGATATTGAAAAATATACAACATGAATCATTAGTGTTCAATGCACTACACAAAAAAAGAAAAAAAAAGTCTAAACCTGACTAATTTATAGCTCTGTTAGAAATCTATCTATCTATGCTTAATTCATCTGAAACTGGTAACCTTTACCCCTCTCTAAATTTGGCCAGTGCTCAGACTGTTTACCTGTGTCTGCTAGTTGACATTTGTTGAAAGTGGCCTTTAGTAAAATAGATTGTAAAGTCGTGAACAGCCTGAGTGATGAGACTATGTGTGTGTGTGTGTGTGTAACCAAATGTCCCCACAAGGAGAGTAAAACCTGAATTTTTTTGACATTGTGGGGGCCGGCCTGCGGTCCCCATGAGGGGAAAAAATATTAAAAATAGTAAATGATGTTTATCTGAAAGTATAAGAATGCAAACAGGTTTTCTGTAAGGGGTAGGTTTAGGGTTAGGGTTGGGTTAGAGGATAGAAAATATTGTTTGGTCAGTATAAAAGTATATGGAAAGTCCGCACAATTCACAGAAACAAATGTGTGTGTGTGTGTGTGTGTGAGAGAGAGAGTGTGTGTGTGTGTGTGTGCGCTACCCACATTTATCAGACAGCCTTCTCTTCACCCGTCTTCTGAAGTTCCAATATACAATCCAAATATTATCATCTTTAAAAAAAAAAAACTCATATTTTGCAATTTAGCTATGCTTACTGCAAAGCGGTTTCTATGCAGTTTAATCTGGAATAGTGATCTCTCCTGCATGTTGCTCTACAAATGTCAGTTTGGTTCTTGTAATTGTAGGAGCATATTAACAGGTCATTTTGATCCCAGTGGTGCATTATCTCACAGGAGACAGTGCCTCAAAATTCTGAAATAAACAGCACAAAAATAAACCAAGAACCATATAAAAGTTTAAAGCACTCCTCTGAGCTCATTGTGTTTCACTGAGATGAATGTGGAGGCAGTAACTGCAAAACACTGTAAAACAATCATGTGAAAAGAGGCTAAGCCTCTGAACTTGAAATGACTTCATGTCTGTCTATTAGATTTGTGTATGAAAACCCTTGTGTTCCTTTCATGGATGGTAATGTTTGCTCTGCGCAGTTCTGTTAGGTCTAACTCAATCTGACAAAATGACATCATCATATGGCACAGCTGATTGGTTCGTTCTGTATCGGTAGCCAATGAGCTCGCTGCTCAACATTCAAATACATGGCTAGTGTTTTCTGTACAAGTTGCAGCGCACTTCTTAAACATCTGAAATCAACATCTAAGATAGGTGAATCGCTGTGTATATTGCGTGGTCTTCTAATTGAATTAAAAAGTGAGCAACCATAAACAAGTTTAAACTAAGTGTCATGTTAGCAGTTTGCATCGTATGCAGGAGCGAAAATTAAGCATAATGGACACGAGAACAGATTAAATGAAATAAGCATTCTCGTGTATGCATTTCAACCGGGGTTCGCTATATTCAGTGGCGTAATCTCAATGTCACGTTTGTTTAAATCTAAGGTTGATGTTTCATTAGATGTGCTGCGTGTGCGGTCGGTTCCAGCTGCTCACAGCATTAAAAGCACTCACTTTTATCGTTGTTAGTGGCTCTATACAATTAGAGAATATTGTTATATCAATAACAGTTATCAAATGACTAAATTATGATATTTCTCAGATGGGTGCTGGGGTCTTATCTATCAGATTGCAATGCATATTCTTGTTAACACATTACACATAGTGCACGTCTGATTAGAGTTAAGCCGGTCGGCGTGGTAGCCCAGGCACTTCAGTACCTCAAGATTTGATTCATTTCATTTCTTGGGGTCACTATTCAATTACAAATCACTTTTCACTTTCACTTTTTAATCCCGATACGATTTTTTATTTTTTATTTTTTGTTTTTGCACACTGGATGTCAAACGCGCACCAGTATTTTGGTACAAAAACACACCACGGTGTAGTATGTGTAGTCCTGACTCAATAAATCAGTGTTTCCTATTAACTATCAACTTATTAAATAACTTAAAATGAAGCTAAATGAAAAAATGAAGCTAAAATAAATGAAAAATATTTTACACTTCTCACCCATAATATCAAAAGATCAATAATTACTTGTAATATAATGTTTTTTTTCCAAACACTTGCCCTATCTGAAAATGGGGTAGAATGTATTTGGTTTTCCTCCTCCATTGCTGTTACTGATTTGTTCCAACAACATCATGTTATTATTATAATTATATTAACTACAAAATTGATTTCTGAAATTTATGAATCGATGTTAGAAGACTGAATCGCGATTCATATGTGAATTTATTTCCCCCCCACCCCTACTAGCTAGTACATTAAGCATTTTGCTTAATCTCCTCCCTCTTTTTAATGTAGCTTACTTTTGCAACCCTATTTCTTAATGTACAATAAGAGTTTGTCAGACAACTTCCCGATTTGTCTTTTTGAAGCATTAATGAGTTCAGTTCATCATCAAGTCAGGCTGCATCTGAACTTTTACTGACTTTTCATTAGATCATTTATATGACCTACATAATTTAATTCTAGTTCTCTTTTTAGGCAATTTTGTCTTTTTGGCCAAAGTGGTCAAATTATGGTCACTGCAGCTGTGACTGATACTGAACACATTTCCTGGATGTTATAAAAAAATAAACATTAAAGTGTTTAAAAACATTACAGACAGACAGTACTAAAAACAACACTTCAGATAAAAAGCACAGCTAAATGTGACTTTTATTATAATGGATGTAAGCAAATAATTTACTAAAATTCAAAGTTATAATATGTTTTGTTTATAATATTGTTAATAAATGATTTCCTCAGGAATTTACTCACAATATAATTGAATAGTGGCTTCAGTATATTGGTGTCAGAGATAATAACCTTCATTTATAGGCCTCAGTAAACAATGCTCCTACACACAATTTTCTACAATAATTTGGAGATTAAAATATTAAACGTTTTATTGTTAGCAGAGATTTATCTCAGAAAAGTGTGATAATTTTTTTATTTTTTTATCTTTTCTTAAAAACACTCCAAGTTGTTCCTAAATATAAACATCTAGTCTGCCACATTTGTTGTGATCTCTCATATACTTTATATCCATTAACAATGTGCTCAGAATTACTAATAGTTGAATCCAGATGTTTCTGACAATGCTAAAACTTTATTTTTGCAACAGCTATTCTAAATATTTTATTACTATACCTATGTTCAAATGAGCCATGTTTAATCTTTTTCTTGGTAAACTTTAGAGATCTCGTGACGGGTTAATACAAACAAACCGTTGATTTGTGAGGAGAGCAATCATGTTTGTTTTCTAAAATGAAATAAGACTGAACACCTCAATAATGCAATAAATCAAAGTAAACACAACATTATCCTGAACATCTACAAACAATTCTTTTGCTAAGATCAAGAGCTCAGAAAGGCCGCAAGTGATCCAACATTCTTCAAAAAGGTCTCTACGACATAATGGAAAATAAAATAATATTAAGTAAAATGAAATAGTCAAACCCTGCTTGGATTGGACGTGCTGGTTTTAGACTCATGTTCTCACATATTAAACACCTGCAACACACAACTAGCTGCGGATACTCTCATATTCAAGTAGCCTCAGTGACAAGTGTGGTCAATGAAGACCTAGTGCTTTCAATACCCTGGAGATGGCAATATGACTCATTTTCTAACAGAAATAAACTGCTGCAGAAAAAGTTACATGCAAAATGTAATGAGCAATTGCATTATTCATAACAAAAGTAGTGGAGTGAAGTGATTGGATATTTTGTTTTCTGTTTTAAATCATAATGTAAATGATAACGTTGAGTGAACAGTAATGCCAGTGTTGTGATGCTGTAATCCACCTCATCAGGCGATTATCAGGAAAGTTGTACTGAAGCTCGTATCCCAGTAAAAAGAGTCTATCAATGCCCTGGAAATGTGTTTCTTTCCCCTTCAAAAAACATGCTTTGTTGAACAATTCACACCTAGATGCCAGTGACTGACATAACAGAGTTCTCCAGTATTTTGGTGCAGATGGTGTCTTACAGATAAAAAGACAGAAAGCTTTTGCTTGTGTCAGCAGCAGATATGGTAGATTTGCCAAGGCAAGACAGCAGTTCACTGTGTTCAGTGTGTGAAAGTGGATGATTACAACATTTTGACTGATTTTCCTGCTTTGTGAAAATTTCCCTATGAATTTTTTTTTTAAATATATTAATCAATATTAAAGCTACTAACACTGGTGTTTTGTGTAAATCATAGAGTTGTTCTCATAATAGCAGAAGTGCAGTAGTCCTGGAGTAAGATGATCCTCATACCTTACACATCAAACAGAACATGACCTTACACTGGACTTTGGGCTGTCACAATGAAAAGATCTAAGCAGGCCAAACATTTTCATACATATAATCATGATTAACATGATAAACATTATAATAATATGGCAGCGGCTATTTGCACTAAGTGCAAATAGCGATGCATTCTATTTACACTTAAAATAGCAAGATTTTCTGCTATTTATACTAGTTATTGCAAATAGTGGCAAGTATCTGCACATTAGTATTGTAGTACATTATAAAACAGTACGCAATAATAATGTATTGTGTAAATTATAATTTTAATTCAAAATATTAAATGGATGCCACCTTATCGGGATAATAAAGCCCTCCCTACACCTACCCTAACCCTACCTGATGCTTTATTTTCAACCTTTTGATTATTTCCTTAATTTTTATTGAAAATAAATGCCTTTCCGATGCGGCGAGGATTGCAAAGGGAGAAAAAAAGTTTGGCAAAAGGCGGGTTCGAACTCGGGTCGATCGCATCAAAAAGCATGCGCCTTACCATAAAACTGATGTTTATTAAGCGTCTTTTTTCAGTGTTGACTATACCAATCACACGTTGGTGGGCGGAGCTAGTGTAAATAGACACTCCATAATAGTATATTTACGAAGACAGAGTTAATCTGAATCACTCACCTAATGAGCACTTCAAGATTTCAGACAGGCCAAATTAAATTAACAAATACAAACAGAAAGAGGAAACTTTGCCTCCTCACTTCAGAAGTCCACCACAAACCACTGGCTTGCATGAGTGGACAATTAACACACAGGTGAGGAGCGATGGGAAAAACAGTGGTGCCGCTACAATATCCGTGTTATTCTATATATATATACTGTACTCTCTCTCTCTCTCTCTCTCTCTCTCTCTCTCTCTCTCTCTCTCACACACACACTCACTCACTCTCACTCTCTCTCTCTCTCTCTCTCTCTCTCTCTCTCTCTCTCTCTCTCTCTCTCTCTCTCTCTCACACACACACACACACACACACACACAGGTGTACGGTTGAGAAGCGGATTCTGTGGCACAAGAAGCGGTTCCTAAATCCTCTCCCAGAGGTGCAATTACTGGTTTGCATGAGTGGACAATTAACACACAGGTGAGGAGCGATGGGAAAAACAGTGGTGCCGCTACAATATCTGTGTTATTCTATATACATACTGTACTCTCTCTCTCTCTCTCTCTCTCTCTCTCTCTCTCTCTCTCTCTCTCTCTCACACACACTCACTCACTCTCACTCTCTCTCTCTCTCTCTCTCTCTCGGTGCATGCTGGGAGTGTTGGGGTGTGTGTGAGGGTGCTTACGGGGAGAGGACGAGTGATTTGGGGTTTTTTTCCCACTTATATATATATATTTTTTTTTTTTCTTTTCTAATCATATGAATGATTGTTTTCTATCCAAAAAATAACATTTGATTTGTTTTGTGAGTGCTTTGGAACTTTTGAGGCGGTATCGGGATGGCGTCTACCCCCGCGGGGGTGGCGTCACCTGTGTCGCTCCGTCATGGAATCAGGTGTGTACCGGCGCAGGGAATCACTGTCGAAGACGTGCTGCTAGCAATCGGAGAAAAAGTTGGATATGAAAACATTACTTCGGCATCCAGGATGAATAAAGCAGTAGTGGTGTTTGTTGAGAAGGAAGACATAGTTAACCGGTTGGTGAGCGATGGAATTGTGGTAAGTGGTGATTTTTTAATAATTTCACCTCTTGTTACTCCGACGACTAGAGTTACGATATCCAATGTGCCTCCGTTTATTCGGAATGACGAAATCGAGAAGGCTTTAATGCGATACGGTAAATTGGCTAGTGAGATTAAGATGATTCCATTGAGGTGTAAAAACACCGCTCTTAAACATGTTATGTCTTTTCGGAGACAGGTGTTTATGTTCTTAAATGAAACCGAGTTGGATATTTCGTTCAGAGTGTTGCATGAAGGGAAAGCGTATGTTATCTACGCGAACACTGGAAGCATGAAATGCTTTGAGTGCGGGGATATCGGGCATAAAAGGCACGCATGTCCACATAAGACCCAGGTTAGTGGAGTGGAAGTTAGGCCTAGTACTTCTGCTGCTGGTGAGAGTAGTACTTCAACCACTGAAGGCCTACAGCCTCAAGCTGTATCACAGACAAACACAGATAGTGATGGATTGAGTGAAAGTCAGACTGAGGATGTTAATGAAATGCTTGATTCTGGAAGAAATCAGCAGGATTCTGAAGTGGATGGTAATAGTGTAAAGAATGATGATGTAGCCACGGTCAGTGTTGAAAGGGATTCTAATGAAAAATTTGAAACGTCTAATTTTGGTGAAATGTGTACTGATGCTGATTTGGTGTTGAGAGATGATGATACGTTCTCTGAGATATCTGACATCGGATCACAGTGTGGAAATGTGGAAGATGTGTATGCATTGCAAGATATAAATGATTTTCTGGATGTAACTTTTGGTAGAAATATTGAAGTTAAAGATTTTTTTCCAGATGTAGATAAATTCATTCATACAGTGAAATTGTTACACAGAAATGTTAGTTATGAGGCCTTAAGTACACAGAAAAGGTTCAGGCTGAAGAAGATGTTAACAAAGTTAAGAAAGGACAAGGCATCTGTTTTACAAAACAAGTCAAATGTTTAAGTCACATGGTGTAAATATCTTTTTCTGCCTTTTTTTTCTTTTTCTGTTCTCTTTATATTTCTTTCTTTCTATGGAGCTGTTGAGGGTAGGCTCTTTAAATATAAATGGGGGTAGAGATGGAAATAAATTGGCAATGATATCAGAGTTATTTAGTATTAAAAAGGTAAACATAGCTTTCTTACAAGAAACACACACTAATTTAGACAATGAATCTGAATGGAATAGATGGTGGGAGGGGAAAAGTGTTTTAAGTCATGGGACAAATATAAGTGCTGGTATAGCCATTCTGTTTTCTAAAGAGATTAATGTAAATATTTTGGCTGTGGAGGAAATTGTAAAAGGAAGAATATTATTGTTAAAAATGGAATATGAGGGATCCGTGTTTGTATTGATAAATGTTTATGCACCAAATAATGGACCTGAGCGTTTGAGATATTTTTTAAAGTTAAGGAATGCTATTCAGAAAATTGATGACAATGTTGTTACTATTATTGGAGGTGATTGGAATTGCACTGTTGATTTTATTACTGATAGAAATGGAGAAGAACCCCATCATGGATCCAGTTTTGTATTGTCAAATATTTTAAAAGAATTTGAATTAATAGATATTTGGAGAAGAAGAAATATAGGGATTAAACAGTATACTTGGCTTAAAGTATCTAATAGTGGGGTTAGTGGAGCTAGATTAGATAGATTTTATATACGTAAAGAATGGAATAATAAAATTACGGATGTTTCTATTCTACCTGTTGGGTTTTCTGATCATCATTTGATATTGTTTGGTTTGAATATGAAAAGAACATCAAAGCCAAATTATTTTTGGCATTTTAATACTAAACTTTTGCAAGATGTTTTATTTTGTGAAAATTTAAAGCTATTTTGGAATGACTGGAAGTTAAAAAAAGATTTTTTTGAAAATTTGTGTATGTGGTGGGAGGTTGGTAAAGCAAATATAAGAATCTTTTGTCAAAATTATAGTTCACATTCTACTTCTATGGTGAAAAAAGCTATACAAAAACTACAAAAAGATATACAAGCTTTGGAGAATATGCTTGTGAATAATAACAATGATGGAAATGTACAAAATGAGCATCTAAAAAAAAAGAAGGAACTTGGATCATTATTACAAGAACAAGTGAAGGGAGCGCTAATAAGAGCAAGGATTTGTTCTATTAAAGATATGGATGCTCCTTCTTCATATTTCTTTCATCTTGAAAAGAAAAGTGTCCAGCAAAAGCAAATGTATCATCTTCGCCGGCCTGATGGGGTCATAACATCTGACCCAGTGGAAATAAGGAAACTGGCACATAACTTTTATAAGGACTTGTATGGTGCTGAGACTTGTGAGCCTGAATGTGTTTCTGATTTGCTGAGTGATCTACCAAAGCTGACAAATGAACAGAAAAACTCTTTAGATGAACTGATTACGTTTCAGGAGATTACCGAAGCAATGAAACAGTTATCAAATGGCCGTTCTCCAGGAATTGATGGATTACCAGCAGAGTTTTATCAGTCATTCTGGAATGTACTAGGAAATGACTTATATGAAGTTTTATTAGAGAGTATAAAGAATAAGTTACTACCAACAAGTTGTCGAAGGGCAGTCCTTTCTTTGCTCCCTAAAAAGGGGGATTTATGCCTTCTAAAGAACTGGAGACCTGTCTCTTTACTGTGCATGGACTATAAAATACTTTCAAAATGTTTGGCGAATAGGCTGAAACATATTTTGGAATCATTGGTTCATAGAGATCAAACATATTGTATCCCTAATAGGTCAATTATGGACAATCTGTTTTTGATAAGAGATGTAATTGATTTTAATCAGTTTAATAATGTTGACCTAGGTGTGCTTTCGTTAGACCAAGAGAAAGCTTTTGATAGGGTCAATCATATGTATCTTTTTGAGGTTTTGAGGAATTTTGGGTTTGGGAAAGATTTTATATCATATATTCAACTGTTATATTCTGAAGTTTCTGCGATTGTGAAAGCTGGTGGAGGGTTGAGTGCACCAGTACCTGTATTAAAAGGAATTAGGCAAGGCTGTCCACTTTCGGGACAATTATATAGCCTTGTTATTGAGCCACTGTTGTGCAGATTAAGAAGGAATCTCAGTGGAATTTATTTTCCTGATGTAAATAATACGTACAGAATATCGATATCAGCTTATGCTGATGATGTTACTGTTTTTATTTCTGATCAAAATGATGTTAATATTTTAATTGAAGCTATTGGACAATATGAGAAAGCATCATCAGCAAGGGTAAACTGGGGAAAAAGTGAGGGACTTATTATTGGTCAGTGGAAAAGTGGGCAAGGACCTCCAAAATTACCTGGTGGATTGTTGTGGGTAAGAGATGGGTTAAAAATGCTAGGTGTTTTTTTAGGAAATAAACAATTTCAGAATAAAAATTGGGAGGGAATGCTGGAAAAAGTGTCTGCCAGATTGCTCAAATGGAAATCATTGTTGCCACTAATGTCATACAGAGGAAGAGTTCTGGTTGTAAATAACTTGGCTGCTTCAACTTTGTGGCACAGACTTACTGTAATGGAGCCACCTGAAGAATTAATTTGTAAAATACAGAGGACATTTGTGGAGTTTTTCTGGAGTGGAGAACATTGGATTCGTGCAGCAGCACTCTACCTGCCTGTGTATGAAGGAGGTCAAGGTCTTGTGGATGTGCGGAGTAAGATCTGTGCTTTCAGAATACAAGCAGCACAGAGATTCCTGTATCATAAGAACTTAATTTGGGCTCAGACTGCAAAAATGATTCTACAAAAAGCAGGTGGTCTTAAATTAGATAGACATCTGTTTTTAATGGAACTGGAAAAAATGAACCTGTCTGGGGTCACATCTTTTTATCGGTCAATGTTGTACTCTTGGAGAACTGTTTTTAAAGTGGAAAGAGATGTTGACGAACCTGGAAGTTGGATAAAGGAGGAACCGTTGTTTTTTAATTCAATGGTCCAGACAAGACTTTTATCATCTGTCAGTGTGTGTGCATGTTTACAAAGGCATGGTATTGTGAAGTTGGGACAATTTTTGAAAAATGATCAATGGGAATCAGTGGAAACTCTGAAAGAAGTAACAGGTTTAAAGTCTGCACGCTTGACTGAAAAGCTGGTGGAAGAAATTGTAAATGCATTACCAAGTGGCTATAGAAAAAATATTGGACAAAGATTTCCATCAGATATAAGTGAATTGGATTTTCCAAAAATAAGAGTTGTGGCTGTCATCCGTGAAAGGCAAGAGGTTGAATCAGTAGGTTCAATTCTATCTTTTGAAACTCCACGGCTGGACCTGTTTGAAACTACATCAAAGAAAGCCATATATAATGCTACAGTTAAAGTGTTGCATCAAGAATCGCTCAAAAGACAAAAGAGCTCAAAGTGGCCAGATCTGTTGAAGCCAGAATTTCTAGTGAGAGACAGGTGGAGAACCCTGTATAAACCACCAGTGGAGAAGCGAACAGCAGATTTACAATGGAGGATTCTTCATGGGGCAATAGCAACGGATAAACATGTGGCACACTTGAACCCAGCAGTAGGGGTGGGATGTAGGTTTTGTGGAAAAGAAGAGAATCTAGAGCATTTATTTTTAAAATGTAAAAGGTTAGAAGGTCTTTTTGATGTTCTTAATAGATTGTTTCAAGCTTTTGGTGAAGAATTTTCAGAACAAGTTTTTATAGGGGGTGTGAAATATAATTTTTCAGAAAGGAGGAAGATGTGTTTATTAAATTATTTACTAGGAACTGCAAAACTGGCAATATGGAAAACCAGAAAAAATCAAGGGTTACAGTTCAATAGTATTAATGCTGAACTGATGTTCATGAAATTAGTAGCTGGCAGATTAAAAATAGAATTTGCATATTATAGTCTTGTAAATAATGAGATGGTTTTTAATGATATGTGGTGTGTTAATGATGTTTTGTGTATGGTTCATGATGGACATTTGGGTTTGAATTTTTAAGTCTTATATTTATGTGAGTTGTTAATGTGAAGATTGTTATGGAATGTTTTTAAAATAAAGTTCTGTTAAACCTCTCTCTCTCTCTCTCTCTCTCTCTCTCTCTCTCTCTCTCTCTCTCTCTCTCTCACACACACACACACACACACACACACAGGTGTATGGTTGAGAAGCGGATTCTGTGGCACAAGAAGCGGTTCCTAAATCCTCTCCCAGAGGTGCAATTACTGGTTTGCATGAGTGGACAATTAACACACAGGTGAGGAGCGATGGGAAAAACAGTGGTGCCGCTACAACATCTGTGTTATTCTATATACATACTGTACTCTCTCTCTCTCTCTCTCTCTCTCTCTCTCTCTCTCTCTCTCTCTCTCTCTCACACACACTCACTCACTCTCACTCTCTCTCTCTCTCTCTCTCTCTCTCTCTCTCTCTCACACACACACTCACTCACTCTCACTCTCTCTCTCTCTCTCTCTCTCTCTCTCTCTCTCTCTCTCTCTCTCTCTCTCACACACACACACACACACACACACAGGTGTACGGTTGAGAAGCGGATTCTGTGGCACAAGAAGCGGTTCCTAAATCCTCTCCCAGAGGTGCAATTACTGGTTTGCATGAGTGGACAATTAACACAGAGGTGAGGAGCGATGGGAAAAACAGTGGTGCCGCTACAACATCTGTGTTATTCTATATACATACTGTACTCTCTCTCTCTCTCTCTCTCACTCACACACACACACACGCACGCACGCACGCACGCACGCACGCACACACACACACACACTCGCGCACACACACACACACACTCGCGCGCACACACACACACAGTGGTGGACGTTGAGAAGCGGATTCCGTGGCACAAGAAGTGGTTCCTAAATCCTCTCCCACAGGTGCAATTACTCCACACCTCTGCAGTAGATCAGGGGTTCCCAACCACGTTCCTGGAGAACAGTTCCAGCACTGCACATTACATCTGTCTCCCTAATCAAACACACCTGATTTAGATCATCAGCTAATTAGGAGAGCGATCCATGAACTGAACCGAGTGTGTCAGATAAGAGAAACACACAAAATGTGCAGAGCACTGGAGAACCACTGCCATAGAGAATCTTGTACCCCTTTTCCACCAAGGCAGTTCCAGTGCTGGTTCGGAGCCAGAGCCTAGTTTCAAACCGGTTCTTTGTCTTTCGACACCCAAAGCACCAGCTCCGAACCAGCAAAAGCGGTTCGTAAGTAGCACCAAAACATTGCTGGGCTAGAGGGAAGAACCGCTTGCGTCAGGGGCCGGGGTTACCGTGAACAACAAGACGAACAGAAACTTTGGACCGCCATATTTGAAATAGCAGCTAAACACGGACACGTTGGATTCGCCGTGTTTGGATGCCGATGTAGATTCGCAAAGTCATGAACGTCAATAACAACACAACGTCCGCCATTGTTGATAGTTTGTTTAGGCTTGTTCGGGATGGATCGGCGCTGCGCAGACCGTTCGGTGCGAGGCATCGGGGTGCTGCGGGAGCGACTGGAAAGCTGACGGCTCTTTATGCTTTTGGATCGCTCTCGCGGTGCTTTGGTGTGTTGTGTGCTGATCGATCTGCATGGCGCGATGCACCTCGAACAAGTCTGTTGTGTTTGGCGCTGCCGCGCTAGTGAAATGAAACATGAAACGTATTCAGTGACGTAAGTCCTGGCTCTGTATTGGCTCTCTAGCCTGTGGAAAAGCAACCGGTTCTTAAAGGGCTCGCGAGTCGAACCAACTAAGAACTGGCAGTAGCACTGGCTCTGAACTAGCACCTGGTTCCTGCTGGTGGAAAGGGGGTATTGGAGAACCTTCTCATAACTGGGTTAACAGGTTGTTCCCCGCTGATGATGACCCAGTGTTTAAAAACAACAGAAATCCAATTTATATTTGAGAAAAACAAAACAAAAAAAACATCAACATTTAATTGATATCTGTTGAAATCCCCCGTCTTTTCTAATGAAGTGTTTTCTGAGCCACTGGTTGACGTTAGTGATGCAAAGTCCGATTCATTTCTGCAAACCGTTCTTTTCGGACAGTTCGGCTCATTGAACCGGTTCAAAAAGCTGATTCATCGGCTCCTGACGTTATCAAGCAATGATGTCACTACGCATTTATTTTTTAACAACTCTGTGCCATGTTATCATCAATGAAACATTCGAATACAGTCATTTGTGTCGACACATATTGAAACTTTCAAATAAAAAGTTATTTTTGTGAACGCATATTGCTGATTATTGCCATTCATCCACTTAAGTTAATAATGTTTGTGGTCACATTCGCGGATCCTTTATGGCAGATACGACTGACTAATATGATTATCCTACGATATAATTCCTAAAGGTTTCGCACACATTACAGACACTGATGCACAAATGTTCTACATATCATTAGTATAAAGAAAGAATGAACCAGTCTGATAAACTCATTGATTTAAGTTAAACAACTTTAAATATGATCTGCATGCACAATAAACCATACTAAAACTCAGGTTTTTCCATGTTTTAATAAAACAATAAAGTATATCTCCAGTATCCTACGTTTTGTTTGTTATAAAGAAACTTTGCGCATCAGGCTCGTTCGAGTCCGCGCTGATACACACGCAGTGTCAGCAACTCACTCATAATCTTCGGTAATCCTCGGCAAACTTCGCCACGCCTCATTCGGTTCTTGTTGAGTCCTCGATAACCCTCGATAAACTTCGACAGTTGGTTGAACGGCTCATTCGGTTCTTTTTGAGTCGGACGTGCTACTTCGGCTGTGCGTCTTGCGTCATCAACCCGGAACTAAAGTTCTATTCAGTTCGATTTGTGAACCGGCTCGAACGTTTACTTCCTAAGAACCGGCTCAAAAGAACGATTCGTTCAAGAACCTAACATCACTGATTCTGACTGGTTCTGACTGAAACTCTGTCAATGAACACTGACACTCAGTATCAGTGAAAGAGCAGAAGGGCAGAATGAATAGACGTTCCTCAAGAGCTGCCATTTTTGCAGCTAAAGGGCAAAAAGTTCCAGAAATAAATCCATGCTGCAGAAATAAAAGGGCAACAAGTATGTAATATTTTAAGATTTATGCCAGTTCTCTGTGAAGTCTACTTTCTGCAACCACTGCATTAATCTAACAGATTCTGAAAGCATTACATTTTAAGATGTTGATTTTCTCATAACTGCAGTGTTCTGCGTGAATAACAACATTGTGTCTAATTGTGGATCGCTGAAGGTTCTAGCGCAGCTGATGTTTCTTCAGCACTCATTTCCACATGTTTCACAGTATGTTTCACTTTGAAGCGGCACATTACACAGCAAATGCTGCATTTCATCACCAGAAAGATGGAAACATTTACCTGACTTGATTGCATTTATTCATGATTCTAAACACTAAACTTTTGGGATGATCGTTTAAAAAAAAGCACAGCAACACTTTCATGTGAGAAATGAGAGATCTTACCTTGCCGACATACAGAGGATCAGTCCCTGTGTATTCCTCAAGCACAAAGAACTGATTCCAAACCCAGTTTCGTTTCTGTCTTTGCAGGGCGTCCCATGAATGTTTAGGGTCATGGTGGGGTCTGTCAGGGGCCCCGTCAGCAGATAGCGGTCCCCAGAGATGAACAGTGAGGAGCCAGACAGCGCTGCATATGAGAAAACTCATCTGGGCCACGTAACGAATCACCACGGATTTGAGAAACAAAACAAAAACCCAAAAGTTCTGAAATGTCACAGAAAACGCAGAGAATGAACCGTCAAAGCCTTGCAGTTTGTGTGTTTTCCAAAGTTTCTGATGCTCAGAACACAAAATCCTTGAGCTGTGATTATAATGAGGTCTTTCTGAAGGACGATTTGCTCACGGTTCTTCTTCATGAGGAGATACTGATACCTGTCAGAGAAAGACAGGGATAAAACAGGGGTGAGAGGATCTACCAGCAACTGATGTAGACTTTCTGATGAAAAGCTGTGTGGAAAAAAATCATTTTTATGTTATTATACGATTACCAGGGTTAAACCGTAATAATACCTCACCTTCAACAAGCCAAACGGTTTCAGATATCAAGTCTGAAGCACACCTTTGTGATCCTGTTTATGAATGTTCATTGGGACTATGGATTCAGGAAATACTGAATCGTTAAAATATGTTGATAACGACGATATAGTTGTCTAAGGATGCTTTTGGGAAACACACCCCAGGGCAGTCATTTTCGTTAGTTACCTTGGCATGAGCTATTGCAAGCTATTAGATAAGACAAAAGGTTAACTTGATCTTTATAATTTTTGCTTAATTCAAGTTTTATCTGCATAATGTATTTGAATAGAGCTTAATTAATTTGTAGAAATATCGTATTAGTGAACTCGAAATAAGTTTACAGTGTATTTGCTGCTGAATACTGGAATAAGGATGCTGTTTGTGGACTACAGTTCCGCATTCAATACCATAGAGCCTGCCACACTGGTTGCGAAGCTCCAGACTCTAGGACTAAACAGATCTCTGTGCAGCTGGATCCTGGACTTTCTGACAAGCAGAAGTCAGGTGGTCAGAATGGGCAACAACACTTCATCTCCGCTGACCCTAAACACTGGTGCTCCGCAGGGCTGCGTTCTCAGCCCACTCCTGTACTCCCTGTACACACATGACTGTACAGCCACACACAGCTCCAACGTCATCGTCAAATTCGCTGACGACACAACGGTGATAGGCCTGATCACTGACAACGATGAGACGGCCTACAGAGCGGAGGTGAGTACCCTGACTAAATGGTGCCAAGAGAACCACCTCTCACTCAACATCGACAAGACCAAGGAGCTGGTGGTGGACTTCAGGAGACAGAGCAGAGAACACACACCCATCACCATCGACAAGACACCTGTGGAGCGGGTAAACAGCTTTAAGTTCCTCGGCGTTCACATCACTGAGGATCTCACATGGTCTGCTCACACAGACGCAGTGCTGAAGAAGGCACATCAGCGCCTCTTCTTCCTGAGATGGCTGAGGAAGTTTGGAATGAGCCCCAGCATCCTCAGATCCTTCTACACCTGCACTGTGGAGAGCATCCTGACCGGCTGCATCACTGCCTGGTTTGAAAACAGCACCGCTGGCAACCGCAAAGCTCTGCAAAGGGTTGTGCGAACTGCCCGCCACATTGTTGGAGGTGAGCTTCCCTCCCTCCAGGACATCTACACCAGGCGGTGTATAAGGACTGTTCTCTCTGTTGCCCTCAGGGAGACGTCTCCGTAGCATCCGATCCCGCACTAGCCGACTGAGGGATAGCTTTTTCCCTCAGGCTATCGGGATAATGAACAGTCAGAACTAATACACCCTACAGCACACTCCCACTTTACGATATGCCACGCACTGCACTTTAACTCCACAGTTCAATCTGGACTACACGTACACACCGCACTAATACAACAATCTATCTGCTACCACTGGATACCATCCAATGCACAACCATGACATTTGCGTATCCAGCTTATGTACAATCTACTGCACCGTTGCATATTACTGTGTATGTGTGTACATAATGTAGAATGTGTACATATGGTGTATAATGTGTATTGATAACTGTAAGTATGTCTAACAGTACACTGTGTGTACTGAGTATATGCATGTGTATATTGCACATTGTCTGTAAGTATGTAATGGTACTGTCTATATGCTAATTGTTTCTGCACTGTATGGAGCACGCTCTCAAGAATTTCACTCATCAAGGCACATGTGCTGTGATGATGTGACAATAAAAGTGATCTGATTTGATTTGATTTGAACGCAACTAACAAACAGTACAGAAAGTCAGAGCGTCCTCGCTGTCCTTCAGCTCAATATACATCACATTCACAATCAACACAACATACAGGCTGTTGTTAGATCTGAGAGGAACATGATGAGACACACACACACACACACACACACTCTTACACACACACACACACCCACACACACACACACACACAGGCTGTGAGTGGAAAGGCCAGAGGATATGCTGTTAGGAATATTAATTAGGAGCAGCTCAGCATCTTTCTGCTGATTCTCAAGGAGTCTCATGTGAAAGATCACAGTCATCACTGCAGCGACACACATATCTGCGGGAAATTCAGTGAACCAGTATGAATTCTAACGCTGGTCTACGCTGGTGGAGCAGCACGTAGTGTGAACAGGAGTTGGTGAAGCTGGATCATCAGGATGGGCTTCTGGTGAAACTGGTTGACCAGCATAACCAGGTTTAGTTTAGTAGGCCAGCTGTCTGTATGCAAGCAGCATTGTTGTGCGGTTTTTGCTTCTACATTTAAAACATTAATGATTGAAGGAAAGAGCTATGAGATTAAAACATAATATATATGTAAGTACAAATCTATGCAAGGATAATTATATTATTACTCAATGTCATCTGGAGATTTAGGGTTAGAGATAGAACTGGTAATACATGAATCTCAGTTTTTTCATGAGACAAAATAATAAACAGTAATGTTACTACAATTGTGTCTTGTGTTGCAAAACATGCAGTATAATGCATACAGTGATCTGTTTTACATGCACACTGCTTTACAAAGAAATATGTCAAAATGTTTCAAATTTATTTTATTTAAATGTAATATTTTCAGGTAATTGTGTTTAAGGTAAACTTTGTAGCGGATGAAAAATAAAACGGCATGAGTCTTGTGGAAGAATATTGTTTGGTTGTGTTTTACATGCATATAAATAAACTTTAGAATTGATACATGAAGCTTTTCAAATGACTAAGCTTGTATATTTTCCTTTAAGCTGGTTATGAACCTATAGATGTTAAATGCTAAATATATTTGGATCATTATTGATTTGACTAGCAGTGTTGACAGTTTTTTTTATTTTTTATTTTTTTTATATCCCCATCTAACGCTTTAACAAACAGGATCTGAGGCTGTCTCTGCAACGCTTTGGCACAATGACACAAAACTTTATATGTGCAATATATGTAACAATCCCCTGATCAGTTTGTAACAAAGTCACCAATTGATCAAAAGTCAAATGCAATTTGTATTCATCTGCAAGTAATTCTGCTTTTATTTGAAAGAAAATCCAATGAAATTATGTCTGGAGTGCTATATTCAAACAAAGGTTTCAAGGTTGGTGTGTTTGACCCTTTAATTGTGGCTTGCAGCTATATATAAAATGCATTCAGAGACTTGCTGAAACTCTGACTGTGGTGCTTACAAGCATTGCTATGTTGGTTTACTCAGTAAAGCCCTCTCTGTTTGGCTCTGCTGTGTGTCACCTGTAGCTGGATCTCATCATCTCCTGACATCATCCCGTCACACACACCTGCTGATATCTGAGGTGTCTTTCGCTTCTCTGACAGCTCCACAAACACAATAAAGTCTCATTCACTCCATGTCTCAGTAAGTCAAGGAATCGGCCGAAACAAGCAGAAGACCAGACTGCAGGTCAGCTTCAGTTTCTACATTAAAGTCAGCCTCAAATATCTCTGCATGGAAAGGCTGGAAGGCATTTGGTCTGTTTCTGCCGTGTCTCAGCTCTTCTCTGTGGGCAGGTGCCGGTGATGGAGATAATTGAGAGCGTCTGCTCTTCCCACTCGCAGCGTCTCTCGCTCTCTCGCCTCAGGCTAAACGAACAGCGCTCGCCCAGAGTTTGCTGTGAAACGCTGCTGTATTCTGCTTAACAGAGTGATTACTGCAGGGTGATAATTAACACACATTATCAGTTAGTGCTTCACACACACAGATTTATTTTCTGTCATTGTTGGGACGTTCCAGTCACCTTTTATTTCTACAGCACAATACAGACCGTTTCAAAGCAGCTTCACAATAATAACAAATCCTAATTCAGCTTGAAAGCAGCTCAAGTCAGTTCAGTGTTGATTCAATAACTGTAAAGTTCGTCAATTATAAAACAAATGCAATTCAGCTATAAAGCAGCGCTACAGAAGATACCATTCCATTCAGCTCAATTCAAGTTTTATTCATGTCAGATAGTGTCACTGCAGTTGATAATCGATAATCAGTGAATATTAAGTGTCTTTTAGACCCAACTAAGCAAGCCAAAGGTGACAGATTGTGATTTCTATGGTTCTGAGTATTGAGACGTGACACCTGCGATCGATCACGATCATGTGACCAAACAATCAGATGAGACAGGATTCTTATTGTAACTATTTACAAACTTGACAATGTAGTAAAAGCATGATGAGCACTGAACCGCAGTCGAGCCGTCCGTGATGAAAATTGTGCTGCACACTTATTAACTTAAGACAATTATGGAAATCTGCAGGAATAACAGAGAGATGCTGCTGCTGATGTTTTCAATGAGTTCAAAACCTTCACTTAACGACAAAGCATGACGGCCTAAAGTTCACCTTCATCTTATGAACAAACAAACAAATAACTTCTGATTTGTACTGCTTCTGTACCACTCTAACTATTCTTTTAATTTGGCAATAAAAGACTGAGAATATTGCTGATCCCAGTATGCTTGTGATGTTCTATTTGTAATTCTCTTTGACTCACAGCTTCTGCTAAATGACTAAATGGCAACTGGATTCAACAGGGGTTTTGAGATGTTTTAAAAGTAGAGCTATTTTTAACCTGGCATCATCTTAAAATAGTGGTGCTAATAACACAAAATAAATACTGTGAGGTGATGCAGAACGTCCTCCTGACATACAGTATACAGCATTGACTGTGCACTGACCAACAGCTAAATATCGTTCAATCTGAATTCACTTCTGATCCTGTCACTTTCTGTCTAACTGAACACTTCTGGCCAGAATAAGCTACAAAAGGGCTTTCACAGTTGAAATTGTTAACCCTGGGTCATTCTAAATGCTGGCTAAATGGAATCTGGGTTATCTTACTTTATCATATCTTTCATAAGCTGCCGTTTGTTTCACACTGCACATTCCAGGTTAAAGCCCTTATTTGCATATTTGCGTTGTCAGTGTCACTGATTGGATGAACACAGCACGCGTTATACAATAAAGTTCTCCAGAATGGATATTTTGGACTATAAAGGTAAGAATGAATTGTTCTCTTCTTCACTTCAAGTCCCATGTTTTCCATCACCATTTGACATTTTCTCCTCAAACACTGAAAAGACTGTTTATACAGTGTGCTGTGTTTCTGTATCTGTCCAAAGCATGTGGATTTGAGGCACATGATTGGATGTCTGTTGCTAAGCATCTAGGTGTAACATTCTAACACTGCTCTGTTTCACACTGTACAAGGTTGGCACCACAGTGCGGGGTTAACACTGCTAAACTGTGCTAACCCTGCTACAGAGAACAGTTTCATAACCCTGCATGAAAAGCTGTGCTAACCCCGCTTCTAAATTAAATGTGTGAAGCATTCCTTCACCCGGGGTTAAAAGGGGTGTTTAAAACAACAATAACCAGGGTTAAGCGCAGCCCTAAAGTGGACTTCATGCTGACAGTCAGAAGTCTACCTTTGTGAAACTAGATGAACTGTGCATGTGCTTATTTAGTCTGTCATTCTGCATCACTGCATAATAAAGTCATGCTAGAGGAATGTGTTGTGAATTAATGTCTTCATGTGTTTGTGGTTCAAAATGTCTAAAACTCTATACCTTTACACATAGTTTTTAAGGTGAACAAATGTTTGATAGACTCAAGATCACATCAGGAACTGTTTATGGGTCTGAAACTGCATTTATGGGAAGTGGCTTATCTAAAGATGAAGTGACCATTGAAAACTATAATCCCCAAATATCTGCTTTCTTTTCAAACTTTTGACAATCCTAGATATACAGTGCCGTGAAAAGGTTTTTGCATCCTTCCTGTTTTTATTTGTTTGCATATTTATCACATTTAAAAGATTCAAATCATCAAATACATTTTTATATTACACAAAGATAATGCAAGTAAATACAAAATGCCATTCATAAATGATGATTTAATTTATTAAGGGAAAAAAGCTGTCCAAACCTACCTGGCCCTACGTGAAAAATGAATTGCCCCCTCCTGTTAAATCATGAAAGAGCTGTGATTAACCACATTATTTTAGAAAGCTGAGTTAAATTTCACTAGCCACACCCAGGCCTGATTACTGCCAGACCTGTTGAATCAAGAAATCACTGAAATAGAACCTGTCTGACAAAGTGAAGCATGCTTAAAGAGCAACAAAGAGGTTCTAAAGAAATTCAAGAACAGATGAGAAACAAAATAGTTGACATGTATCAGTCTGGAAAGGGTTATAAAGCCATTTATAAGGCTTTGGGACTCCAGCGAACCACGGTCAGAGCCATTATCCACAAATGTAGAAAACTTGTAACAGTGGTGAACCTTCCCAGGAGTGGCTGGCCTACCAAAATTACTCCAAGAGCGCAACGACAACTCATCCAGGAGGTCATAAAAGAACCCAGAACAACATCTAAAGAACTGCAGGCCTTGCCTCAATTAAGGTCAGTGTTCATGATTCAACAATAAGAAAGAGACTGGGCAAAAATGGCATCAATGGGAGAGTTCCGAGGCAAAAGCCATTGCTGAACAAAAAGAACAAAGGCTCATCTCACATTTGCCAAAAAATATCTTGATTATCCCCAAGACTTATGGGGAAATATCCTGTGGACTGATGAGACAAAAGTTTAACTTTTTGGAAGGTGTGTGTCCTGTTACATCTGGCGTAAAACCAACACAGCATTTCAAAAAAGAACATCATACCAACAGTCAAACATGGTGGTGGTAGTGTGATGGTCTGGGGCTGCTTTGCAGAATCAGGACCTGGATGACTTCCATAATTGATGGAATCATGAATTCTGCGCTCTATCAGAAAATCCTGAAGAAGAATGTCTGGCCGGCAGTTTTTGACATCAAGCTGAAGCGCACTTGGGTTATGCAGCAGGACAATGATCCCAAACACACCAGCAAGTCCACCTCTGAATGGCTCAAGAAAAACAAAATTAAGGTTTTGGAGTGGCCAAGTCAAAGTCCGGACTTAAATCTGATTGAGATGCTGTGGCATGACCTTAAACAGTCCATTCATGCTCGAAAACCCTCCAATGTGGCCGAATTAAAACAATTCTGCAAAGAAGTGTGGGCCAAAATTCCTCCACAGCGATGTGAAAGACTCATTGCCAGTTATTGCAAATGCTTGATTGCAGTTGTTGCTGCAAAGGGCGGCACAACCAGTTATTAGATTTAGGGGGCAATTACTTTTTTCACGTAGGGCCAGGCAGGTTTGGACTGCTTTTTTCCCTTAATAAAAGAAATCATTATTTCAAAACTGCATTTTGTATTTACTCGGGTTATCTTTGTGTAATATTAAAAATTTGTTTGATGATCTGAATCATGCAAGTGTGACAAATATGCAAAAAAATAAAAAAAAACAGGAAGGAGGCAAAAACGTTTTCACACCACTGTATCTCAAGATGTATTGCTTGCTCTATAATGTCTATTGTTTTTTTTTTAATCAAAGTGTTTGATCCAAATTAATGTTAAATCAGATTCAAACTGATCGTTAATCTTGATCGCTTCTATTAAACTATTCATTCTCAGAGAAGAAATCATAATAATATTTTGTGTAAATTTGGTATAATGCAGTTCAACAGTACTGCTAAAAACACACAAAACCAACAACATTTTTAATGATTGTTTGAGCTTCCTGGATCAAAATTTCAACGCACAGGGTTGAATTTTGCAAAGCATTATAACACACTGCTCATATAGTGCTGGTGGATCAGGAACATGAAGCATTCAGCGTGATTGACGTCTGTCAGATGCTCATCATCCGCTCCTGACACACATTCAGCTGCATTATATCTGAACTTTTCATACTGAGAGCAAATACCTCAAAATAAATTCTTTCCTCAGCGCTGACAGAGACCAAAGGCTAAACTCACACAGACCTGGGCCCTCATTTATCAACAGTGCATACGCACAGATATGTGCGCAAGTACATAAGAAAAGTTTCATGCAAAGTGTGGGATCTACCAACTTGTACTTATAAATATATAAGTAAATATTTATATAAGTGTGTAAATATAAGCACAACTCTGAGCATGCTTACGCAAAGAATCTAGTGGTAGAATGGTGATACTACAAAAGGAAAGTGCCGCCGCATGTGTCCTGTGTCCTTTAATTGCAAATGCTCAATTAATAATTCTATATTTCAAGCTAAACATTTTTGCAATTAGTGTGAAAAGCTATAAAGGACAGTTGGGAAGTCAATTTGAAATGTAGTTATACGGTCATGGCTGATCTCGCTTTGCTGGAAGATTTGGCAAACGCAAACCATGCGCTGCGCAGAGAACATGTTTTTCAAAGAGTGTGCTGATCTGTTTAATGAGAGCACAGAATGGCTTCTTAGTCGGTACCGCTTTGTTTGCCATAGCTTTGGTGAGGACATATACATTCACGTGATAATAAAGGGAGGTGTTGTCACCATATACAGTATGGTTCATAGGAGGTGTTTCTGAATGCAAATGACCACGAACATGAACGATCATGGTGTTTAAGAACATGTGGGATTTATCAACAATGATTACTCACTGGTGTGTGTAAGAACCGTGTGCGCATGTTTGATAAATACAGATTTTTTTTGTACTTCCACACATTCTAAATTTCATTCGTAGGACAAAACATAGAACCTTTTCTATGCACTCTTGATAAATGAGGGCCCAGGAGTTTACAAACTCTTTTCATGTTATATTAATGCTATAGCATATTGAAAGGAAAGGGAAAGGGAAGTGGTGTGTGGCCAAGTATGGTGACCCATACTTGGAATTTGTGCTTTGCATTTAATCCATCCAAGGGCACACACACAGTAGTGAACATACACCTGGAGCAGTGGGCAGCCAATGCTGCGGCGCCGGGGAGCAGTTGCAGGTTCGGTGCCTTGCTCAAGGGTCTCACCTCAGTCGAGGTATTGAGGGTGGAGAGAGCGCTGGTTATTCACTCCCCCCACCGACAATCCCTGCCGGACCTGAGACTCAAACCCACGACCTTCAGGTTACAAGTCCAACTCTCTATCCATCAGGCCACGACTGCCCTAAATTGTGTCATGTTTATCAAAATATGCCCCCCCCCAAGTCACTGCGTCCACCTTTCCACCCTCTCCGCTCCTTGCTAAACGTGTTCGAAAATGAAAGTGAAATCGAAAAAATAGCGCGCATACGGCGCTATTATATATAGGCGCTATAGGCGCTGGCCCTGCATAACACACATGTCCAGAGGAAACTAAATTTAAGCTTAAGAACATGTAGAAATACTGTAGCTCTTTAACAAGACAATTGCATGTTACCACTTTTTACAGTGGGTGGTAAATGTTTAATGTAAAAGTTTTTGCGCGTTGCTTTCATATTCTAGGCTCTTCTGCAGAGTTTGATCTTTTAATATCACTGTGTTAATGCATAAGCCATGTTATGTTTAAAATGATCCACTTCGATTATCGTGCCATTGTCTTAGAAGTATAATTTTTATGACAAGTGAAATGTGAGAGAGAACTGATTTTTACGTATTTTCCACTCCACTGCACTACCTCACTACGTGCTCACGTTTTGAATCCTTTGCAGTGTCTCAAGCATGACACGGTGTTCTAAAAGTGTATCACTCAAATCGGAAGGAAAAACATGTTAAAAGTTTAAAAGAGACCTTGCATTTTTTTTCCAAATTCCATTGCCACGTCTTGCGATTTTCAAAGCAAAAACATGTTCTGGGTGATTTGTGAATGTTTCGTTTCAGTGCATGTCCCTTTAAATGCTAATGAGCTCTGCTGACTCCGCCACATGCTGGATCACAAATGATTCGCGCGAACATAGACACATTTAGGTAGATCAGGGGAGCATTCCCTTCAAAATCAAACGTAATCCACTGCGTCTTCAGATTTCGGGAGTAAATGACGACTGCTATGTTCATTATTACATCCAACAACAAAACACCTCAGTCACTTAGGAGACATTCTTGTCTACACCTGCTCCGGAGGTGAAACAATTGCGTACTGTTTACAGCTCACTCAGGGCGGAGCAAAGATAAAACACCAGTGTCAATCAACAATCGTGAGAGGGGTCTGTGTGACATCACACAGCCAAGAATCTATGAAAGGCTTGATCTGAGAAAGGGGTTATTATTTATGGGGATTTAAAAAATAAAAAAAAAACACTGGGTGGATTTTTATCATTATAGGGTGGTTGTGTACACACTCTGCCAACACACATTTCAGTTAAACCAACATTTGCATCCGATGACCCCTTTAGAATATCCTGTGATGGGGCCCACCAAAAGGGGCGGGGCCCCACACACTGTGAGGGCTGCAGGGATGTCCTGCACATGCACATACTCGTTATAAACACAAACACACACACACAGAGGAATTTTCAGAGTGTGAACAGATCTGAGAAAAAAAGGAAAAAGGAAAGAGAAAGACCAATTCCTGCATATATTTAACATATCAGAATCAGAATGAGCTTTATTGGCCAGGTATGTTTACACATACAAGGAATTTGTTATAGTGACAGAAGCTCCACAGTGCAACAGAATGACAGCAACAGGACAGGACACAGATAATAAAAGAATAATATACAAATAGGCAATGTACAAAATAGCAAAAACACAATATATAATATAGACAATTATGTGTGTACAGGTCTGATATGTGCAAATTTGAAATGAAAAAAAATAAGTATGTGTGATGAATAAATAATGTAAATAGTGTTTGTGTGTTCCACGTTTAATGTCAAGTGTTCATGAGATGGATTGCCTGAGGGAAGAAACTGTTCCTGTGTCTGGTCGTTCTGGAGCTCAGAGCTCTGTAGCGTCGACCAGACGGTAACAGTTCAAAGAGGGAGTGTGCTAGATGTGAGGGGTCCAGAGTGATTTTACCAGCCCTTTTGCTCACTCTGGATAAGTACAGTTCTTGGAGAGTAGGGAGGGTTCTACCAATGATTTGCTCAGCAGTCCGGACTACCCTCTGTAGTCTTCTGAGGTCAGATTTGGTAGCTGAGCTGAACTAGACAGTTATTGAAGTGCAGAGGACGGATTCAATGATGGCAGAGTAGAACTGTTTCAGTTCATATGACACAGGAAGCGGTGAGGTCAGAAAGATGGACAGTGAGATGGACAGTGTGATGGTCAGTGAGATGGACAGTGTCATGGACAGTGAGATGGACAGTGAGATAGTAGACAGTGAGATGGACAGTGAGATGGTTCACAGTGTGATGGTCAGTGTCATGGACAGTGTGATAGACAGTGTGATGGACAGTGAGATGGACAGTGTGATGGACAGTGAGATGGACAGTGAGATAGTAGACAGTGAGATGGACAGTGAGATGGTTCACAGTGTGATGGTCAGTGTGATGGACAGTGAGATGGTGGAAAGTGGGATGGACAGTGAGATAGTAGACAGTGAGATGGACAGTGTAATGCACAGTGAGATGGTCAGTGTGATGGACAGTGAGATGGTGGAAAGTGGGATGGACAGTGAGATAGTAGACAGTGAGATGGACAGTGTAATGCACAGTGAGATGGTTCACAGTGAGATGGACAATGTCATAGACAGAGTGATGGACAGTGAAATAGTAGACAGTGAGATGGACAGTGTGATGCACAGTGTGATGGACAGTGAGATGGACAGTGAAATAGTGGACAGTGAGATGATGGACAGTGAGATGGTCAGTGTTAAGGACAATGAGATGGACAGTGTGATGCACAATGAGATGGACAATGAGATGGACAGTGTGATGGACAATGAGATGCACAGTGTGATGGACAGTGGGATAGTAGACAGTGAGATGGACAGTGTGATGGACAGTGAAATAGTGGACAGCGAGATGCACAGTGTGATGGAGAGTGATATGGACAGTGAGATAGTAGACAGTGAGATGGACAGTGTGATGGACAGTGAGATGGACAGTGAGATGCACAATGAGATGGACAATGAGATGCACAGTGTGATGGTCAGTGTGATGGACAGTGTGATGGACAATGAGATGCACAGTGTGATGGTCAGTGTGATGCACGGTGTGATGGTCAGTGTGATGGACAGTGAGATGGACAGTGTGATAAACAGAGTGATGGACAGTGTGATGGACAGTGAGATGCACAATGAGATGCACAGTGTGATGGTCAGTGTGATGGACAGTGAGATGGACAGTGTGATGGTCAGTGTGATGGACAGTGTGATGGTCAGTGTGATGCACAGTGTGATGGTCAGTGTGATGGACAGTGAGATGGACAGTGTGATAAACAGAGTGATGGACAGTGTGACAGTCAGTGAGATAGTAAACAGTGTGATGGACAGTGAGATGGACAGTGTGATGGTCAGTGTGATGGTCAGTGTGATGCACAGTGTGATGGTCAGTGTGATGGACAGTGAGATGGACAGTGTGATAAACAGAGTGATGGACAGTGTGACAGTCAGTGAGATAGTAAACAGTGAGATGGACAGTGAGATGGACAATGAGATGCACAGTGTGATGGACAGTGAGATTCACATTGTGATGGACAATGAGATGCACAGTGTGATGGACAGTGAGATAGTAGACAGTGGGATGGACAGTGAGATGGTGGACAGTGTGATGCAAAGTGTGATGGACAATGAGATGCACAGTGTGATAGACAGTGAGATAGTAGACAGTGAGATGGACAGTGAGATGGACAGTGTGATGGACAGTGAGATGGTCAGTGTTAAGGACAATGATATGGACAGTGTGATGCACAATGAGATGGACAATGAGATGTACAGTGTGATGGACAGTGAGATGCACAGTGTGATGGACAGTGAGATGATGGACAGTGAGATGGTCAGTGTTAAGGACAATGATATTGACAGTGTGATGCACAGTGTGATGGACAATGAGATGCACAGTGTGATGGACAGTGAGATAGTAGACAGTGAGATGGACAGTGAGATGGACAGTGTGATGGACAGTGAGATGGACAGTGTGATGCACAGTGAGATGGACAGTGAGATGCAAAGTGTGATGGATACTGAGATGGACAATGAGAAGTAAGTTTTAAGGACGATGATATGGACACTGTTATGCACAGTGAGATGAACAATGAGA